>JAPMLY010000011.1:377500-574393 GCA_026401115.1 Tetraselmis chui
TGGGGAGTTGAACTAACATCGTGGGATCTGTGAGAACCTCGACGCCAACCCCGAGTGCGCCTTGAACATCGGAGATGATTTCCGCAAGGGCCATCATTAACCAAGAGTGAGCGGTGTGAACCGAAGCATCTACGCCGCATCGAGCCAAATGGTGAGCAGCAACAGTGGCCCACGCATCATCCGACATGTCAACACCCGCCGAAGCGAACGCACCCCGCATAGCTTGAACCGAGAGATGACAAGAAACACAAGCAATGGGGGAGCGTGAAGTAGAGAGGATGCGGGATGAAGGTAGGTCGAAGATGCGACAAAGCGCGACGCGAAAAACTGCGTCGTAGTGCTCAGAGAACTTATCACGGAGCTCGCCAAGGCGACCCGAAGTAGGCGGGCCCGACGCCAAAAACGCAAGGGCGCCGTGGCCGAGACGAGATACACAACGCGTATACTCCGGCCGAGCGCGGTAAGAAAAGGTGGGAGCGAGCTTCACGAAGCGAAGCAAGTTGACGCGCTCACTAATGTCGGCTTGTAGCTCCGGAAATATGTCCGTGGTAAACACAAAAAGGGGTACGAGCGAGGGTAGGCCATCAAGGGACCGAGCAATCTGCTCGTTGTTTCATCGGGCTTCGGCTACGCAGTTTGCGCGAGCCACCGTTGGACGTTGCGGGGAAGCATCGCTAAGGCTTTGGTTATCAAGGGTTCGGACTCGGCGAGAGCGTGAGAACCGCACGCGGCATCTAAACGCGCCCATGACGAAGCGAGTTCTAACGACCACACGGGTTCGTTGTCGCCGTCGTCACCGAAGCTCGACCGCTGATTCGAACCGAGCTCACAATGGAAACTCCTAAGGACGAACATCAAATTTCCAGATAAGTCGATTGCGCTGCGACGCTTGGCGCTGTGTATGAAAACTTCGTACGACGCTTTTTCCTACCCACACGTAAATCCAAGGACATGACTTTAGTTCCACTTGCTGACGGACAACGTGTGACGTCGTCGATTGTCCGTGAGGCTACTTTTGAGCTAGCGCGACACTAGTTCCAACGATGTTTTTACGTCTTACGGGATTTACGCGTTGCCCATATGGTGCTCGCTTTACCATGGTTGGATGACGAGCAAGCTTCGCTAGAATTCGGCACGATGAGAGCTTTTACCGTCATGGATGGAACGGCAATGGAGATCACGACGGAAGAGCGATATTCTGAGTGTTTTTTTATGTCGGCGTCCGCCGGCGGCGCATTGGCGGCTGCCCCGGAGGGGGGTGAGTGCGCATGCCCGTCGGCACTCACCCCCACCTCCACGTGGTGTGGCTAGTAATTCTATTGCCGTGCTATGCATGGCACGGTAGGTGGCTAGGCGGGGTGAGCCGACAGCTTCGATCCGTGTGATCAGCAGCTGTCGGGAAAGCCCTCTACGGGGGGCTTTTAAAAATAATATATATACACTACCGGCGCCAATATCTCCCGCTCGGCCGGTTCGATATGTTTTTTCAAGTCTATATACTTGAAGTTTATATAGTAATTGATGACATCCTACCTCGGGGGGAATGGGGCCTATATCTCAGGAGCGTGTGGTGGCGAGGAGGGTACGGCCGGATCGCGAGGGGTTGCGGCTGTTGGTGTTGTCGGCGGACAGCCGGGAAGCATCGTTGGGGTAGGGCGCTCGCTAGACGTCGACCAACCTTGCGATTATCGGGCCTCCCTAGGGGGGGCTAGACGTGGCGCATGCATGTGGACAGTCGCAAGATGATGAACGACTTGGTATGGAGGCGGCGATCCCCATCATAAGGCGCTGCTAGGAAGCCATGTACGGAGGGCCTTTTGAAAATCAATTCATGTCCGTACCCGGC
Organism: Tetraselmis chui; assembly: GCA_026401115.1. Lineage (NCBI taxonomy): Eukaryota > Viridiplantae > Chlorophyta > Chlorodendrophyceae > Chlorodendrales > Chlorodendraceae > Tetraselmis > Tetraselmis chui. The sequence continues at coordinate 379,347 of JAPMLY010000011.1, forward strand.
GTAGAGATTTTTGACATGCCTCACCCCACGGATCTCCCATAGTTCTCCCAATAGAATTCGGAAACGTGTGCATGGAAACGGGGGTGGTTATCATCCTACCTACGAATAATACGGGTGGCATGTTAACACTAGCATCCCGTTGCCTAGTACTTATGTACAAGGTAGCTATTTGTCATCCTAGTACTTAGTGTCACGCTATTAGCGGAACTCTATTCCCTATTAGTGGGGGTCGGCCGGCCCTGCCGGTGCCTTCGCCGGCCGCCATCTCTCTCCTCTCACTTCTCTAGTCACCACAGCCGGTCCCCTAGTCGGGCCGGCATGACCTCCGTGTAACTATCCGTTCCCGATTCCATTGTTCTTTGAGGGGGCGCGAGGAGGGTACGGGGGTATCTACTCCGCCGAATATAAGGCACCATGTCGGGAAGCATCACCAAGGTAGGGCGCTCATTGGCAGCCGACTACGTCGCCAAGCTACACCTCCCGAGGGTGGGGGAGTACGCCCAAGCGGCGAGGGGGATGGCTGCGACGGGGGGAGCGAGACGATCTGGGGTCGGCCGCCGCCCTCGGGGTCGGCCGCCGCCGGAAGGCCCCACGCGGAGGGCTTTTAAAAATTTCCGTGCCTCGCGGCCCGTAGGATCCGGCCACGGCGACATACTCTCCCCCCTACGACAACCACTACCGCTGCGCATACCTAATACTAGAGAGTGTTGGTCCGGGTTGGCGTGGGGGCACATACTCGAAACATTTATGCTCGGTAGACGCGCGATCGGAGGTAGGAGGGTATGAGCGTTGGACGGAGTGCCAAACATATACCCGGGTACCAGTGTGAAATAATCGGGGAAATAAGGGGGGGAAACAATCACGTGCGGAGGCAATTTTTCCACTATGCTTGCATGTCTCGGTCCCCCACACTTATAGTCGAAGTGACTACGGGGGATCTCGACAAGGAGGAACTCGCGCCGGAAGGAGCGGCAATGACCTTCGGGCGGGGTTTTCGAGACGCGGCGGCGGGGTCAACGAGCGACTACGTGATGAGGTTTTTCCGCCAGCCTTTCTGCTCCTATCTTCGGCAAGACCGAAGTCACGCGGAAGGTAGATTAGGCTGGTCCGTCGCCCCTCTCGAACGCTGATCGGCCTAGGCCGATCGGCGCCCCAGTTTGGTGGGAGCGGGCCGTGCATCGTGAAGGTTGAGCAGCGGTTTCATTTTGCATTTCTTGCTAACATGTGGATTTACGTTTAGATAATTTTCTTGATTACAAAATTAGTTTTGCTGCTACTGCTTACGCGAGGGGATTGCGGCAATTACTGTGGTTGCTTACAGTCTTTTAACCACCGATGAATTTGCAAGTCTTGAAAAAAGGTGTGTCGATAGGTGTACATGGTCGAAGAGTACCCCGCCCAATCTTTGCTCTTAAGTGTCCTAAATGGCATAGCAAAAATTAGCTGGTCCATTTTGTTGGTATTGTTGTAAATTATGTCTTATTTATGTTTCTTGATGGCGTGTACCAAAGTCCAAAAGCTCATGCGCAAGACGCGCCGAAGCATGGGACGGAACGGTGAGTTCTCCGTAATTAACATCACGCTAGCAGTGGAACAACCGACTGAGCTCAACACATAAGAAGGACTTACTGCAAAGCAACGTGAAATCATCCGGACGTTACTCTACGATGACTTTCCGGAGTTGCTGCAGCCTACGAACTCGCCACATGTAAGCTGACAGTGGGATCATCCCATTGAAGCAAATGGCGCCATGAAGTGCCAATGTCTTAACATAATGTCATATGCGGAGCGCGCTAAGCTCAATCGATAGCTCAAAGACGCAGCAGAGCATGGCTTAATTCGTTTCAGCCACCTTGAACTTAGCTCGCCGATTTTCTTTGTGCGTACGTTCAAGGTCTTGTTGATGGTTCCCTACGACTTTGCACTGACTACCGTGACCTTGGTAAAATTACGCGTAAGGACGCCTACCCACTTCCGCGTGCGGATGACACACTTTATGAACGGAAGGACTCGAAATTTTGCACTCACCTCGGCTTAGCGTATGATTATCTTTAGTTCAAGTGCGTTTGGAAGACGTACACAAGACTGCGTTTCAGACTCCTTATGGTCTGATGGAGTTGGTCGCCATGCCGTTCGGATTGAGCAATGCTCTAGCTACATTTCAGCGGATGATGAATGATATCCTGCGCGACTTTGTGCTCAAGTTCATTACCGCTTACATGAACGACGTTTGTGTCTATAGTCGCACCGAGAGGAGCATATTGAGCACCCACGTCTTGTGCTTCAGCGTGTTAAGGAAGAGGGCTTGAAGTCGCGTCTTGAGAATGCTTATTCAATCTTCATGAGATAGAGTACTTGGGCTACTATGTGTTGGGAGGCAAGATTTTAGATTCGACAAAGATTGGTCATTCCCTACGACGCAGAAGGAAGTTCGCAGCTTCGTGAAACTTTGAAGCTTCTTCGCCGAGTTCATCCATCATTTTAGCGACCATCATTGACGCAATTACCCCCAAAGTCCAAGCCTTATAATTTTACGTTGACTGTTGTATGTTTGGAAGCCTTCGAGTCTTTCAAGTTGCGGCTCATTCCCGCGCCATGCGTGATCCTTCCGGAGGTCGGCTCGGACGCGACGTTCACCGTGGCTACATATGCTCCGTCAGTGGGGATTGCGGTAGACCTCTTGCACGACCAAGGAGGAGGTCTTCAACCCTTCTCTTACTGAGCGCGCAAGCTGGATTCAGCTGAGTGCGGCAATACTTACCGAGCCTGCGATTTGCAGGCTTTAGCCGTATGCGAGACGGTTATCATTGCATGTGTTACCTTGAAGGATGCTCAAAGTTCATTGTCGCTTCAGACCACGACACGCTGCGACATTTGCTCAAGCAACCAAATAACATGATGAACAAGCGGCGAGCTCGTGACTTGCGAGACTTGCAGTCGTTTATGGGCGTGATGAAACTTGCGTACCGCAAGGGAGCCTTCGACGATGATGATCCGTAAAGTCGGAGACCGGGCTTCGTACCTTAGGCCAGAGTTCTGTTTTTTGCGATGGCGAGGTTCCGTCGGAAACGAATTTATGGCGGAAGTCACAATCGCCGTTAAAAGACACACCCTTAAACTTAATCACTCTTAATGCGTTGCGGTTGAGCCTTGAGTTCGCTAATCTCATTCGCGAGGGGTGCTCCCAAGAATCGTTTTATGGAGACGAGGGAGAGTGGATAAAAACAGTTGAATTAAAGCTAGAGTTGACTACTATTGTTCCCTCGATCACCTTTGTGTCCCGCGGAACTGTGAGCTCCGACTGCGATTCATCTCTGAGCTACATAACAATCAGTCAACATGCCACGGAGAAGCTGCATGCACTCTTCCCAAATCACTCGACGAGTTCGCCAAGATGTGAAAGATTTCTGTGAGCGCTACGTTGTGTGTTGGCGTGCCAAGATTCAACCCCATATGGCTGCGACTCTTCACCCTTTGCATGTTCCACCCAAACCGTGGCTTATAGATGGTCGTGACTACTTGACATACTTACCAATGAGCGATGGTTTTGACAATGTGTTAATTGTAGTCGATAATCTGACTCGAGTGCCCCATTTCATGGCGTGCACATAGATGGTGATATAAGAATAGAGTGCGAATTTCTTTTTACATTTAGTCTAGAAATTACATGGACTGCCTCGAGTGTTGGTCAACGATCGCGACCCGAAATCTGCCGGTGGCTTTTGTCATACTCTTTGAAGGCGCCTCGCAGCGCGCCTCAACATGTCTTCATGTTGACACCCAGAGACGGACGGCCTAACGGATCGAGTCAGCAACATATTTCATCAAGTATTGGGTTTTTTGTTGCTACGACGGATTGAACTAGACAGCACAATTGCCTCAAATGGAGTTCGTGTACAACGCTACTCGTGCGCTCGGAATTGAACAAAGACCGTTTGAGGCGAATTTTGGCTTTTCCCTTGAGGAGCCTCCAAACATGATGTTTAACATGCGACCTTCGATTCCAATTTCGCAAGACGCAATTGAGCGGTTACAACAATTACGATAGTTACACGCTCTCGTACGATCGGTGTTACATTTACACACGGATAAGATGTAGACCCGTACAAAACCGTCGACAACTGCGTACTTCGTTCGAGGAGATATCGTGATGGTGGTTACAAATAAGCTCTTTTTGCGAGCTCAGCCGAAGGTGAAGGTGCGTAACCGATAGCTTGGACCTTTTACTGTCGATGAGCATATTGAAAAACACATTCACAGATTGGAATTACCGACGCCAATATGCTAACATCCAGTGTTTTACGTAAACAATATAGTACCCTACTCTACAGCTTCACTCCGTCCAACAACCCCGGGCACAATGCCAAAGGGCAACACCCAGGAATTCGACGTGACCTACATTTATGATGTGTACATCAAGCCACTTGATCGGTGACGTTGACAATATTTGTTGTTAATGACGCACTTCCGTGATGACGACATTCCACCTATCTTGCACCGGTCAAACGAGGTCCATCGTACAAATGGGCTTCAAGAATTTCTGGAAGCGCACCAATGACACTTGTTCGCCCAAACTCGTGAAAATGAAAACGATTTACAACATTTACCGCTATCGCGTTGTGCGGCTGTTGTCTAAGGGCCTTTCTACATCAACCATACATGGAAAAATTAGAATACATAATTTAGGCCGGAATCCACGTTCCTAGATACTCCTCGGATATATCCGTAAAACCGTTTTAGGGGAGTGTAATCAAATTCCGGCGGAACCGAAAGATGGGAGACACTACATCACATACTGCCTAGCGGAAAAGTCCCGTTGTCAAATCCACCGAATCCCCCTTAGCCATGGAAGAAGAAACATACTACATTTAGTATTATCGCGAACTCCGAACGCCTTGCTGAAGGACCGGCAGGATGGTCCCCTTCTCTTCCTTCTCCCATTGGAATTGAAATGTATTACAACAATATCGGCAAACCGGACCGATTGCTTTCTAACGGCCATCAATACTCTCCCATGTAGGACACTTGGGAGAACGATTGGGCCGGGTACTCCTCGACAAGGTACACCTATCGACACACCTGTCCGCAATCTGTGCCGACGTTCCTTGCATGTTAGAAAACTGTAAGCAACCGCAGTACTTGCCACGGTCCCCCCCGCCTAAGCAGTAACAACATAAGTGATTTTGTAATGAAGAACAGCATACCTACAGATAATTCCACTTGTCAAGAAATGCAAAATAAAAGCTGTTGCTAGACCTTCCCTCGCCCACTCCATTCGCGTCCTCTTTGAAAGAACAATTATTAAGGCAGTCATAGACGTCCCACCGTTGGCATTTCTTTCCGGGGCTTAGGACGAGGCGCGGATAATTATTCTAGTCGGCCCCCTGCCGAGTGGGCCGCTGCTGGGGGTTGAGCGGGAGTGGGACGGCGTGGAATATTGTTCGGGGAGATATCCGTCGCAGTGGACGCAAAGGGATGGGGACGAGGGCGTAGTGGCGTGGAGGCTGCCGGACGGGGGGGGAGGGAGGATATAGTGTATGGGTCGGGGCGTTGCATTTTGCCGCCGGGCGGGGGGAGTAGGTGGGGGTCTTTACTGAGTAGGGTGGCACATTCTTTCGCGATTCTTTTGGCGTGAGGAGAGGGAGGCATAACGGAGGGCAAGTCGGATGGAGACAACGCGCATCTCGTAGTCTTCCGTGATATGTGAGTTGGCCTAGGCATCTTGGGGGCGGCGCTTAGCATGTCTTACTTTCTGACATTGGGCTTCATTGGGTGCCTCCGTCGGGTTGGTGGTAGTCCTCCATAGCGGTAGGCTGGTCGAGCTGTTGGGAGTTGGCAGGGAAAGCAGCGTCGGGCTGGTCGGTCGTGTCTCCGGCCATAGCATGATCGCGGTATTGAGTCGAGCTGTCGGCATGGTTCATCTATGGGCTAGAATTGGTAGGATATTTTAGACGCATGAGCTTCTCTATGGCTGTCGCCAAATAGAACGAGCGCTCGACGGGTGTGAATAGCTTGGCCGAGCCCCCGGGAAGGCTCGATCCGTGCGCGCCACCGAAGGGGGTCACCGAATTAAAAAGAATTGTGCAGGAACGCGACATGAAAATTGAAAATTGTTTACGACAATCACCGAGTACATGGCTGTGTCGGGTAGGTTTTGTTTTCTTATGGGAGAGAAGGCCGCTGGAGGCCCACGTAGCATCCGTTACGGGGGTAGTCCGGAGATCGGTGCGGTGGAGGGCTCCACGGATGTTGGGTATAGGCTTGGGTGGTAGAATTTCTCCTTCAACGGGGGTTTCGAGACAAGGTAGATACGCAGCAGCCGGGGGTTGATCGAATCGGAAGTAAGGTGAATGGTAATCTTCTTGAGGAGGCATAGAGGAGGGAGAGGGGATGTGAGGCTGAAGACATTTTTTCGAGTGTCCTTGAAGATAGCGTCCGCTTCGCCCATAGCGATGGCGCCGACCCCCTCCGGTCCGCCGGTGGTAAGCGCGGCCTCTATCTGATAATTTGAGACGTCGATACCGGCCGCTGCCAGTGATGAGGAGAGATTGTGGAGGCAGGTTCGGCCTCGAGCGGTATCCAAGTGGCAGTTGTTAGAGTCAATAACCGCAGTGGCCATCTTGTCGGCCGGGGGTAGGATGTAGTCGGACAAGTCCGAGTGTTCCACCATACTATAGTCGAGGCCCCAACAATAGAACCGTCGGGGAATATTAGGGGTGTAGTCAGTCTGTCTGCTGTGGAGGGGGGCAAGGCCTCCCACGATGAAGTGGGCGAACATGTCTCCCATAAGGAGGGCCATGAGGATGTTCTCGAGGGCGTCCATCAAATAGTGTGCGTACCGTGATGACACGAGCTCTAGGAGGGCCAGTGGGCTGGGTCGGTGAGGCGTGTAGGTGTCCCTTAGCTCGAGGGCGTGAAGGAGGGTGCCGGGAGGGGGGTAGTGTTAGAGTTGGGAACGGATAATTACACGGAGGTCGTGCCTGAAAAAGGTCCTCCGCTACCTCCATGGCACCATCGACATGCGCCTGACGTTGGGGGGGGGCATGGACCACAGCCTCCAACTCACATGCTTTTCCGACGCTGATTGGGCCAACGACAGCAACACCCGCAAGTCTCGCTCCGGCTATCTCTTCACCCTCGGACGCGGGCCAGTCAGTTACAAGTCCAAACAACAGACTTGTGTGGCTCAATCCACGTGTGAAGCCGAGTACTACTCTGCGGCTGACGCCACCAAGGAGGGAATCCACCTCCGACAACTCATGGGGGAAATTTTCAACTCCCCCATCACAGAAACCACCACCATCTGGGAGGACAACCAAAGCGCCATTGCATACTCCCAGAATGCCTTGGTCAGCGAGAAGACTAAGCACATCGGTCTGAAGTGGGACTTCCTCAAAGACCACGTGGAGCAAGGAACCATCAAGTTGAGGTACCTCCCCACTGACCAGATGGTGGCTGACATGCTCACCAAACTCCTCCCCGAACCTGCACTAGCAAGACACCGAAGTGCGATCCTTGGAGGACAAGACCCAATGCAACGCTTCATACCGTAGCTACCTTCAGGGGGAGTGTTGTAAGTAATACCGTATACGTATTAGTTGCAAATAGCTACTGTAAGCTACTCTAGATATGATTAGTACATGTCTAGATCGGACATACCGATAAACTGTTTGACTCGGTACAGAGCTGTCGCTAGGCTACAGCTCTCACACTTCTGTTGTCCCGACACCACGCATGTAGGCTGGTTGTCGCCGTAACTGTTCCGTTTGCGGGACTGTGACTGTAACTACGTTTGCGTAAGTTATCTTCCACACTAATTGTGTTTGCATAGTTCAATAGGCCCCACAAGGGGGCCGGCTGTGGTGACTAGAGAAGTGTGAAGAGAGAGATGGTGGCCGGCGAAGGCACCAGCAGGGCCGGCCGACCGCCACTAGTAGGGAATAGAGTACCGCATATAGCATAACACTAAGTACTAGGATGACAATTAGCTATCTTGTACATTAACACTAGGCAACGGGATGCTAGTGCTAACACCCCCCCTCAAGGTAGCCGAGTTCTTGACGTCGTCCTAGCTTGCGTTAAGGAAGGTGCCATCTTGGTCGAAAGTGTAGTGCTTGTAGCGTGTGTCTCAAGCCGGGTAGGTGTAGCGACATGCGCTCACAAGAACGTGCCGCAACCAGCGAGTTGCCGATATGAAGCGGTTCCGAATGTAATGCGTAATGTACTATTCTGACATGTAGCGGGAAAAACTGTCCACGGGAGAATTAGCCGACGCATGAGAGCGACCGGCGAGGAAGAAGCAAAGCCAACATGGATGTTAGGAGCGTGCAGACACGCAAAGGCATAGACGGACGCTCGTGTTGACTCCCCCCTTTCGCCGTGGGAAAGTTAAGCTCCTCGCTAAGTAAGGTGAGCGTTGCGGCATTGCCTCGGAAATAACAATAAAAGTACTAATTTAAATACGCACAGGCCGAATTTTCGCGGGTCGGTCTTTAAAAACCAGATCCGGTCGAGAGCATCGGTAGGCTGAAGGCTAAGTGAGACTGTAAGCTGGGTGGGGCGAACGTGGCGCCGGGCGCTTTACACACGCTCTTCTCCTTCTTACGTGGGAGATGGTAGGTTAGTCGCGGACAACTAGCTCGAAGGCGAAGCGTGGTGTCGGTTGGACGATGAATTACTAGCGTGGCGCCGAGCGCTTTACACACGCTCTACTCTTTTTACGTTGGAGTAGGTAGGACTAGCGTGGCGCCGAGCGCTTTACACACGCTCTTCTCTAGTGTAACTTGGTGGAGGGCCCATAACCTGTTAGAGTTGGGAACGGATAGTTACACGGAGGTCATTGCGGCCCCACAAGGCCCACAAAGCCCACAAGGGCTGTGGTGACTAGAGAAGTGTGAAGCGAGAGATGGCGGCCTGCGAAGGCACCGGCAGGGCCGGCCGACCGCCACTAGTAGGGAATAGAGTACCGCTAATAGTACAACACTAAGTACTAGGATGACAAATAGCTACCTTGTACATAAGTATCAGGCAACGGGATGCTAGTGCTAACAGGTAGACGACTGAGCTTGGGTAGGGGGGAGTGCCCTTGGCTTCGTGCTCCTTCCATGATTCGTCAATGGCTGCGTAGAGTGTCTTCTCGACGTCGGGGAGTTGTGTGTAGCCGTCGTCCCATAGACATGCGAGGGCGGAGAGGAGGAGCTCCTTGGCTCGAAAGTTGTTGAGTCCCTGCGGCTCCGGGCCCGAAATCTAGATGAAGTGGCCGCCCTTCTTGGCGTCGTTCATGTGAGGAGCCCCAGGTAGAGGTTTCGCATGGGTTGTCTTCGTGGTCGGTGAGAACTCGAGTGTGGTTTACCGGTGTAGGAGCTCCTTTGCGACCTTCCGACGGTTAGTTGAATTAGGATTGTTCATGTAGTGAGGGGAGGCAAGTTGCGTCGTCCGGTCGGGGTCTTGGGGGCTAGGGGGTTCGGCTTAGAGCAAATCGTAACGTTGTCTAGGAAGAGCTTGACGCCCCAGCGCTTGATGGCCTCTTCGATAATTCGTTTGGTGGTGTTGGTAGAGATCGCGAGGGTGAGCCCAATCTTGTGTCGGGTAAGCTTGTTGAGCATGAGCACCACCGGGTCCTTGCTGGGGGTGCCAAAGGCTTCACCAGTGATAGCCATATCTAAGCCTATTTATCTAAGTGCTTGCATCTAACATTATTTATTTCCTCTAGATAGTACATGTGCCTTAGCGATATTCAGCAACTGTTTTACTGTCATTACATCATTACCATTGTATCGCCGTATTTTCCCGGACAATACAGAGTCACTAGCAATATCTCAGACAGATAGTTCTTGAGAGTTATTTTCAAGAAAGTTCTATGAGCTTGTGCGATAAGGTAAGATAAGACGGTACAAACAATCTCAGATAACCTATATCGCTAGTAATGGTTTGGTTTAGTTAGCTGGCAGTGTTGTGAGATCCCCGTGGTGGGCACGATAATGGACACATCCGTACGTTGTACTCCGGGGGAGTCTTGGCCCTACTATCTCGCCAACAGTGGATGTACTGCGGGAGCCCGTTGCTCGGGCAGTACGGGGGTATATATATATGAGATATATCCCCAATGGGTACCGACTTTTCGGCGCGGTACTTGGTTACGGCGTATGACTCCGGACACGGAGGTGCCGGGTTCGATTCCCGGTGATGGCATTTCCGTGTAACTCGATGAGGGGGCAATAAGGAATGCTTACACTCGGTGAGTGACACTGCATGTCATCTCACCCTCAGCAAGTGCCTAGCACTTGCCTATCACAGGACACGTACTGACCTTGTGGTGAGCACACGCCAACATATATTCTGAGCCTTTAGATGATATATAACGCTCAGCAACTTGCCACTATCAGCAACCTAATCCTCTCTATTGTTGATTGGCTTATCATCTTATTGTGCTGAGTCACAGCCGTACTATCACGATGCTACTCGACCAACATTGCTGTGTAGCAACTTGATTACCACACAAAACAATGTCTCGCAACACTCCCCCTTGCTACGCAGGCAATCCCATGATGGCATTGCACAACTTGCCATGCCTTGCACTCACTAATGGCTTGGTAAGCACATCAGCAAGCATGTTCTCCGTCGCACAATATTGCACCCCGATGTCTCCGCTCTCCACCTTCTCCCGACAGAAGTGGTACCTCACGTCCATGTGCTTGCTGCGTCCGGTCGTCATGCTATTCTTGCTGAGTGCAATACAACTCTGATTGTCCTCGTGAATTGTGGTGGGAGACCCGGAGTCTTGGTGAAACTCGTGGAGTAGTTGCTTCAACAACATCACCTCTTGAGTGGCCGCAGTCAGCGCCATATACCCTGCCTCCGCTGTCGACAACGCCACAGTTTGTTGCCGCTGACTTTTCTAGCTCACTGCTGCACCGTTGAGCATGAACACATGCCCCGTGCGAGAGCACCGCTCGCCAATATCACTCGCGTAGTCAGAATTTGACCATCCTACCACCTTTGATGAGGGTGCGCCACCGTACATCAAGACCGAATCTGGGGTCCCCTTGAGGTAGCGGAGCACCCTCTTGGCTTGCTCCCAATATGACTGAGAGGGGTCGGACATGTACCTACTAAGGTGGCTAACAGCCATGGTGATGTCGGGCCGTGTGCTTACGGAAGCGTACAACAAGCTGCCGATCAAGCTTTGGTACGGCACTAGACCGGGAGGCAACCTTGATGTCGACGTCTCCACACAATTGCTCAAAGCATCGACCGCCATAGGTGAGCCAACTGGCTTGCAGCCCATCATGTTGAAGCGCTCCAACATATCTAAGACGTATTGCTGTTGTCCAATCCTGATGGTGTGGCTGCCACGATCACGCTCGACTGTCATGCCAAGCAACCAAGACACTGGACCGAGGTCTTGCACGTCGAACCTTTCGCCGAAAGCCGACTTGAACCCAACGATGAAGCTACCCGCTGGTCCGACGATGATGATGTCGTCCACGTACAACGCCAAGACATAAAGCTCACCCTCCTTGATGAAGACGTAAATGCCGGGATCCACCTTGGATTGGGTAAAGCCATACTCCTCTAGCCATGCTGTGATGGTTTTGTTCGAGTTCCTAGGAGCTTGCTTGAGGCCATACAATGATTTCTTTTTCAATGGAAGTACTGCGGGAGCCCGTTGCTCGGGCAGTACGGGGGTATATATATGATATATGATATATGATATATATGATATATACCCCCGTACTGCCCGAGCAACGGGCTCCCGCAGTACTTCCATTGAAAAAGAAATCATTGTATGGCCTCAAGCAAGCTCCTAGGAACTCGAACAAAACCATCACAGCATGGCTAGAGGAGTATGGCTTTACCCAATCCAAGGTGGATCCCGGCATTTACGTCTTCATCAAGGAGGGTGAGCTTTATGTCTTGGCGTTGTACGTGGACGACATCATCATCGTCGGACCAGCGGGTAGCTTCATCGTTGGGTTCAAGTCGGCTTTCGGCGAAAGGTTCGACGTGCAAGACCTCGGTCCAGTGTCTTGGTTGCTTGGCATGACAGTCGAGCGTGATCGTGGCAGCCACACCATCAGGATTGGACAACAGCAATACGTCTTAGATATGTTGGAGCGCTTCAACATGATGGGCTGCAAGCCAGTTGGCTCACCTATGGCGGTCGATGCTTTGAGCAATTGTGTGGAGACGTCGACATCAAGGTTGCCTCCCGGTCTAGTGCCGTACCAAAGCTTGATCGGCAGCTTGTTGTACGCTTCCGTAAGCACACGGCCCGACATCACCATGGCTGTTAGCCACCTTAGTAGGTACATGTCCGACCCCTCTCAGTCACATTGGGAGCAAGCCAAGAGGGTGCTCCGCTACCTCAAGGGGACCCCAGATTCGGTCTTGATGTACGGTGGCGCACCCTCATCAAAGGTGGTAGGATGGTCAAATTCTGACTACGCGAGTGATATTGGCGAGCGGTGCTCTCGCACGGGGCATGTGTTCATGCTCAACGGTGCAGCAGTGAGCTAGAAAAGTCAGCGGCAACAAACTGTGGCGTTGTCGACAGCGGAGGCAGGGTATATGGCGCTGACTGCGGCCACTCAAGAGGTGATGTTGTTGAAGCAACTACTCCACGAGTTTCACCAAGACTCCGGGTCTCCCACCACAATTCACGAGGACAATCAGAGTTGTATTGCACTCAGCAAGAATAGCATGACGACCGGACGCAGCAAGCACATGGACGTGAGGTACCACTTCTGTCGGGAGAAGGTGGAGAGCGGAGACATCGGGGTGCAATATTGTGCGACGGAGAACATGCTTGCTGATGTGCTTACCAAGCCATTAGTGAGTGCAAGGCATGGCAAGTTGTGCAATGCCATCATGGGATTGCCTGCGTAGCAAGGGGGAGTGTTGCGAGACATTGTTTTGTGTGGTAATCAAGTTGCTACACAGCAATGTTGGTCGAGTAGCATCGTGATAGTACGGCTGTGACTCAGCACAATAAGATGATAAGCCAATCAACAATAGAGAGGATTAGGTTGCTGATAGTGGCAAGTTGCTGAGCGTTATATATCATCTAAAGGCTCAGAATATATGTTGGCGTGTGCTCACCACAAGGTCAGTACGTGTCCTGTGATAGGCAAGTGCTAGGCACTTGCTGAGGGTGAGATGACATGCAGTGTCACTCACCGAGTGTAAGCATTCCTTATTGCCCCCTCATCGAGTTACACGGAAATGCCATCACCGGGAATCGAACCCGGCACCTCCGTGTCCGGAGTCATACGCCGTAACCAAGTACCGCGCCGAAAAGTCGGTACCCATTGGGGATATATCTCATATATATATACCCCCGTACTGCCCGAGCAACGGGCTCCCGCAGTACATCCACTGTTGGCGAGATAGTAGGGCCAAGACTCCCCCGGAGTACAACGTACGGATGTGTCCATTATCGTGCCCACCACGGGGATCTCACAACACTGCCAGCTAACTAAACCAAACCATTACTAGCGATATAGGTTATCTGAGATTGTTTGTACCGTCTTATCTTACCTTATCGCACAAGCTCATAGAACTTTCTTGAAAATAACTCTCAAGAACTATCTGTCTGAGATATTGCTAGTGACTCTGTATTGTCCGGGAAAATACGGCGATACAATGGTAATGATGTAATGACAGTAAAACAGTTGCTGAATATCGCTAAGGCACATGTACTATCTAGAGGAAATAAATAATGTTAGATGCAAGCACTTAGATAAATGGGCTTAGATATGGCTATCACTGGTGAAGCCTTTGGCACCCCCAGCAAGGACCCGGTGGTGCTCATGCTCAACAAGCTTACCCGACACAAGATTGGGCTCACCCTCGCGATCTCTACCAACACCACCAAACGAATTATCGAAGAGGCCATCAAGCGCTGGGGCGTCAAGCTCTTCCTAGACAACGTTACGATTTGCTCTAAGCCGAACCCCCTAGCCCCCAAGACCCCGACCGGACGACGCAACTTGCCTCCCCTCACTACATGAACAATCCTAATTCAACTAACCGTCGGAAGGTCGCAAAGGAGCTCCTACACCGGTAAACCACACTCGAGTTCTCACCGACCACGAAGACAACCCATGCGAAACCTCTACCTGGGGCTCCTCACATGAACGACGCCAAGAAGGGCGGCCACTTCATCTAGATTTCGGGCCCGGAGCCGCAGGGACTCAACAACTTTCGAGCCAAGGAGCTCCTCCTCTCCGCCCTCGCATGTCTATGGGACGACGGCTACACACAACTCCCCGACGTCGAGAAGACACTCTACGCAGCCATTGACGAATCATGGAAGGAGCACGAAGCCAAGGGCACTCCCCCCTACCCAAGCTCAGTCGTCTACCTGTTAGCACTAGCATCCCGTTGCCTGATACTTATGTACAAGGTAGCTATTTGTCATCCTAGTACTTAGTGTTGTACTATTAGCGGTACTCTATTCCCTACTAGTGGCGGTCGGCCGGCCCTGCCGGTGCCTTCGCAGGCCGCCATCTCTCGCTTCACACTTCTCTAGTCACCACAGCCCTTGTGGGCTTTGTGGGCCTTGTGGGGCCGCAATGACCTCCGTGTAACTATCCGTTCCCAACTCTAACAGGTTATGGGCCCTCCACCAAGTTACACTAGAGAAGAGCGTGTGTAAAGCGCTCGGCGCCACGCTAGTCCTACCTACTCCAACGTAAAAAGAGTAGAGCGTGTGTAAAGCGCTCGGCGCCACGCTAGTAATTCATCGTCCAACCGACACCACGCTTCGCCTTCGAGCTAGTTGTCCGCGACTAACCTACCATCTCCCACGTAAGAAGGAGAAGAGCGTGTGTAAAGCGCCCGGCGCCACGTTCGCCCCACCCAGCTTACAGTCTCACTTAGCCTTCAGCCTACCGATGCTCTCGACCGGATCTGGTTTTTAAAGACCGACCCGCGAAAATTCGGCCTGTGCGTATTTAAATTAGTACTTTTATTGTTATTTCCGAGGCAATGCCGCAACGCTCACCTTACTTAGCGAGGAGCTTAACTTTCCCACGGCGAAAGGGGGGAGTCAACACGAGCGTCCGTCTATGCCTTTGCGTGTCTGCACGCTCCTAACATCCATGTTGGCTTTGCTTCTTCCTCGCCGGTCGCTCTCATGCGTCGGCTAATTCTCCCGTGGACAGTTTTTCCCGCTACATGTCAGAATAGTACATTACGCATTACATTCGGAACCGCTTCATATCGGCAACTCGCTGGTTGCGGCACGTTCTTGTGAGCGCATGTCGCTACACCTACCCGGCTTGAGACACACGCTACAAGCACTACACTTTCGACCAAGATGGCACCTTCCTTAACGCAAGCTAGGACGACGTCAAGAACTCGGCTACCTTGAGGGGGGGTGTTAGCACTAGCATCCCGTTGCCTAGTGTTAATGTACAAGATAGCTAATTGTCATCCTAGTACTTAGTATGAGATATATCCCCAATGGGTACCGACTTTTAGGCGCGGTACTTGGTTACGGCGTACGGCTCCGGACGCGGAGGTGCCGGGTTCGATTCCCGGTGATGGCACTTCCGTGTAACCCTTCGACAGGCAGCACAAGCTATAGGTTCAAAGGCTGTTTCTAGAACACCTTTGGCGTGGATATTTAAGACGGGGACTTACTGGCCATGGGAGAGAGACCCAGACCGGTACAAACCAGAATTACGCCACACCCAGATTGTAAGAAACCATGTTCCTAAGACAATCATATTAATTCTTTCCACGCTATATAATTAGATCCAGAGATTAGGTTCTACTATTCGTCTAAGGTTGCCAACTTAGCCTAACCAAATTGAAATTGAAATAATTGAAATATTTTACTCCAATACCAGTAAAACCGGCTGGAGTCTCTGGGCCCCCCCTTTTGCTATGCTCAACTTGTTGTTGGACTTCTAAGCGTGAGGTAGACCGTAAACCACTAATCCCAACCTCTCCAATGGCAGTAACGATACCGTCTAAAACACACCCGTATCCATGTATTTATTATTTTCTGATCTATACGTTTTTATTTTTTTGGATACATTATGAAATAAAAGATGTCGCTAGTCTCCACGATACGCGGCCTGCTCCAGCCGCTGCGGAGTCGCTGATCAGCAAGGCTATTCAGCTTGAGCTGGTCGAGGCGAACCTACCTGACCTCGGCTCATGTGCGACTCCGGTCGTGCCGGAGCTTGGGGGGAAAGGTAGGTGAAAAACCCCCCTCGCATAGGTCGTCGTCGGTCCCGCCTTGATCCGTGCTCAACCCCGCCCGAGGTATTAGCCGCTCCTCTCGACGCGGCTCTCTACCTAGCCGAGTCTTCTCTCCTCCTTCGGGGGCTGAGAAGAAAAAAGAACTAGGCTGCTCGGCTGGTTCTCCTGCCCCCGAGCCAGATTTTCTCCTCTCCCCTGTCCGTTTCCCGTCTGTTTCTAACACCTATCTGATCGCGTTGTGGCCGTCCGTGCCCTCCCCCGGTGGTTTACGTTGTTAGGGGGCCGCCTTTACGAGCAGTGTGCCGTTACGATAACCCTAGGCACACTGCCTGAGGCAGCCTATCGACAACCGGGTACCGACTAGGGGAGGGGTTGGAAGAGCAGAGGGATCGAGTCGCCGGTCCTCAAAAGATGGTGGGTACGGGAATTTTTCCAAAAACCCCCCGTACCGGGCTTTTCCGGCGGCGGGCGATCCTAGGGACCGCCGCCGCCAGACGGTGCCGCTCCTCCGGCTGCGACCAACCTCCGTCCTTCGCAGCAACAGGCCTCGCCCCCAGGGGAGACCTAAGGCCGTCGCTGGGTTGGCGGCTGCTAGCGAGCGCCGTCCCTAGCGCTGCTTCCCAGCTGTCCCCCGACAGCTCCAACACCCTCGTCCCTCCGCTGATCCGTCCGTACCCCTCTTCGCCAAAAAATATTTCGCAGACGCCGCCCCCGCCCCATCGTCGGGAGAGTATCTGCGAGTATTTAGTCGCGGAAAAGACATATCGGACTGGCCGAGCGGGAGATCCCTGTGCTGGAGTACGGATATTATGTTTTTCCAAAACCCTCCGTACATGGCTTCCCGACAGCTGCTGATCCCGCGGATCACAGCTGTCGGTACCTCGTTCAGCACCTACCGTGCAAGGCCTGGCACGGCTACATGGTTACCAGCGCCCACCGCGTGGAGGTAGAGGTAGGTGCCGACGGGCCTGCGAGCGCACCCCTCCTCGGGGCCGCCGCCGCTGCGCCGCCGGCGGGCGCCTTAGCCTAACCACCTCACATGGCGGGGGTAGGCGAGGGGTCGAGGGGTGTCGGGATTGGTGAGGTGTCGGGCCCGGTTGAAGAAGTCGGCATAGGGTGGAAGTGGTGGATGGGTTGGCGGCGCGGGAGGGGGGACGCGGACTGTAGAGGCCCAGATGGCGGGTGGTTGGATAGCGGGCAAGTTGTCGGTTGCCAGCGTGGGCGCCGGCTGGGGCTGTGATGGTGCCTCCTCTGGAGTCTAGGGGTGGGATGCGTCATGGGGGGTCTCGTCGGTGCAAGCCATATGTGTGGGGTGGTCAAAAGCGGCGGCTGAAGGATTCATTTGGTGGTTCGTAACTGGCGAGTGGCGAGGATAAGTGAGTAGAAATAAACGACGGAGGGAGCGCGCGTGATCTAGCAAAGTCGCCGCATGAGCTGAAACTCATGCAAGTGTCGTTTTCGGGTGTGGGTAGGTCTTGGCGGAATTTGGTACATTTATGAGCGGCGAGCTGGTAATACCGGGTGTGAATGTGTGTGTGTTTCCGTGAGGTAAGCAAATGGCTGGGGGATCGGCACTGCGGCCGGGGACGCGGCGGATCGAGGTGATGCCAGACAAATGATCGTCGAGTAAGCTCGGCCTTGTTGAGACGAAGACTGGGAGGTGTATGGAGCCGGGTGGGGCCACGGAGAGTAGTCCGCGGGTGTTGTGGCGCCCGCCGGCGGCGCAGCGGCGGCGGCACCGGAGAGGAATGCGCTCGCATGCCCGTCGGCACCTACCTCTACCTCCACGCGGTGGGCGCTGGTAACCATGTAGCCGTGCAAGGCTTGGCACGGTAGGGGGCTAAGCGAGGTACCGGCAGCTGCGATCCGCGGGATCAGCAGCTGTCGGGAAGCCATGTACGGAGGGTTTAGGAAAAACATAATATCCGTACACCGGCACATGGATCTCCCGCTCGGCCTGTCCGATATGCTTTTTCCGCGACTAAGTACTCGCATATACTCTCCCGACGAAGGGACAGGGGCGCCGTTTGGGAAATGTTTTTTGGCGAAGAAGGGTACGGACAGATAAGTGGTGGGACGAGGGTGTTGGAGTTGGCGGCGGACAGCTGGGAAGCAACGCTAGGGCACGGCGCTCGCTAGCTGTCGCCAACCTTGCGAGAGTTTTATGTATCCCCCGGGGGCGAGGCCTGAAGCTACGCATGACGGAGGTGGGTCGCACGGACGCACGGTCTGGCGGCAGCGGTCCTTAGGATCACGGATCACCCGCCGCCCGAAAAACCCGGTACGGGGGGGTTTTGGGGAAATATTCCCGAACCCGCCATCTTTTGAGCAACGGTGACTCGATCCATGTGTTCTACCAACCACTCCCCTAGTCGGTACCCGGTTATCGATAGGCTGCCTCAAGCGATGTGCCTAGGGTAGTAGGGTTGTCGTTACGGCACACTGCTCGTTAAGGCGGCCCCCTAACAGCGTAAACCACCGGGGGAGGGTACGGACGGCCACAATGCGATCACATGGGTGATGGAAACAGACGGCGAATGGATAGGGGACATGAGAAAATCTGGCTCGGGGCCAGGAGAGGTAGCCGGACACCGTCTGCGGCCTAGTTATTTTCTCTTCCCAACCCCCGCAGGAGGAGAGAAGACTAAGCTACGTGGCGAGTTGCGACGGGAGGAGCGACTAATATCTCGGACGGGAAGATTACCGCGAAGTCAGCTCGAAAGTCGGCCTCGTTGATCCGTCAAGAGGAGGACGGTACGGGAGTGACGAATACCGTCATGCAATAGTACATTGCATGACATTGTACAAAGACTCATTGCTAACTTGATCCGTACTTTTCCATCGGAAGGACGTACTAGCGGTTACGTTGCCAATGCTAACGCTCGATGACAATGTACCTCCCGGTAAGTACAATACGCACATTTAATCTAGCATCCTACACGACGTTATGGTATGACTTCCCGAGACGAACATGCTACGTCGTTAGTCTAATGAAACCATGGCGTGAGCCCTACCGGAGGAATAGAGGAGCATACGATCGAGGTTAGGCGAGAGCTAGCTAGGCTAGACATATCTAAGCCTAGATAGGATTGTGCAATGGAAGGAGGTCACACACACAAAGAGGACATTCTCTTTTCGATTACATTCAACAGTACAATATAAACAACCAACATCTCTAATCTGTCCACAAGCACTTTCACATGCAATATAGACAACCGTAGCACTGATTTGTGTTAGCAGCTAGCTTCCATAGGCAAACTGCCACGTGTGGGTAGTTGCATCGTTTCGTTCATTTGAAATTACTTTCAGGTAGTTTTCACATAGTGTCAGGATGTCATGAAGTTTTCCCACTGCTTTCCTATTTAAAAAAAAAAGGGAAAAAACCGAAGCCCTATTAAGAAAATTGTGAAAAATACGCGACAGCGCATTAAGAAAAGATTCACATCGAAAACTCATTGCTCCGTAATATAACGACATAATGACGAACTCACTACGAAAAATTGTTATCGCTTCTGCCCGTGCCTTGCATACCGGGCGATTGGCGTGGCGATATGAATGATTACTGTACATGTGAGCGCATGATCCACGCCGTGGCCATGTACTATGCCTTCGTAGTTAGCGCTTTATATGCTCCAGCGATGTATGTACGACCACAGCAAGTAAAACGTTATATACTGATTCCAGTTCAGCCTAAAAAGCCCGGCACGTCAACCTGCCAGTCTCGCTCAGTCGCTCGGACTCTTAGACTCAGACTACAGAGCGACCGTGTCAACTCCTCAGTCCAGAAGCCACTCAGGACCCGGTGAACTTGCAAACAACCCGCTGGAAAGTGTAGAAGCACAGAGTATCAACCAGACCAATAGCAGTGGCTTTCCGCGGTCTACGCTGCCCCTCGCCGACGCCTGTGCTTCCAAACGCGGCCACCGTCTGTGTATACAGGAGCTTTCGGAACGCCGCCGCGTACGCGGCCAGCGGGTGCCCCTTGGCGCGCGGAGAGCTAGCAGAGGGTGGAGGACCAGGTACTTTCTCACCAATAAGGGTGACGCCAGAGAGTGCATTTCAAGCACATAACCCGTCCCCTGTGACCGTGCCGCGCCGCTCTCATGTCAGACAGTCAGGTTTTAGAGCGATCGAAAATAAACATTACAATTTAAACTTATGTTATCGCTGATATTTTATTGTGGGGGCTTAGAATTCTGTGCATTCACAGCACTGCGAGGTTTGAAGTAGCTGCACCATGAGCCTGTAGTAGTTTGTTAGTGTGGGAAGAAGGTATGGGTCTCTCTCAGCTTGGTAGCACAGGCGTCATTTCTTGTTATCAAATCTATGTTCCATTTAGTCCCACTTTAACCTCACATTTCCTCTTATATATCATTTATGGTGAACGAGCTGAATAGATGGGCAACTTGGGGCAAGAAGAGCACACCAGCAGCCGGTGGGGCGCGCTGTGCTTGAGGAAGTGCTACACCTGCTGTGTGCTGTCGTCCGTTTTTGTAATTTCATGAGTACCGCGATGATGATCCCCATTGGGCTCCCCACTCTGGTGCAGATGAGGGTGATTACCATTTTACCTGCCAATGATCACTCGGTCATTTTTGCCCATGCCTTTACAAGAGGGAAAATAGAGAAATTTGTGTGTTAATGTCATGGTGTTCTGACCTCCTATAACTTTTGATACCCTTAGAGTGTCGCGGGCAAGATGCCACGCCCAGGGGATGAGGAAGAGGGGACCGTGATAGAGATTATTTCTGACAGCGAGGAAGAGACGGGAAGCGCGTCCGCTGCGCAGCGAAACCAAGGCAGACAGCATGACAGGCAGCACGGTAGGGAACGATGCTGGTGTGATTCTGTGCAGCTGGTGGTGGCGCATTTCCCACCACCTCTGTGCTTTTGGCATTCTCTCACTCGATGACACAACTTATCCACTCATTCGCCTACTCGATCACTCACCCTCTTGCGGGCCCATTCACTCATCCACCCACGTTATCAGTCATTCACCCACTCACTCGGATGTACCTCTTGCCATGTTTCTAGCCAGGGCAGGCGGCAGCAAAAAGCAGCGGCGATCGATCCCTGTTCGATTTAGGTCAAGAGCGGGCGAGAGTCATGATGTACCCTCCTCATGCCACGTGCACTGTGCCTCTGCGCTGTTTTTTCTTTCGCTGTGATTGCCCACTTGCTGACATCGCATGTCCCTCTCCGTAGGTTTCTGATGTCGTTGACTTGACGATAGATACCTCGCAAGGCGCAGACGACGACGACGACGACGTGCTCATAGTCAGTGCTGACACACCTGAGGCGAAGCGAAGGCGAGCGGGCCACGCAACGACCTCCCAGAAAGGGAAAGCAGCTGCAGCAGGGTTAGCGGGGGCAGCAGCGGCCCCGGTTCCAGTGGCAGCGCTTAAATGTCCGGTGTGCTTGGATCGCATCACGAACATGACATCAACGACGTGCGGGTGAGTGCCGGGAATGTGCGAAGCCTGCATGCTAGTGCTTTTTTCCTGCGAAGCACAGCATGGCTTACCCCTGCTTGACGCCCCTTTCATATTTTGCAGGCATGTTTTTTGTCAAGACTGCATAAAGGTCGCCGTCAAAGCTCAGAAGAAGTGCCCCACTTGCCGAAAGAATGTCACTCTGAGGGGTCTTCACCGTATTTATTTGTCATGAGCGGCAGCTGTGCTCACGACTATTTTGACTGGAAAGACATGCGGGCCTTCTGACTGAGTCCAGTCCAGTTCTACCAAGTAGGCATTCCATCGGGAAAATTCAGTGATTTATACGCAGCAATGAATTGCTTTCACCGTCATCAGCAGGGAACAAGTCGGGTGTGGAACCCGGACATGACTTCCCGTGTTATCGACCTGTCCCACTCGCCTGCATTGTCAGCAAGGCATCGATTGCCGCCTTGGGCGGCGACACCCTACATGGAACGTGGTGGTCCAGCAGAGTGAGGCAGTGTTCGCTGCCGAATGCGGCATTTGCTGTAATAATGGAGGGATTATCAGCGCGGCGGCCTTTTCACCTGATAGTTTTTAAAAAGTGCCCCCTGCTCACTTCGTTTCTGGAAGTGCGCGGCACGCTTTGATTCTTCGAATTCAAGGAATCATGCATGAGTTAGCCACAGGAAACATGATGCTATCGATGATAGGAGAAAGGAAACGAAGCTCGTGGGTTGTACGGGAGGGGCTGGTGGAGTGGGTGTCGCTATTACACTCTTGAGGGAAAGGGTGCGGCGATAAATTATTGAATAACAAATGAGATGTGTAGTTTGATTATGAGGTGTCTCCGCCCAATAGCTTTGCCTTCGCCGACCCTAGCTTGAAAAGCTGGGTATGCTCTTATTCAGAAACTATGAAAAGCTCATCAGCGATATCAACCCTGCAGCAGCACGGTTGATGGACTGCTCACAGCGCCTTCTTGAAGCGGCCGATCCAGTCTTCGGCTTTCCGTCGGACCGCCTTATTCAGCGTCCACCCCACAGCGACGCCCGCTAGAAACGCAGCCACCGCCACCTTCGCGCAAGTGCTGCCCTCCATCTGCATGGTGACGAAGCAGCGTAAGCCCTCGCTTTGCCGCACCCCGAAACCTTGACGGCGGGAGGAAGAGGCAATTTATGCCGCAGTAAGTATCCGTTGTTGGCCGCGAGTACCGCGCACTTGAATTGTGGTCATATTATTTCTGCATCATCAGGAAGCAGGGCCACGGCAATGAACGGCTGGACGACGGATATTTTGATGTCACAGGGCAACAAAAACTGTTGTACTGTATTCATCCCGCAAAACCACGGTTTCATTCCTGTATGTTTCGTCGTTTTACAAATGTTTTTTTCTGTGCAATCAGAACGAGGACGATTACAAAAAATTTAAAATATAATAATCCTTATATTGTTTAATTCTGATTTTGCAGCAGCGATAATATTCTTGAGCCCTGCTTGGATTATGTCGGCAGCCCCATCTCTCCATCATCGCTATCTATCTATGCAGGAGACATATTATCAAGCGAACCCGTGCCTGGGTACGGGCACGTGTACACTACCTGTATAGGCTTGTTGCTGCTTGCTGGCTGCGCTGCCGAATTCAGCAATAAAAAATTAATACAACTACTGATCCCGGTACTGTACTGCCACTGTGTTATTTTATATATATCATCATCATTACATTTTTGCATTGCTGTCTTGTTACATTATTGTAATATCTTGTTGTTGTAACTAATATTATTATAGTTGTATAAACATATTTATATTGGTAAGTGGTAGAAATAAATTTGAAGTTTCCGTACTCATACCCGAATCCGCCATCGAGCCCTTCTTCAGGCCGGGACAACAGCCCGCGCCCCAAATAAACATCCCACCACATGCAGCCCGCGCATGTGAAGCAGTCGCTAGACACGCTGGAGTATACTCACTGCCGCGCAACTCCCGACACCGCAACTCTCGACACTTTTTAGAATATTTCCGCTTGCTTAAGGGTCGCTGCGAACCAGCACAGTCCACAGCCTGCGCGTTGTTTCAGTGCGGGGCTTTTGCTTTGCGTTCGCCGACACCCGCCCCCCTCCTTTCAGCACAGAGTCGCGACAGGATGGCGGAGGGCATGCCTGACGTAGCGGACCCAGAAGTAGCGGCCTCCGTGCCGGGAGACTCCCCCGAGGCTGCTGCCGACGCGGCCTCCGCGAGGGGCGGAAAGTTTCCGTCTGGAATCAAAGCCTCGGAGACTCTGGAAAAGACGTTCGCGCTCATAAAACCCGACGCCGTGCGTGCTGGCTGGGCGGAGGAAATAACCAACCTCACGGAGCTGGCGGGCTTCAAAATTGTCGTCAAGAAGAAATTCCTGGTAGGTTTTCTCTCGATACGCTCATCTTCCGTTACGCGTGACTTGCGACGCTGACCATCTTACGTGTCCCTTCGACAGCCAAACCCTCGCAAATACATAAACGACATACATCATCACACCCCTCTATTACTTGCCTCGTTGCTTTGCGAAGGTCCTGCTCATAAATCTAGCCGTTCTAAGACGTTTTTACACACCAGTTGCATAAGTTTCGCATGCATGGCGCTGAGGTGGGGTGAATATGCAGAGAGGCGCTGAGACTCGCGGGTGTCGCGGGAGTATGCGTATGTGTATCTGAGAGCTATGTATCTTTTCCCGGCTGGTGCCCAAACAGCTGACTAAGCAGCGCGCGGGGGAGTTTTATGCGGAGCACAAGGGTAAGCCGTTCTTTGGAAAGCTGGTGGAATTTATGACCAGTGGTCCCATCTATGCCATGGTTCTGGGGAAGGCCAATGCCATCAAAGACTGGCGCGCGCTGATGGGGCCCACAAACTCCAACAATGCAAAAAAAGAGGCACCCAAGAGGTTTGGGCTCTCCATCTCTTACGATTTTATCCACCCATAATGTCGCCAAGACACAGAAATCGTGCAGAACACAAGATTCCGCATTTATAGCGAATCACACTCCCACACATACACACACACACACACACACACACACACACACATACACACGCACACACACAAAAGAATTCACGCTTACACATAATCACACACAGATGCGCTCACACACACACACACACACACACACACACACACACACACATAGAGCCGATTTTCCTGTCATTCTCACCACGTCCCACCCCGTCCATGGTTGTGAAACATAATGTGTACTCTCTCCCCCCTCCCCAGCTTGCGTGCACTGTACGGCACAGATGGAACGATGAACGCCACGCACGGCTCCGACTCGCCGCACTCCGCGCGCCGGGAGATCAAGTTTTTCTTCCCCGAGTTCCTCAGCCTCCCCATCACCGACTCCGTTGGGTGCAAAAAGTACATCCAAGAACGGTTGCAGCCCACGCTCATCAAGGGTCTAACCGTCCTCGCAAAGGTGACTCTCCCTTTCCTTGCAACATCAGAGCTCAGCAACCACATCAGCCTTCCTTATCCCCTTCACACAATATGGTGCTTGCTTACTGACTATTGACCTTGTTTGATAAACTGCCCAGGAGAAGCCCAGCGCAAGCAAGTACGAGGCGCTCACTTTCATCGCGTCGTGGCTTCTTGAGAACAACCCGAACAAGCCTCGGGTGTTGCCCGACTCCTACGTCGTCGTAGGGGGTGAGGATGACGAGGAGGAGGACGACGAGGCGGAGTTTGCGGGGGTGAGTGTCACGGGGGTAAAGAGAATGAAATATTTCTGTGCGCATCCATGTTTGGTACGGTGAGGTCCCTTGGATTGCGCCGCTGATGTGGCTGTGCTGTGTTCACCAGTACGAGGAGGAGCTTGACCTCGACGATCCAGAGCTTCAAGACGCGGCCACCAAAATCCAGGCTGGCTTTAAGGGGTTCCAGGCGCGGCGGGAAGTCGGAGAGAAGAAAAAGGAGGTGGAGGAGATGAACGAGGCGGCCACCAAGGTGCAGTCGGGATTCCGTGGCTACCAGGTGAATAACTGCCCCCCTCCCATAATATCATGTGCCTAAACCCGCATTACAGTAGCACCAGAGTTGCATACGCACATCATTTCCTTCTGCTTATCTATTCTCTTCATTCTGCCCCAAAGGCGCGCAAGGAGGTTGCAGAAAAGAAGGCAGCCGTGGTGAGCACGTCAGTAGCTGCGCCCGCTGTTGAGGCTGAGCCGGCAGTGGAGGTGTCTGCCCCCGAGCCATCCGCTGCCCCTGATGCCACCATCTCCACCGAGGCAGCAGTCACGAGCGAGGTGCGTCCTGATGCCCCCTCCCTTCCCCCGCCTTCTTGCCTCGGTGATGTACCATGCGGAGTTTTGAAGATTGTTAGTTGTTTGCCCAGGTCGCGGACATCGACCTGAACGACCCCGACCTCAGCATCGCGGCCACAAAGATTCAGGCTGGCTTCCGCGGGCACGCGGCGCGTGAGGAGGTGAAGGCCAAGCGGGAAGCTGCGGCGGGGAGTGGGGGTGCGGAGGATGTCGCGCCCGAGGAGGCTGGGGATACGGGTGCCGGTGATGAGACGGCCGACATCGCTGCGGAGCTGGCTGACGTGCCACAGGAAGAGTTGGATGCCGCTGCGACCAAAGTCCAAGCTGGCTTCCGAGGCTACCAGGTCGATAATGCCTGCCCAATCTGCCCCTGGCATGACCTGGCACTGCCATGACAGATTGTCATCCATCGGCTTTTTATACTGAAGTGCACTGTGATTTATTCAGACTCGGAAGGAGATGGCTGCGAAGAAGTCAAGCGGGGCAGAGGCACCTGGAGAGGAGGGGGCACCTGCTGAAGAGTCAGAGGCACCTGCGGAGGAGGCGGCTCCCGAGGGCGAAGTTGCCGCCGAGGAGAAGGACGAGGCCCCCGCGGCTGAGGAGGAAGCACCTGCCACGGAAGAGGAAGCAACAGTGGAGGAGGCAGACGATGAGTAACTCTATGTCTGTTTGGGAAGTTGACCTAATTTTTTGTGAGGTTATAAGCTTGTCATTTGAAAATGTGTACATCGCGCTTTTAGGTGATGAGCAATGGCCTCGAAACAAGTGTCCAGTGTAATTTACTAATCTCAGTCACATCACACCCATTCTGCTTCGGCCTGTGCTGGTAGCACCATGGACGTAAAATGTGTGTAATATCCTTGCTTCGAGTTGGCACTGATTATAAATACTCGCCCACGGGAACAGACTTTGACCTCAGGTCTAGAGAAACATTTCAACCGCCCACTTGTTCGATGTCCTTTTCTCCTCGCTGTATTTCAATGTGCGCTGTCTTAAGGGGACAAACAGCGCCAAAAGTTTTAGGCAGTGCAGCCGTGGGACACAGACCAGTGGTCACAAAAGCGCCCAGCGAAATCTGTTTCTCCAGCTGACGCTCACTTTCCTGTGTGAAATCGATCCCAATTCAGTACGGGGCAGTCGAAAGTAGCAGGCTCTGAAAAAAGTGGGATATGTATCGATTCATCCTGTTCACGCCTGTTATTCTTCACCCTGTTGGTGGGAAGAATGGGCTAGCACAGCATACACAATACAACCAACGTTCCATTTGATGTTCGTGTGGGATCGAAAAATGAAAACGAGCATGTCAAGCACCATAGTTGAATAAAGTGTCAACTCAGCAGCTGTTTCCCTCTTCCCTCACCCACGCACAGACACACAGGCACAGCCTAGTCTGTCGTAGGGATGGAAACACAGCCTATGGCCAATCAGTGCTGCTGATGTGCGTCTAAATAATAAGCCACTAAGATGTGGGGTACGTAATGCGTGCATCCCAGCCACGCCCTCTCCCTCAGACCTTTGGCGACAATGCGAACGCACGATAATGGCAGCAGCTCCATTTTCGCACTAGTGCTCATGAGTGCACACGGAACGGGCTTGGAAGACCAGACCACTACAGTGTATTCACTTCGCTCTAGTCACATCTACTCCATCAGCCCTTGATAGCATTCATGGCCAGTAACCCCATACTGCACGCCCATCCTCGATAGTTCAAGTGCAGAGCAAGTGCAACCTCCATGACCAGCACACCACATATACGTTAAGACACCCAATTGCACATGCTTTTTCCCTCGCAGTGCACTTATCCATTTGCCAATGACAGGATTTCATATCAATCATGCACAGCTCCTGAGTAGCGGCACGTCCTGGGCACAGACATGCATGACTGCAGCTGGCTGCCAGCTGCTTACTGCTTACACCTCTGAGTCTGTCTATTCTTCTCCGTCGTCTAGCACATTCAGCTTCCGCAGCTCCGCTCTGGCCTCCTTAATTTCCTGCGAAAGGCCAGCCCACAGTTCAGCACCGAGAAATATACGCACACAGCCACAGTCGCGTGCACGAAAGCAGCATCAAGCGGGACGAGAGCTGTGACGCTCGCGACGGGGGCTCACTCTTTGCAACGACTCGTGCTCTTCCGGACACGACCGGAAGGTCAACACCCCGTGCGCCAGCGCCAGCACGCAGTACAGCCCGAACAGTAGCACCGCCAGAACAGGCGACTGCGTGGAAACCGGGGTACGAAAGCCGACAGAGACAGCAAATTGTCAGTTCGCGTTTCAGGAGCCGCTCACAGTCCTCGCCGATTCAAAACCAACACACCAAATTCAGTCGAGATTACGCAGCAGAAACTCTAAATTATGGTATTATTCATGACATTTAGCACGCTCTGGTTCACTGCAGCAGCAAGAGATACGTAGTTCGCCGGGTGAGTGGGGCGCACCAGTTGGACAATCGGACGGACGCCGCTGTCCAACTCTAAGTTGAGGGCGGCGAGCCAGGCCGACAAGAAAGCTGCCAGCGCAGCCCCCAGCCAGACCACCCTCATGGTTGTTATTGGGATGAAATTTTGTCGAGGTGCGGTGGGTTATTTACGTTGGCTGCGGAACCACAGGGCGAAATAGTGAGCCGGCCGCTGTGTAACTCGCCAAAATAAACTGCGCTATCGCAACCAAAGCGACCTTTCTCAGACTTCCCGAGCCCCCAAAAGCTGACAGCCCGAGGGACGACGCCCGGCAAAACGTCGACCGGAATACTACGAGTAAAACGGGCACTTCGTCGCTGCAGGACTGGATGTGGTTGTATAGAGGGGCTGGCAGCAGTGTAGCGAGCTGTCCGTCCGTATAGCAAGTTCTCTTCGAAGCGGAAGGAGGCACACTGACAGAATCAACGAGGGGGAGGTTCAACCTTATGTGTTATCGCTGAAAAATCCTAAAAGGTCCATGAAAAGGATCAATAAGGGGCTAATTATCTTATTCACCCTAGTTCACATTTTGCCAAAGATGCTAGTTTGCTTACAATTTGGCCAAAGGACACCCACAGGAGGGGCCTGGGGGTCGATTAGCGCATGATTATAGGGTTGGGTGGGTGGGTTCGCGCGAAGCATAGATTGGCTGAGCGCGAAAGAAGAGAGTGCCTAGACTCGTGGCTACCTACGGCTTATAAGGCACCCTACGGGCTAGTTAGAGCTGACCGTTGGGGAAGTCGTTGATCGTTGGTTGCGTCGTATTGCAAGGCGAGGCGGTTGCCCTGCAGGTGCGACGCGCCGCCTTTTAACGGTAACAGTAACCGCTAGTGTTACTGTCCCGTACACATGGAAAATGGATATGCAAACCTCTAGATTCAAATCATTATGACCATTTACCCTAGGGCACGTTTTGCCAGTAACCTAAAGCCAAAGGCTTGCACAGCCAAAATTAGTGTTGCGGGGGGGACGGAGTGAGCTAGCCGAAGAACCGCCAAGCAGCAAGTGTTGGGGTCATGGTTGGGTCAATGTACTTGCCTTCGGTCACGGAGCTGTTCTTGGCCCAGCCACCCATATATTTGATTACGGGGAGGGGCGCGCCGATGCAGCTGGCAGCGGAAGCATCACCTTTCCGGAGGTTGTGCGATGTCCATTTAAAACCGGCGGGCGCGGACGTGTTGACTGTGAGGAGGGCGAGGGCGAGCAAGGCGGAGATGGTGGACGCGGCCCCCCACTCGGCGGAGGGTTCATAAGGTGAGAAGCTCCGGAAGGCGTCATGGGGTGGTAGCTTGTAGAGTTTTGCGCAGAACGCGACGCGGTGTTGTGTGTAGTAGTCCGGAAGGTCTGCCATGACAGGGTTGGCTGCGATGGGAATAGCGAATACCAGTTTGTCGCATGTGTCGCGGCGCTGGTCGCTTAGATTTGCGTACGAAAAGACAAATTTGCTGTGAAGGTCTGTCGACAATTAGGTCGCCGGTGTGGCAGCAAGCGCCAGTTTCGGTGCGGCAGAAAAAGATGTAATTGACGCAAATTGCCAAGCATGCTCTGAAACGTTGCAGTTGGGGAAGCGCAGCAGGTGTCCACGTGAAGGTGTCGCGTAGAGTGGCGGCGGCCTCCATGATGTCAAGGGCGACGGGTGCGGGAGGCGTGAGGCGGTAGGGATTAGGCGGTGTTGCAGTATTTCGAGGCCACGCCTAGCGTCTGCTAGGAGTTCCCCTACGGCTATAGGTTGGCGTTGGTTGACTCGGAAGAACTTGTTGACTGCGGAGAAGTAGGGTTGCAGCGAGCTGGCGGCGACCGTGCCGAGCAGGGCCAACCACGCTGTGTAGCGAACCATTGTGGCCGGGGTGGCCTGTAGCGGGGCGATGTTATCATGTGTGCAGAATATAAAATCTGTCTGAGCGCGCTGTCGTAGCTAGCGAACGAAGAGGGCGCTAGCGAGTTGCTGAGTAGGGCGACCGCCGTAACCCCGAGCTCGTCGGTTCCTAGGAGGTCTTGAAAAGTTTCATAGAGATTGGCGGACCAGGGCGCCGGTGCTGTTCCGATTCGCATGCCGTAGCGAGGCGGTCCTGTACGGAGAGGGTGATCGCGCGGTATAGTAGCATTTAATCGGTCCGGGCGTAACGCTCGGCCAATCGCTCCGCGTAGGGTGTAGAGCCAAGAGGGAGCGAGAGCCGAAAGGCCACGACGCTCCACGCGGGAGGTCCGACCCCCTCGCGCTTGCCGAGCCTGCCGGGAAAGAACAGGTCGCGGGCCGCCGGGAAGTGCACGGTTGCGCTCGCCAGTCGGGCGAAAGAGTGGTACCATGTTTTGTTCGGCCAAAAGAGGGCGATGACAGTAGCCGCGGCTTGTGATTGGGCCAGTTTGGTAGCTAGAGTCGGAAGGGCGGACCAGGGGGGTTGCAGTAGTTGTTTTCTCGGCGCCATGCTGCATCCGATAGGTGCATGCAGTCGATGTCTTTGCATAGGGGGTCGCGCCAGCGGGCGTTGAATCGCGGCAGTTGAGCGTTGAGCATAGACGCGAAACGGTCGATTGTATATTGGCCCCACCGGTGCTGAAGGTGTTCGAAAATCCGTGGGTCTAGCTGCCAGTCCTCGGTGTCCATTTCGCGGCTTAGCGTGTTGGGCCAGACGTTGGCGGCCGAACGAATGTAGCGTGGGCGGATGTGGATGTCGTTGGTGTCGAGCGGGAACCATAAGCGCCGGAGCTCGGTCATCATGACGGGCGACCGGGATGTAAGCTTGGTTAGGGCGGCGACCACCGCGGTGTTGTCCTCGTGTAGGAGGACTTGCCGGCCCTTGAGTTGCGGGAGAAAGGATTCGACCGCGTGTCGCACCGCTCGAAGCTCCTTCCACGTAATGTGTTGGAGACGGTCGGGAGCGCTCCAAAAACCGCGTGCTTGGTAGTTGGAGTCGTCGTTGAGCACGGCACCCCATCCGTAGTCGCTCGAATCTGCGTGGAGGTAGGCGGTCTCGATGGGCTTGTAGATCGACCGGCCGTTGTGTTGGGTGGGCGACGTGCGCCACTACTCGAGGTCGCGTCGTAGCTGGTGGGTGAGGCGGACGCGTCCCCCCAACCAGCTCGTGTAGCTAAAACGTTGTGGAGCTCGCGCAAAAAGAACCGTGCGGGCGCGATGGCGAGGTAGAGGAATTGTGCTTTTCCCGCGAAAGCTATTAGCTGACGCGTGGGAAGCCATCGTGCGTTCGACCCTCGGCCGAGTAGGCCGAGTAGGGAAGACGCGTGTTGCGCGAGCTAATGTAGTTTTTTGGGTGGGGCGCGAAACATGCCGCGCTGTAGATCGACCGTTAAGCCCAAATGGTCGCCGACCTGAGTAGGCGTCCACACGCCTTTCTTGGGGTTGCGTTGAAGGCCGAGGCTGTCTAGCAGGGCATGGACGCGCTGCCGAAGTAGTAACGCGTCTCGGTAAGAGTCTGCCAAGAACAGAAGTCGTCCATGTAGGGGAGGAGTCTTGTACCGCGCCATCGAGCGTTTCGGAGGAAGCGTTTGGAAGGCCGGCGTGCGCTGTCTCACGTAGATGCCGGCGTGGGGGGCGGGGGGCGGCGTAGGTGGTTCGTGAACACATGTGTGAGCTTGCAACATTAGTAAGCTGAGCCCGACCAACCCATTGGAAGGCACGCTAGGCGCCATAGAGTGCCGCGGTAGTTGACCGTGAAGAAGTCTCGGCCTTCCTCCCGGATGCCAAGGGTGTAGTACCCGTCGACAAGGTCGAGTGAGACGAAGTAGTCGCCCGGTCGAGATAGATGGCGTAGGTGCTTGAGCGTCTCGCACGTCATGTGGAAGGTTGGGCAGTAACGGTTGAGCTCTCGAAGGTCGATAATCAGACGCCACTGGTTGCATCCGGGTTTGGGAACCAAAAACATCCGGGAAACGTAGCGCGGGTTGTCCGAGCGCTCCCACGCACCGCAAGCTTCGAAGCGTGGAAGTTCCGAGTTTAGAAACTCGAGTTGAGCGGGTGTTGCGTCTAGCATAGAGATGCCGTGGTTAAAGGGTTTGGGACGGGCGCCGTGCTTGAACTTCACGCGTACGCTGTGGCGGATCTAACTTAGGACTTGGCCGCTCGCGCCGATGCGCTCCCACTCCCGCCATTTTCGACGTACGCGGTAGCGCATGAAGAAAGATGTCGGGGAGCAGGAATCGGCGCGGCGGACCACACCGTAATTTCTTTGTCGAGGGTTTAGCCGGGTCGGTCGGCTTGGGGAGGGGGGTGGCGCGGGCTACTGCAGCTGATGTTGTTGCGGCTTTGCGTTTGTCGGCGGCTGCCTTGCGGGCTCAAGCGTCGGGGCCGGTAGGCTTGTCCGGCGTGATTTTCGCGAAGGCGGCGCCGGCAGCGGCCTTGCTGGCGGCGTGTAGGCTGACTTCCAGCGTGCGGTCGACGAACGCTTGGCGTAGCGCATCTAGTGGGCCGGAGACCGCGGTAGGGCGTGGGCGGCAGAAACGCTCGTGGGCCAATTTGGCAAAGACGCGGTCCGCATTTGTGCTCGTTTGTCCGCCCTTGGTGAGGCGGAGGAAGCCCAATCGAGTACGGGCGGCCTCCTCCGTCGCTGTGTGGGTGCGATGACCCGCTCGGATGAGGGCAATCGCTGCCGCCTGCTCTGCCGGTAGAGGTGGGCCGTGCGACAGCGTGTCCAAAGCCTCGCCAATTGCCGCGTTGGCGCAACTGTCGAAGAAGGCATAACACCCGATGTGTAGGTATTCGTCGTATGCCGATTGGGTGCGCTTGTCGCTTAGAGCACGGGCGGTGTCGTCTGTGAGTGTCCACAGACGTGGCTCCTCGACGTCGCGAGGGGGACGTTCGAGGCCGGCCGGGATGACTTCGCCGTAGTAGGCGAAGTCGACGAAATCGGACGCGGAGGGGTCGGGTTCGTCGTCAAGCAGGTCGATAGGTGGCTCAGGGGCCGCCTTACCACCCTCCGTCGTTGGGGTCGCGTCGGCGGGAATGGACTGCTGTTGATTAGTAGTAGCAGGTGTAGTTGTCGTCTGCTGGAGCTTGGCGAGTAAGGCAGCGTTATTCGCCAAAAACTGCTCAGTAATTCGTTGTTCCGATGCCAAAACTGCCGTACGAATCTGTTCGGCTGTGCGTTGTTCGAGTGAGGTAGCGTGAGGGTCGGCCGCTGCAGCGGATGTAGACTGCTCATGCTGCATGTTGCGGAACTGCGTAGCTGAACGAGGG
Source organism: Tetraselmis chui (assembly GCA_026401115.1). NCBI lineage: Eukaryota > Viridiplantae > Chlorophyta > Chlorodendrophyceae > Chlorodendrales > Chlorodendraceae > Tetraselmis > Tetraselmis chui. Next base: position 412,935 of record JAPMLY010000011.1, read on the forward strand.
GAAGTGTCGCGTGACGCTCGAGTGCGCATGGGACGATGGTAAACTGACACCCTGCTCGACTACGAGAGTCGAGACTGCATTCGCGCGAAGCTTAGATTGGCTGAGCGCGAAAGCAGAGAGTGCCTAGGCTCGTGGCTAGCTACGGCTTATAAGGCACGGGCTAGCTAGAGTTGACCGTAGGGGAAGTCGTTGGTCGTTGGTTGCGTCGTATTGCAAGGCGAGGCGGTTGCCCTGCAGGTGCGACGCGCCGCCTTTTAACGGTAACAGTAACCGCTAGTGTTACTGTCCCGTACACATGGAAATTGGATATGCAAACCTCTAGATTCAAATCAATCTGACCAAATTCATCGCAATTTATTGTTTTGAATACTACGACTCGTACCTGTACATGTACCTGTATCGGTACTAGCAAATGTGGTGCATTACAGTTATGTTATTTTCCCGCGCTTCAGGGAGCAAACGGTCCTAGTAATGTGACGCTTGGGCTGGATTTTGCTGCCTCGACCGCCACCTGGAGAGAGCGACTAGTCGATAGTGGCAAGAGTGACTAGCCGAGTCGTTGGAACGTGAGCTGTCGTTGCTACGTTCTACTGGCAACACCACATGCTAGTTGCGCGCTCTGTACTTACGTAAGCCCAGCTCACAAGACGCAGTCCGACTGCCTCAGCCGCATGCTGGGTCCTAGCTCGGGGACGCCAGGTTGGGAGACAGGCAGCGCTGAACAAGATTCCCTCACTATCGGTGCTAACGGCGAAAGTATACGCGGCGAGACAGTTGTCCTGCGCGACCCCACTTCACTATCACTTGGTGTCGCTACTGGAGTAGCACAACTCAGAGAGGTATTCGTGGCATTGTTCCTTCGCTGTCGTGGTCTTATCGACATCTCCTTGGTTTATTAGCAATACTACATTTTTTACTATTTGCCTATTTTGGTTTTCTAAACAGTTATGGGCTCCCGTGCTGCGCAGACGGTCGCGGGGGGTGGCAATATGTGGAGCAGTGCTCCAAGTCCACTGCTCTCAGGGACAAAAAACCGCGCTGCGGCCAGCCCTTCAAAGAGTGGAGATTTGGCTACGGGTTTGGGGGTGGGGCCAGGGCCAAGCTCGCTCTCGACACGGGCGCAAAGCACCGCAACCGCGAAAGGAGGCAACGAACGCACGACGCCACCCTCCAACATTTACTATGTCGTATGCATCGCAACAGGGTTCCTCCTGATGCTCCTTATCCTAATAAATAACCCCCTCAAGGTGAGGATCCTTGGTAGTTAAGCACTCACGCACCTCCGTCCCGAGGCGGTTTCGCAAGAGGGCTGTTCAGAGCGTCTGTTGAGTGTGCTGTATCTTTGTGTCGTGTTCAGATTCCTGAGTTCGGCCTGAGGCTCAAGCATCACGTGGTCTGGAAGGTACGCTCCAATACCCTTGCCCTACTACTCACATCCATATAATTGTCAGCACTTCAAGAAATGCAACAGAACGTTTTCAATATTCAAATGCACCAATATAGAGCTGGTATCGACGCACTGGGGGACTGGTGGCCTTCCTGAGGTGATAGGGTGTACTAGCGTTGCGGTATTCGGGTTTTATTTTCGGGTTGGGGGCGTAGATTGCTTCGGTATGTGCGTTCTGCGGGGCTCTCTATAAAGGATGATATAGCGCTCTACTTTAGGGATGTATGCACATCATGGGCTTTGCAGGCAGTCAAGCCATCCCCGCGGCGTCTCCTATTGCAAACAGAAACAGGGGTATTGGCACAGCCCTCCTCTGCGGGCCCACCCGCTAGACCAGGACTCCTGCCATGGCTCTGGCACCGACACGCACATGCTGCTGATGGCGAGCAGGGTGACGGAGTGATAGGGCACCACATTCCCACTGGCAGCAACCCGCTGCGGCCCCACATGCCCAGGCATCCCATTGCAATTCGGGCACTTCCCCCAAACGTAGTAAACCAGACTCTGCGAGAGGTGTTCCAGGCTCACATGGCCGGCAGCTCGAACACGTCCTTTCCACTTCAATTGTCGACAATCGGCCCTGGGAGGAATATGTCGGACATCTCGTTGCACAGACTTCCGCCTCGCCTCACTTACATCAATATGATCCGGGCCTATCAAGAACGGCAGCAGCAGATGCGGCTGATTCAAGCGGAAATCTATGGGAACTCTTCACGGACAGCAAATGTGGTGATTGTATCTCACGTAAGTGGGCCGCGCAAGTAGAGGATACGTAGAGCGCCCCTCCCTCCTTCTGCACCCGACTACGAAGCGTCGCGCGGAAGAAAGTATCGATATGCGCATTTGGCGACGGGACCCAATCTAGGAGCCATGTGGGATGTGGGGGGTTGGGAGGGTTGGGATCACACACATCGTAGAATCCCCTTATTTTCCCGATAGGCGGGGGTTGACCTTTTTGCGCTACTGGCTATACGCACTTGCAGGAGCTGCCACCGCAGGACCTGAATGCCGAGACCTACGGCTGCTGGGGTAGTGGGTACATGCAGAATGGTTGCCCTCGGGTATGTCATTACCACCGAAGTGCGCTTCTCGATATGAGGGCGGATACTGAATTGTGTCTTCACACTTTGAAGAGCGCATGCAGGATCACTGACGTGCGGGGCGTGCCTGTGACAGAGCTTTATGGACGGGATTGTCAGGCCGACGGGTGCTAATGACTCAGGGCCTTATGTGGTGAGGATTCTTACTCTTCGAACGATGATTGGTTTACTGTTTTATGCAAAGCTACTCAATCCCTTTCCCTGCACTGCACTCTATGCCTGAAGGCCTACATGCAGCCAGCTCGGAGCTTACAACAGCAAACGCATGCGCCGACAATAATCGTACTTCCCAATGGAGAGCTCATCGCGGCGTGGTTCGACGGAGTGGAGGGGCAGGCAGGGGTCGGCATTGTGGTCAGTCGATTACCTGTGGTAGCTTCAGGGAACCGCGAATGGACCAAGCCGATCATGGTGTCTTTGGACCCTGCTCGCTCTGCACAGAATCCGGTATGTGCCACTTTACCATAGTGGCTGCAAGCATTCAGGTGCCATCAAGTGTCGGTTTTGAGGTGTCTTGATTCCTATCATGTCTGTGCGCCTATTTACTCTACTCTGTGGCTGTTTTTCTTTAGGTTCTCTGGTACGATGAAGCGGCGAGGTCTGTATTTCTAATGCACACGAGCCAAAGGGCAATGCAGTACGCCCCCTGCCTCCCTCTCTCCAACACAGAATCACGAACGCACTCAAACACACACATACACACACACCCGCGCACGCGCCTGTTAAAACAGGATCACAACTACTCGCGCACACTTTCCCTCACTTGCTCAACTATCAACCCAATCACGCACACACGCACGCATTAATGCATGCACGTACCGATATGCGTGTTTTTTCGTGTTGTGTTCCGCTTTTGCATGTTTTGGTCATCTGAGAATGCTGTCTGCTGTTTCAGAGGACAAGGAACGTCGGACGTGCGATGGCTTAAGAGTAAAGATCTTGGGCTGAGCTGGACGGAACCGATTATCATCTTTCGTCGCCGCGGGGCTTTCGTTCGCAATAATCTGGTAATCGGAGCGAAAGGAGAATGGCTGCTTCCAATGTTTGTCACCCCCACCTCTCCTACCTCCCTTCAGAGATTTGATGTCATTGTATCACACACATATGTACACACGCAGGTGTCGCATATCACATGAAACTTCTTCGTCCCACGTGGGACTCAAGGAAGCCTGAACTTGATGGCTGCCCTGCATAGATTCTGAGTGTCTGTGGTCACATGTTGCAACTGCTCAATGCAGGTATCATACGCCTGGGGGCTACGACCTTTTTTACACTCATTACTGCACAATGAAGCGCAGCTCTGACAAGGGCCGCACTTGGACAGATGAGACCAGAATGTCTCACCCTGGACAGTTCCTGGCACAGCCCACCACGGTTCGCTTGTCTCGGGTGCGCTGCAGCCTATCAACGTTCAAGTTTGCACATGTTTAGCTACCCAACCTCTTTGCAGCAAGCACTAACCCGGTCTGCTCACAGGATCCGCCTGTTTTGATGACTTGGATGCGGGACAGAAGGAACCAGTTTGTGTATGCATCAAAGAGTTTGGACGATGGTTGGACCTGGTGCGAACTGCAGTGGTTCCTCTTACTTCCGGCTGTCCTCATTATATGCAGCCCAGTCATAAGGACATTAGTGATGGTCCGATGCTGCTTTGGGCTTTCATGATACAGGTCAGCACCGAAACGGACGCGCCTGCCGAACAACAACAGTGGCATTCAGGCACTGCGCCTCCTCAGCGGCGCTATTGCTATGGTGTTCAACAACCACGTGGGCACTGCCCTCCCACCTGTACGGTTGAAATGGGATTTGATAACCCCTTTCCGGCTGACATTTTGCATGCAGTGGTTTTGATTTCGTTCATTGCGGTCTGCCAGGGAGGAGGCCTGGATCGTTGGCCTATCACGGTAGCTTTATCCTATGACGGGGGAGAAACCTGGTCGCATGTTAGGGACCTCGACCGAGAACCCCTGGCCCTGGTGAGTGACCTTACCCGTGTTTATCTTGTATATGTGATAGTTTGCGTCCCTGTGATACGGAATTGCAGCTATTGACCGATGAATTCCTTTGGCGATGGCAGGCGTATCCCGCTTTGACGCAAACTCCGGATGGCCTCATTCACATAATGTATTCCTACCACCGTGAGACCATTAAGGTGATAGGCCAGTCGAATAATAACGCGCATCAAGTGTGTCACCCTGTTTGAGCGCGTTTGACTGATGCAGTCGTCCGTGTTTTCCACAGTACGTCGCTGTGACTGAGGAGTGGATAAAGGCGGGCTCGTCACGCGGCATTTTCAAGGTGTGCACTTCTATCCTAATCATATCACCACTACGTGATGTTTCCCTGTCCGTGCTCAACTACGTGATGTTACCTCCCCTAGAGAGAGAGAGAGAATGTGAGAGTCTGTGTGTGGTGTTAACGCCAACCGTTACTTTGTGTACATTGTAATCCCAGGGGGACAAGGAGCGCCGAGCTACTCCATGAAGCATGATGACGAGGATATGCTTTTGAACGGTCCTGGCAACGCAGAGGATCCCAGCGGAATGCGAATCGTGACATAGTGAAATAGAGACTCTCCATAGTGAATTGATAAGTAGGAGAAGGGCTGCAGCAGAGTGACCATCCGTTTGAAATACTTGACAATCTAGGCAAATCCAGCACCCGCCCGTACCGAACCCTGCACACAGTGCGCTGCGAGGTAAATGAAGGGCTCACTCCGCCATTATTCTCCCTCACCTTCTACTGCTGCGGGTTGATCTTCTCCCCAGACTTCTCCGCCGGTAGCGGCCTGTTGAAGCCACCCTTCCTGTTCATGTACTGTCGCGCCTGACGAGTGCTTTTGACCTTCACGGCGCCCGCGTGGGCGGTTTCGTCGTCAACATACTTCCCATTCGTGGTGTCAAATCCCTGGTATACAGGAGCGCGGGCAGGATTCAGGAAAGAGCTCACTGGCAGAAAACCCCGCAGTGTAGATAGCGGGCAGCCTATCGCACCGTGGGGATGCCCATCATCTTCATCATCTCCACTTCTTCTGCACTAACACCTGCATCCATGTCCACATCGACAACCTCCACAGCCTTGGCCTTGGCTTTCTTCTGGCTCCGAGGCTTTCTCTCCCTGCGGTCCCTATCGTCAGGTGAGCTGCCGCGGTCGGGCCGCCTCTCCTCTTGAAAGCGACGCCGCTCCCCCCCATTCCTATCCCAATCACCACCCTGCCAGCAGGTCCCAACGCCATCATTCCCAACGAGCGAGTAAAGAACAAACACAACTGTATACACCCCCTACATAGGGACACAGACAGACGGGCTGGGCACAGTCTGCACTTACATGTCTGGGAGGCGGCCCCGGCGGGGGCCCTGGCAGACGGGGTGGGCTGTGGTGCTGCCCACGGCCGCGGTAAGTTGTGCTATAGGGATCCTCACCCGCACCAAACGCCGGGGGTGAATTTGAGCGGGAGCGGCGCCTGAAGCACAAATGCACGCGCTTCAATCTAAAATACATAGCAGATAGGCCATACAACCCACTTGCCACACGCATACAACCACTGATTTGTAAGTCGCACCTGTCTCTATCGCGCCTCTTGTCTGAATCTCTTCCACGATCACGATGCGACCTGTCCCGGTCACGTCCCCTATCCCTGTCCCGATCACGCCGATCGCGATCCCTATCCCTCCGGTCGCGCTCGCCCCTTGGCATGTTGGCACTACCACCTACTTGTTGAGCTCCTCACCCGCGAGACCACCGCGAGCCTTGTCGGCACGCTTGTTGATGTTGTCGTGCAGCACCCTCACCACACGCACCTCCTTGTCTTTCAGCCGGTCGAAGTGCTTCACCTGCCACACCACATGCATCACAGCCCCACGTTAACAGAACCTCGCCCAGCAGATAGTCAACCAGGACATGGCAAGAACACTGATGCAGTGGCTCACCCACGACGCTTGACAAGCGGCCTCGTAAGCCTTCCGAGTGGAACGGCAGTGCTTTGGTGGAGCGGTATCAACCGAAAATGGGGCCTCAGCGTCCTCACAACAGGCGTAGAAGGCGTCCCGGGCCTGCAGCAATTAAACAGCGGCAGCGGGGAAGACGGCATTGATATGATTCTATGACAAGAAACGGTAATCAGAGCACGTGAAATGGGGAACGGGATGCTGGGAATGGGGCCAAATGCAATCAATGGCCGTGCAGATTATAATTAGCGCCATCCTTCCTGTAAGAGACTTGGAAATGAACTTTTAAGAATGTATATATTCGCTTTCAAGAGAGAAATTGAGGTAATATAGGAACCATCGCCTATGAACGCTGCACTGACGTGGGTGAAGAGATGACAACGCCAGTTTTGCCGCAGTGCTCTACAGTTACTTTTTTGCTCTCTGGCCGGGTGGCAAGGACGCTGGGTGTCCAGGGCTGGTGGGAGATCAGAGGGTCGCTGGGTCTGAGGCCGGTGGGGGCACAGCTGAGGAGGGTGTCGCCTGGCGCTCGTGGCCCCTCATGCGCTGCTCCAGCGACCGGCGAAAGGGCTGGTGGAAGGCGTCATGCAGGCGCGCTACCTTGGTGGGCCCCACGCCCGGACATGCGCTCAGCTCCTCCATGCTCGCTCGCATCAGAGACGCGAGGGAGCCAAAGCGGTGCCCCAACGTCGCCACGTCCGTGCGGTTAACGCCCTTCAGGGTGGTGAGCGCCGCGGTGAGACGTGACCCGTAGTCACTGTCCACACGCTCCTGGATCGCATCCGCGGGCTTACGTTCATAAACCTTGAGCGTTTCCAACCAACGCGCGGCCTCCTCGGGGCTCCAGGCGAGCAGCAGCGTCATATCCGAGCGCAGCGCGGCCTTAGTAATAGCCTCAAGAGGGCGTACGCAGTCGTCAGTATCCACCTGTGCGATGAGGAAGCGGTGGCGGAAGGCGTTTTGGAGCGCCCGGATGCGCTGGTGCACATACTCGGGGTGGAGCAGGTGGTAGCGCAGGCTGATGAATAACACCGCGGCGGTCTCGTTCAGCAGATAATCAGGCGCCAGCACGCCGGGGTGTGTCATGTGACGCACGTTTCGAAGGTGCCGGATGAGAGGGTTCCCCGTTTGGCGTGGTGAAATAAGGACCGTGTTGGGCGGTGGGGCAGGCAAGTCCGCGGCCACAACCGCCCCAGCTTCCCTCTGCCCCGGAACCCCTACTACCCTCTCAGTCTGCTGTGACTGTTGCGAAGAGTATTCATGTGGGGCAGGCGCTATGGGAGGACTCGTCACAATGTGGGATGAAGGCCGCTGGGAATGACTGGCCGGCACAATCACGCCTGCGCTCTCCGGCTGCGGTAGAATAGTCGGATGCTGACTTTGAGGCAGCACCGGATGAGTTTGGGTTTGACGTGGCTGGTGTGGTGGCAAGGGAGGGCGGTGGGTTGGACCGGGCTGGGTTCCAGCACCGCCTCCCATAAACTTGAACGCGTTGGCTGCCGATGCAGTGGCAGTCGAGCCGCTCGCACCCTCCGCCCCTCCGTCACTGTCGTCGGCCTGCTTACGCTTGTTTACGGCAGTGGGGCCGACAAAGCTGAAATCCATGGCAGCAGGATGCCTCCAGGGGGAGATGAAGTGGAAACAGGGGGTTGTCTAGCGTTTCGTGTGGTTGCTCTGTTGGTGGCGGGAGCTCGCGGAATAAGGTGGGTGTGTTTTGGCTCCAGCCCTTGCCAGCGCCCTGGGTACCATCAGCCAGATTTATGGTGCACTCCTGAGCTGCTTCGCTGCCTAGTGTTACAGGGGGGCCTAACACTGGCTAAAATTAGGTGGAAGTAGGGCTACGCGTGTGTGTGCGTAAGAGCGTGTGCGTGTTCTCACGTTTTGATTATATTGCCCCCTTCAACAGCATCGAAACAGTTATCAGATGTGTATTCATAACCTTATAAAGTTCGTACATCCATGAGTGCCATTGATATTAATGCCATGTTGCGTGTGCTTATAATTCCCATTGCATTAAACACTTGTAATCCAGTTGCCTGACGGAAAGGGGGCAAACCTTGTAGCACCGCTCCCGAGCACTGCGCAGCACCACGCCCGAGTCCTCGCTGGAGTCCTCGCCTTTGGAACCCCACCAAAACCAGGTCATGCCCACGCGCTCCGGGCTTCCACCTGCAGCGCCACCTGTCTCCCCAAAAAGGCAAAAGATCTGACAGACACTCAGACACTCCCGCAGGACGGAAGCGAGTCGACGAATAGAGGTGACGGAGGTGGGGGGCTCCGGCCAAAAGGATTCGACCGATACCAAGCGGGGGCGTTGCAGGACTTTACGCTCTGCTAGCGTCGACAAACTAGCGAAGGGAAGGGGTCAGCAAGGGAGGCGAGTCGGCTGAAGGTTCTTCACGTGATCCGGAGATGGTGACTTCATAGTAGGGCGTTCAGGTGTAAGGCTCGCTACGGGAGAGGGAAGATGGGCCGCCAAGATAAGCGAGGCGGTGCAGGAAGCTCACCTTAGAGGAGATTGACTAGTAAGTCCGGACTTGTGTAGCTGCGTCGTGGGAGCCGATGGGCGGCAAACCGCCAGCGCTGTAGACCTGTAGTGTGCCTGGTGGGTTATGGATCTGCGCGGCAGAGGGTGATGGTTGTTTCCGCCGACAAACCACTACCCGTACGGGTACTACGAAACGCAAATAAGAATAGCAGTAAATATATATTATAAAGCAGCGCAGTACCCGTAGCAGCAGCATAACGACGACAGCTGAATGGGCGGAATAGTCGTACCCGTACCCGTAGGAATGTGGCGGCGCAAATATGACGACGGGCCGAAACTCCGCCAGTTTGATTACAGAATCGTAATTTGACAAACATGATTACAAACCAAGAAAAACGGAAGGCGCGCGAATTTCAAATATATTAAGGGCGTAGAAAAGCGGAAGGTGCTGGATGAATGAAGGGGGACGTAGTGACACGGGGCTCAGACAAACCTGACACAACGACAGGCCAGAGGGAATGCAACAGGTGGCATGGACCGAGATAGAAAACAAGCGCGTTAAAAGAAAATCACAAACAAAGACAGCCACTAATCATGCAGTCATGTTGCAAAGAAAAGTGAAAGATGCGAACATAGCACATACACGCAAAAAAAGTGAAAGAGCGACAACATGCATGTTTCGCGTATGAATGCAATCAAGGAAACCTACACGTATGCGTGAATGGAAGCACGTACATGCTCACAAACCCCGCGCGGGTTGGACCTCAAGATATTTTACAAAAGGAAAATATTGACAGCATATCACAACTATTCACCGGTTGTTGTTTATGGGCTCCCTCGCACAAATACCGTTATTCCATTTGGTCTCAGTATGCATGGCTAGGCCGGGGGTCTCCTTGTCCTTCCTTTCTATTGTTGGTCCCCCGTGGGGTTGTTGGTGAGGGTTTGCTAGGTGGTTCCTTGGGTTCAGCCAATATGAAGTAAGTGGTGCGGGTGAGTGCTTGTGGGGTGCGTGTGCAGCTCATTTCCACAGGTATCATCTCGATGGTGGTGCTGAGCCATTAGCTGCCAAGTGCGTTAAGTACTACTGATACACAAATATGATGTGCATATGTACTCGTTCCTCTAATGCAATACATTTGTTGTATATTTACATAAACTAAAAGAATTGCAAGACACATCGCGTCCAATGTAAACGCAAAATGCAAACAATAAATCAGTCCGTGGAAGTTAGGAAAGACGTGAAAATAACATCAGCCACCTGGCACATCATCAATGAGATGAATCAGATCCAAAGGTGCGGTGAATTCGTGGAGGGCACAAAATCAACACCCTTCAATGCCAACATCTTCAATGCCACCTGTCGTTGCTTCCTCGTGCGGTGTCAATAGCGGCTCGGCACAAACTCAAAATACATTGAATTGCAATCACACACACAAAAGAAATTTCTACCAAAGACAACACAACGCACGCACGCACGTGACAATCGTACAATGTGGACAAAAAGAAATAAAAATGGCGGTAGCGGCATTTCGATGAGCGCATTACAAACGTGTCACGGCAGGTGATGCGAGCCTCACTTGTCGTGGAAGGGGTGGGCGAGGGGATCTCTGGGTCAATACCAAATCAAATGCCCAAATTACTGCGGCATTGAAACATACATCTATTAGGCTTGGGTGGGTAGCATCTTTCCGGCAGGCTCTACAAGAACGGAACGTGAAAGGAAGGAGGGTGTGGAGGCGTCCGTCAGCGTTGTCCATCAACACGGCATCAACACTCCCGCTGCGTTCCGTATCACTCGCCTATTCGCCCCCGCAGTCTCACCCGCCGACCCACCGGACCTGATTTGCCTAAACCTATCACTCAGCCCCCCACCGCCCCCGCCCGCTTCCACGCCCGTCCCTCCCCGCCCTCCACGTCCAGCATGCTCACGCTGACTCACATTCGGGCCGTGCGCATAGGGATCCCTTCCCACAGCATTCCTCGCCGCCGCTTTCTGCGACACCCATTGAGCAACCAAATTAGTTCCCCCCTTTATGTGCCAGACTGCTAATTTCTCCAAGCGAAATAAATATTCATGTTGGAGAGTGTTGCCGTGGCAGTAGTTGGGACAATCACCTTGGGTGCTCCGTTCGACTGTCCAGGCATGATGATGCTCTGTGGCGGCGGCTGCATGACACACGGCCGCATAATTCAGATCTTAGAACAGTGTTTCACAGCCACAGCATACAAGACCTCCATTGTCACTCCGATGGATAGCCTAATGAGGATAAAGCAGCGCCTCATTGCCTGAACGCGACATTGAGACCTGCGCATGCGTGAAAGTCTATCGATGTGTGTGTGTGTGTGTGTGTGTGTGTGTGTGTGTGTGTGTGTGTGTGTGTGTGTGTGTGTGTGTGTGCTTCGATTTGATCAAGGCTGTAACTGGTGAGGCGTAACTATGCATGTGCGTCCATGGCTGGGTAAGACATCATGTGTCTGTGAGTGTCCGTGCTTATGCATTTCGGCGCAAATGTGAGGACGTATGCGTGCTTGCTTGTGGTTGTGGTTGTGTGTGTGTGTGTGTGTGTGTGTGTGTGTGTGTGTGTGTGTGTGTGTGTGTGTGTGTGTGTGTGTGTGTGTGTGTGTGTGTGTGTGTGTGTGTGTGCGTTTGTGAGTGTGCTTGTGCGTGTGTCTATGTCTGTTTGCGCGTGTCTTTGTGTCCCTGCGTCGTGCATATGTGTGTATGCGTGTGTGTGTATCCAAACGGCAAACCTTCTTTACAAAATCATTGTTGGTAATTGTAATTTTCCACTTTGCGCCGGCTGCGAAGCCTACTTTTGGCGCTGATTGAGGAATGGGGGCGAGTCTGAAACAGCAGACAGAGCACACATGCCCATTTTAGTTCTTCGGACGCTTCCAGTGTGAGCGCGAACACACACACACACACACACACACACACACACACACACACACACACACACACACACACACACACACACACACACACACACACACACACACACGCGCGCGCGCGCGCGCGCGATACCATTGGGAGCGTGACTTGATTTATACGGTGGCAAACAACAATCACGTCCAATTCTCGCTCACGTACTTTCTCAGAAAGAACTTAAGATTGGCAGTATTTGATAATCTGTTGTCAATGGCCGCGGACCTGCCACCAAGGGGGGAGCGCGCAGAGTTTCCCTTCACAGGAGCCAGCCTCTCCTGTATCGGCGTCATTCCTCGTTTTTTGGCGATCGTAGCCTATGCAGCAACAGGACAGGACACACACACACACACACACACACACACACACACACACACACACACACACACACACACACACACACACATACACACACACACACATACACACACACACACACACACACACACACACACACACACACACACACACACACACACACACACACACACACACACACACACACAAAAATCAGACCCCGCTGACTCCTCTCACTTACACGTCCTCCCGTTGAACGCATAGTAAAATACGTCGGCATCGAGATTTATTACGCAGCCATGATTACGGCTGATTGTCGAGACGCACCTGCCGTGCAGCTGCTCCAACCGCCTGATGAGCTTGTAACTTGGACGTCCTAAGTTGCGCTGTGTTCAGTTGCTGCGTCTGCTTAAACCTCTGCGGAAAGCACAGACACTACGTCAGACCCGCACTTCTCGTGAGGTATCACAACGCAAGATATCACCAAAGCGCCGGGAAGCTATGCTATCAGCGCCACATGGTCGACTAGTAGAGGCGGGGAGGGATTTTACCCCTGCGCCACCGCCGCCGAGAGCCTTTTGCAGTCGAGCGGGCGAAGTGGCCGGCACGTGTCGCACCCCTTTCAGTCCGGGTACATGCTGCTGGGCCGACGGCTTCGACCTCGGGCCTGCGTTCCTTCCCTGCGTTCTAATCGTTATGGGAATAACCTTCGTCGCGCCCCTTGCGAAGTGCTGAGGCTTCCCCGCCTTCGCCGTGCCGCCAGATCCCTGCTGCTGCGGAGCCGCGGCCTTCCCCGCCGCCCGACCACCTCCTCCTTTACCGCTCGAGCCAATGATGTCGTCAAGCGACTGCGCGAGCTTCTTCTCTGTCATTTCTGCATCCATGGTGAAGCAGCAAAGAAAGCACCGAAGATAATGTGATTTGATGTGAGCACCTCGCGATGACGGAAGTCAGTTGTGACGAGCTCCTGTCGACAGTCCTCGCATCAGCTTCACCAGCAGCGGCGGGCGGGCGGGCGAGGGGGGCGACCCGCGCTATCTACTTCTGGGCCGGCTTATTTCCTGAAATTTGCTGTTTTCCGCCCGTTTTCATGCATACAGTACTCGTACTACTGCTTACTGTACATATCGCTTTTGTGAAAGGGTTGCCAATACCATAATAGCCAACTATGGTATTATTAATCATTATGTTGATGATGCATGTTCATAAACACAAATAATAATAGGAAAATAGGAAATCGCTGCTTTTTTCATCACTACAGTTCGCACCATTATTAATGGTCATTTCAAATTCAAATGCTGTCATCATGACGAAATTGAGTGAAATTGAGTCATCCGGATTTAAAAATAAGTAAATAAATAAATGATTGAGTACGGGGACTAACTGTAACGTACGGGTTAGGGACTTTCTCCAGCCGTCTATAAAATTGGTTACAAGAAGAACAAGATGAGCACGGACAGGGAAAGTGGAAGGGGAAACAAGAGGGCAAGAGTGACAAGAGGGTCACGGAATCTAAAGCACGGCAAAAGGAAAGGACTACATTGCGCACAAACCTAGCAGATCAAACTAAGGAAACTCCTAGGCCACGCCGAGAATGTAACACGTGGAGCCGACAAGCGGCGCCTCACGCGCCGCTCGAGGAAGCACGTGGACGCTTGCGGCCCATGGCGCGGGTGAAGAGCGCCGTGGCAGGAGAAGGCATCCCAACCGAGGAAGAAGCGGCCTCCACGCCGTCCGCAGCGGCGGACACACCGCGCAAGACGTTGTCCGCGTAAGCAACATGGACGGCGAGAGAGACCTTTCGACGCCAAGAGGCTAACAACTTGCCCACATGCATCCCTTTAGATGCGGCTGCCTGCTTGGCTAGCTCCGTCAAGAAAGCCGTGGCGTGGCCGCCAAGAGTACCAAATTCCGTGACTGCAAAGGTTATGAAACGGATGTCGGGGCGACTCCTCACCCCCTCCGAGTACTTCTCGAACTTGGTCTTCTCAACATGGCGGAGAGCGACTTCGGGTGACGGGGGGCTAGACACGCCGAACATACCGGAAACCACGGCATCACGGGCAAGTTTTGAGCCTCGGATGCCGTGATAGTGCAAGACACCCACATCCGCGGGGAGACCGTCGTTGCCGTTAGGGAGTTGAACTAACATCGTGGGATATGTGAGAACCTCGACGCCAACCCCGAGTGCGCCACGAACCTCGGAGATGATTTCCGCAAGGGCCGTCACTAACCAAGAGTGAGCGGTATGGACCGAAGCATCTCCGCCGCATCGAGCCAAATGGTCCGCAAAAGCAGTGGCCCACGCATCGTCCGACATGTCAACACCCGCCGACGAGAACGCACCCCGCATACCTTGAACCGAGAGATGGCAAGAAGCACAAGCAGTGGGGGAGCGTAGAGTAGAGAGGATGCGGGATGAGGGTAGGCCGAAGATGCGACGGACCGCGACGCGGAAAATTGCGTCGTAGTGCTCAGGGAACTTGTCACGGAGCTCGCCTAGGCGACCCGAAGTAGGCGGGTCCGAAGCCAAAAACGCAAGGGCGCCGTGGCCGAGACCATGCCCACTCTTTGCTCCCCTTGTCGAGGGCTTGTAGTGGGGAGCCTTGGAGCCCGCGACGGAGATGCTCAAGAAAAGAGCAAAAAAGCTATTTGGTACCCGTGCACCAATCACCGCAAGAGACGGATGGAAACTCCGTCATACAACGCCGTATAGTAGTGGGGCGCCAAGCAATAAAGGATGACCTTGCAAATAGCGGGCTCAGAGTACGGGTAGTGATTAGAATGAAGTTAGCGGGCTCAGAAAAGTACTGAAGTTGTAGTATCCGTTCAAGGATAGCGATGACGCGTGCCGATGCCTTGAGCCTTGCTGAAGGGGGATGACCACGCGCGGGCGAAAGCTGTAGCGGTACTGGTAGCGGCCAAGGATCTCGAGGATGCCGATAATAGGGACGGTACGGGAAATTGTACCCGGTCGTGGGTCGAACGACGAATAAAATATCCCGGGAGGGTCACGCTGGCGATGGTACAAATAAAACGCACCGGAGCCGCCGACGGCGAGTGACCGCGGACGATAAAAAGGATAGCTTTATGTATAGGTACCGAGCGATGCCACAGCGTAGGAGAGCGCCGAGACAAAAGCAAACACGAATAGGGGGCAGGCGTCACGCTCACCGCTACCAAGTTCCGTGCTCGCGGGCTCCCGACCCAAGCTCCGCCGCACATGCGCATGCGGTGGCGGCGGACAGGAAAAAAATTGTCACCATCTCCGTCTATAAAATAAAGTTATATTTTCCCCTATCATCATATCTCATACTACACTCCTCCACAAAAGTCCGGACAACATTTCGCACCTTCGCAAGTAGAAAATGTAATCATGCGTCGATTTTATTGAATATCTCCTAAAATCCTAGGCAATGCTTTTGCGCGCAAAATGGAAAGCGCCGACAACTACGAGGGGCGAGTTCGAGCACTGCCGGGCTTGTGTACTTGGGGTTATCGCGCCCGCACCCGTGCGGCACGCTCTTTCAAGCAGTCGCCCTCTTGGTTAGACGAAGGAGTAACGGGCGCACAACGCCGCAGTATGAACGATGATGCGACGGTCCCGCAAATATAATGTATAGGCGACGGAGGGAGGAGGTGTTGGGCAGGCCGCTGTGGGGGAAACGCACGAAATCGCGTATGTAGACTTGCCACCGATATGAGCACAACCCAAGGGCAAGCCGCTTTCGACTGCAATGTTCAAGCGATCATAACTTACTCATAATGTATGGTCAAAACATTTTCAAATAGGTACCGTTGGACGCGTCTGTTCAATGCGCGTCGAACTCATCTACTCTAGAGTTCAAACACCCAGAAATAGATTTGTTATTGATTATATTAATTTACGAATTATTCCGGCAAAGCTAGTAGTGCCATGCAACACCCATCGAATTCGGCTCACCTCATGAGGCGATTTGTGCGGGGTATGTCGATATGTGTTTACCGATTCTTTATTCATATTAACTTCCAAGCCTAATTCCCGACGCGTGCTACGCGTGGGGCGGGTATGGTTGGCACAAGCACATACCCAAGCGTTCCAAACACCAACGTCAACGTGATGCGTCCCTAACGGCCAAGTTGGACCTCGCCCCTCCCCTAAGCCAATCGCCCTCGCTTGTTTACAGCGTGTAGTGCTTATCCAAATCTGCGTCATGTGCGATTTTGCTCGCTTGCTTTCCAGAAAATCACCCGTGCCTGCGGCGTGAATTTTCGTGATGTATTCACACACCCGCAAACCCAACCTCGCGCATTGAACACGGTACCCACGCCTCGAAACCCCCTCCAAAAAGAGCAGCCAAAAATACGGTTTTGTGGAACACAGAGTAGTATGCAGCTTGGCATGAGCGCTTGAGCAATGCCCAAGCGTGGCAGTCAGAATGACGTGTGTAGTTCAGACACTTTCCCGGGAATTTATGGGCTTAATTCGACAAACTCCACCGACAACACCCGCTTTAAGCTAAGGTCTAACCACCCCGGATGACGGCTTACTGCGTGCTTCCCGGATCTCCTACAATTGGGTGGTACTCGGGTATCGTCGTGCTTGACGGCATTAGAGGGGAGCGTGTTCTTGACTAGCCTATGCTTAACATAATGCATGTCCGGACTTTTGTAGAGGAGTGTAAATGCAGAATCGCGAGCGTCTACGCGAACCATACGGGTACAGTTACCTTCATTATTCCCTCTGGTCGCAAGTATAGACGTATTGATAGTTTAAATTTGTGGGATTTTAAAATTAACATTGGGGGCGAGAGTAGTCGGGCGTAGCCACGACGTTACAAATTCTAACCGCTAGATTGCGCATGTCACAGTGGTAAAATACGGACAAGCGTTACATGTACATATGACGCGCCGACACAGAGAGGTCGTCCACCTTATGCCTTTGCACGAGCACATCTCATGCAACGGCATCTAGACTCTAGCAGTCTAACAAGGTGAAGATCTCTTCTGCCACACGGTGTAGCTACTATCGAACCAACTCACACGGTAATTATGGGAGACAATCTTCATGAGCACTTATACCCTATAAAGGACGCCAATAGCGCGACGTCATGTCACCAACATATGCATCGCAGTTTGAAAACTTGTTTAATCTAGTTAACCAGCTGCTCTTGAAGGTAGACGGCGATCAGACAAAACCGCAAGCCCCTAGCAAGCAACACAACATTCCGTCAGTACCGGCTGACCCTATATCTGATGGTGGGAGCGTGGACGAGAACGCCACGCATGTATCTGCTAACACGACCTAGACCACGTACATCAACCCGCGCGACTAGATTGATTTAATCCCTAGAGTGTTCATCAACGACATTTTGCACCGATATGCGCATATGCTCCCGGACTATGGACGCCTCGACAAGACGAGACATACATATTCCTAAATGAGGATAAACGAATTTCCTCCCGCGACGAGTGCCGACACATAGCGTGCTACGGCGTTTAATTTTTTGTCGATCATTCATCGATCGCTTCGCGTCCATGCTCATCACATTGCTACCCCGATACTATGATGGATGGACAGACCCGACTTTTGAAGCCGTGGACGTCATACACCTCTTGGACTCATACTAGCGCAAGGAAAGCAACAAATACCAACCCACGTGACCCCTACTACCCCACAGCGTCCGGATACTACGGCACAGCGCCGCATCAGTCATTGTTGTCGCCCCTAGATGGACATGCAATGTTTGGCACTAGGCACCTACCGAGATGGTCTCCGAGGAATGAATCGTCGCGCCCCGTCCAAGCATGTTCCAACCAGGGCGTTGGGCGCTACACGGTACAATTAGCAGTCCTCATTCCGAGTTCCCCCCCGGCCTAGCTCTACTTATTAAGCCGAGGAGTTGTCAACGCTACGTTGACATTTCTAACGGGACTAAACCGAAAACCAAGAATTCCCAACCAACGGCCCGGACGACCTCCCAAACATAAGTACATAGTGAGCGTCAATGTCAACACCAACCCTTGGATCGAGACGATGAAACCGTACATGACCAAGATTCTCGGCTCTAACATACTCGGCGCGAAGACTCTAGCCCTAGTATACGCAGCATGGGCACCAAGTACAACACCCAACACCCTACTATCCGCCGCTACTCCGGCACGCATACACATGCTTGTATCCATCGTCGTCCAAGCCCTACGCAAGGCCCAAGCCTACGCCTCCAACTCGCAAAATCAACAACGCGTATTGCATTGAGTACAAGCCCAACACGCGATCAAGTACGACTCATGTACGTCAATAGTAATATTATACGTTTCTTCAGCTGAAGAGGGCCGGGCATCGACGGCCTACTAACCGAAGACCTCGTCGCCTCCAAGGGCGACGGGATTCGCCTTTACTATCGCATGGTAAAAGGACATCGCGGAGTGTCAGCATATAGCGTAAACTGCTATGCCACATATCGCCTACTTTACACACCGAGATAACTTAGGTGCTATTGTTTTTTATTCACTTTGCGCCATAATCTCTAGAAAAAAATTGGTAGCAGCGCGCTGGGCAATCGACTTGTATGAGAAGCACGAATAAGGATGGTTAGCTAACACGCTCACATGTTGGCCACACAAGGTCACGACAACTCTACAAGAGCGCCCCCCAAATGGATTCAGCTAGACTTCGCACTCCTTACGAAAAGGAGCCGCGACAGCCGCCTCACAAAGGTCGTCCACTTGCCTTTGCGGGAGCACAACTCCCGCAACCCACCCTCCTTATTCCCTCAATTAGCATATGTATTGGGCCCTTTGACCATTGCGAGCAAAAATGTAAGATGTCAACACTTTTGGCGAACTGACACTCAACTTGCTTTGTAAATATTGAACATAGACATGAATTACGTTGAAATTTGTGGTTGATGTACTGGATTGATGTAAAAATGAAATAGTACTTTATTACATGGACCGTGCATAACTGAATATGAGAAATGAACTACATCATTATGAGTTAAATGGGGGTTTTATGCGCCCTTCACCCCCGCCATGGGCCGCAAGCGTCCCCGTGCTTCCTCGAGAGGCGCGTGAGGCGCCGCTTGTCGCCTCCACGTGTTGCATTCTCGGCGCTGTGTGGAAGGTGGGGGTTCATCGTGGGCCGTCATACACCTAAATTCCAAGATCGGACTCAATGGGTTTCGAACCCACGACCTTTCGCGTATTCGGCGTGCGCTTTACCCGGCGCACCGGTCTCTTATTAGTGGCTTCTCACTACGATTTCTAATCACGGCAATTGCCCAGGAGTTTACTTATTTTAATCTGCTAGGTTTGTGCACAATGCAGTGCTTCCTTTTGCCGTGCTTTGGATTCCGTGATCCTCTTGTCACTCTTGCCCTTTTGTTTCCCCTCCCTTTTTCCATGTCCGTGTTCATGTTTTCTTCTTGTAATCCAGTATTTTTTTCTGCTTGTAGTGGAAGTAAGTAGTACGAGCTTGTGTTGTACTGCGCATTGTATTGAAATTGAAATTAAAATTGTATTACAACAATTTCGGCAAGCTAGACCGGCTCTTGTCTAACGGCCATCAGTTGTTTAGCCATCTAGGACACGTAGGAGAAAGATTGGGCCGGGTACTCTTCGACGAGGCGCACCTATCGACACACCTATCCGCAATGTATGTTGACGTTCCTTTGAGGTAAAAAACTGGAAGCAACCGCAGTAATTGCTATAGTCCCCCTGCCTAAGCAGTAGCAACATAAATAACTTTGTAATCAGAAACACATCTAAAAATGAATCCACTTGTCATGAATGCAAAATGTAAGTTTTCACGGTTGCTAGACCTTCACGATGCAAGGCCGGCTCCCACCGAACCGGCGTGTCGACCGGCCTAGGCCGATCGGCGTTCGAGAGGGTCGACGGGCCAGCCTAAACTAGCTCCCGTGACTTCGGTCTTAATGGAGATTGGAGGGGAAAGGCTAGCGAAAAAAAAAACCCTCACGCGGTCGCTCGTCGATCCCGCCGTCGCATCCCGTAAGCCCCGCCCCAAGGTCGTAGCCGCTCCTCCCGACGCGGCTTTTCTCCTCGTCGAGGTCCCATGTCACCTCGAGGGCATGTGGGGGGGGGGGGGGGGGGGGGGGCGAGACAGCAAACAAGAGTAAGCTAGCGCTCCTTTCGCCGCGCTTGAAAGTTGTCCCGGCCACTTCCCCGGTTCTTTTGTGTTGGTACCCGGGTACCTTCTGGAAAGTCAGCCAGCGATCGTACCCTCCACCCACCGTTTGCGCGTCCATCGAGCACCCTTATGTCGAGTGCGAGCGTCCGCGCTTTCCCGAGCTCGCACTCTCTAATATTAGGTGTGCCTCGCGATGTTGGGTAGCGGTAGAGTAGGCCATGGTCGCAATGGCCGGATCCAAAAAGGCCGCGGGTGTGCGGAAATTATTCAACCCCTCCGTATTGGTCTTTTTGGCGGCGGCTTATCTTGAGGACTACCGCCGCCACGCCTCGCCGCCGCTCCCGTCGCGACAGTCCTCCTCGCTGTTGTTGTCGTGATGCCCCCTTTCGGCCGGCTCGACGTCAGCATGTTGGTCGACGTCGAGCGAGCGCCATACCCTAGCGTTGCTTCCCGGCTTTGCGCCACCATCTCCAACACCCGCGTCCCACCGCTGATCCGTCCGTACCCTCCTCGCCTCCACAAACTCTTAAAGAGACATGCCCTACCCCCCCCCCCAATGGGACGGAGTCTTACTAGTATCTTGTCATGAAGAAACATATCGGACGGCCGGAGCGGGAGATCTTGGCGCCGGTAACGTGCAGAAATTATTTTTCAAAAACCCTCCGTACATGGCTTTCCCGACATCTGCGAATCGCGCGGATCGCACGGCTGACCCTTTTAGCCCCTTACCGTGCCAAGCTTGGCACGGCAACGGGGTTTCCATCGGTCACCACGGGGTGGTGAGGGAATGCCGACGGGCTTGCGCGCGCACCCCCCTCCGAAGCCGCCGCCGTTGCCCCGCCTACGGGCGCCTTGCACACTATAACGGAGCTCATCAAATACACCGGTATCCTGCGCGCTAAGCATCATGCCTTCTGAAGGCTGCGACTTCTGGGTCGGTCGTCATTCTCCTCGAGTAACACTCAGTGGCGATTACTTCTCTCCCAATTACGAGTTTGATTGTTGCTTTTTGCCCCTTTCATGGCTACTCCCGCAAGGGGTGTGATCTCTAACGCCTTTGTTGCCCTTTACTACCGGCCTCGCCACAGTTGCCAAGCACTCGCCTCGTAAACGTCGGTAGGTGTTTACACACGCGTGGATCGGGGCCGGCTACAATACGCTCGGTCGCGTGCGGCGGCAATTTAGGAGGGGACGCCGTCACTCACCACATCGGTGGCCGCGGCGCCCGCCGGCGGCGCAATGGCGGCGGCCCCAGATGGCGGGGCAATGGGGGGTGCGCTCGAAGGCCCGTCGGCATCCCCTCACCTCCCCGTGGTGGGCGTTAGAAACCCCGTTGCCGTGCCATGCTTGGCACGGTACGGGGCTAAGAGGGCCAATAGCGCGATCCGCGAGATCGACATTTTTCGGGAAAGCCGAAGGGCTTTTTAATAAAACATTTATGTGCAATACCGGCGCCAAGATCTCCCGCTCGGCCCGTCCGATATTCCTTTTTCTTTGTCAAACACTCATGGATACATTCTTACTTTTGGGGGGGTGGGGCATATATCTTTGGAGCGTGTAATGGCGAGAAGGGTATTGCCAGACTAGCGGTGGGACGCGGGCGTTGGAGCTGGCGATGGTACGCCGGCAAGGAGCGCCACGAAAAGGCGCTCGGTCGCGGTCGACCAACCTTATGCTAGTCGATCCTTCCCGGAGGGAGAGGCACGACATGACACAAGCCGGTGGATGGTGTCATATCCTAGCCATTTAGCTAAGTGCTAGTATCTGACATTATTTATTTCCTCTAAATAGTACCTGTATCTTAGCGATATTCAGTGACTCTTTTATTGTCATCACGGCAGTACAACTGTATCGCCGTATTTTCCCTCGACAGTACAGAGTTACTAGCAGTATCTCTTCTAGATAGTTCTTTTCTAGATAGTTCTAAGAGCTTGTGCGATAAGATTAGATAGACGGTACAGATAATCTCAGATAATCTGTATCACCAATAATAGTTTGGTTTAGTTAGCAGACAGCACAAGCTACAGGTTCTAAGGCTGTTTCTAGAACACCTGAGGTGTGGATATTTAAGACGGGGACTTACTGGTAGAGGGAGAGACCGGTACAGAATAGAATCACGCCACACCCAGATTGTAAGAAACCCTATTCCTAAGACAATCTTACTAATTCTCTCTACGCTGTATAATTAGATCCAGAGATTAGGTTCTACTATTAGTCTAAGGTTGCCATCTTAGCCTAACCAAAGTAGCACCTCACACGTGGTTTCGGAGCCTCAGAACAGCTAGACGAGACGAAGATGTCTAACCGAGCAGGAGAGAGACTACCAGAGGAAGTTGATGGTCGACCAGAGGGGGCGCCTTCTGGGCCGACACAGCCGACGTCGACAGATGGTAGAAGACAGACAGTGCGAGAAGGATCGAGTCCCACGATGGAGCCTATGTCGGTACACGTCACCGAGATGCTACAACGACTAAGTAACCGAGTTGACACTTTTTCGACCGAGCTATCTCAACTGCGTGACCACGTCGACAACGGTTTCAGGCATTTTGAAGGACGAGTGAACAGAAGCCGAGAAACGGAGAATTTTCTTCGAGGAGAACAATTGAGATCGGAGAGGACGCGAGAGATGCCAAGCATGATGCCGAACGATGTCAAACCAGCCAAGATCAAGAGCATCACTACGACTAACATCGACGAGCTGAGAAACTGGTTCCGACATGCACGAGGGTATCTACGGTATCACAGCGTTAACCCTGAAGAGCAAAGAGGAGTGTACTGGGTATCTGGCTTTCTGGAAGGACCACTATCGAAGTGGTGGTACTCCCAAGTTGCGCAGACTGGAGATGAAGTCGGTGGAGGATTTGCCGGAGTTTCTGAGATGGAGAAATCCTTAATTCAGGAATTCTGCGGAAGAACACCGGCGGAACAAGCGAGATTGAATTTGGACAAAGCGAGACAGAAAACCACGGTCCTGAAGTACGCGAACTATTTTCGAGAACAATTATTGGAGCTTCCTCACCGTCACGAAGAAGATAACGTACATGATTTCCAGCGCGGTTTGAGACCCTCGATTCATAAGGAAGTTGCCCTGAAAAACCCTAAGACCCTACACGAGGCGATTCAAGCAGCTCTGCGAGCGGAGGCAGCGGAGACCAAGATTGAGACGACCCAACGCTCGACAGGCCGACTGAACGCCATCGAAGAAGACAGCGACTTTTCAGAGGCAGCGGAGGAGATCGACAGTGAGTTGGAGGAAGATTCGCATGGCGCGACCGAAGAAAAGCCGCGGGAGCTGTACGAGATTAGACGCCTCACTCAAGAGGAGGTCGACAGATTTAAGAAGGAGGGCAAGTGCTTCATTTGCCACAAGAAGGGACACATCGCTATCGACTGCCCAGACAGAAAGAACAAGAAGAATGACAGAACGAGGAAATCCCGGCCGGGAAAGTGAGACCTGAGTCGGCAGCTCGCGGCAAGCTGCAGGATGAGGTTTCGTCTCCTACAGCGACTCAGGGGAGAATTTGGCTAAATGCGCCATTTAATGAATTAGAAGATTTTTTGGGCCATTATTTGCGGAGTAAACTGCTTCATCCCCATCTGAGAGCGGTTATAGTGGTTCCAAAATGGAGGGCAAAACCATGGTTCAAGCTGCTGCGAAATTTCCGACTTGTCGACGAGCTGGCGGCGAAAGAACATGTGTTTACCTGCCCCACGAACGATGGAATAGAAGGAAGAAGGCAAGATGTTGGACCGACAAGATGGACGACGCAAGTCTACGTCGACGACACCGATCGAGTTCGATTTCTGCCTCAGAACCTACAGAATCCCCCGAAGACCTACTGGACTCACTCGACGACTCTTGTTACCGATGGCCGACGAGTGTTACTAGCGAAAGAGGACACTGGCATGGTCTGGTTTCCTGGTGGCAAACAGGAGATTGAAGACGCGACCCCGGAATACACAGCAGTGCGAGCTCTTACGGAGACAACTGGATTAAAGGTGAGCGAAACAAATTTACGCCTTTTAGGGACGGAGTCTTCCGGACAGAATAAGCGCTACGTGTATATCGCTCGCGTTCGACCCGGATCGATACCGGACGCTACGTCAACTTCTCGGGCAGTATGGGCTACCTGGAAGGAATTAATTTCGGCACGGCGTACGGGTTATCTAGTCTGTGGAGAACAGCAGTTCCCTCTTCGTTACGAGACTTTTGGGAAACCGATTGACGGGTGGATGAACAAGAACGTCCGACTAGAAGACAGTGTTCCTGCGACGCTACATGTATCCACAACCCAGTCTGGAACAAGTCTGTTAGTGTTGGGAGGCACCTTACGCGGACATCGATGCCGTATTTTGGTTGACTCTGGCGCTTCGGAAAATTTCTGCAAGGCTGAGTGGGTACGGGAGCATCACATTCCGACGGTTACTGGAGAGAAATACCGGATAAAATTGGCAGATGGTAGTACAACTACGACTCGCCAGCGACTACGGAATGAAGTACTCACAGTAGGGACCCTAGACATACGTCTGGACGCAATTACGACAGAACTGGATAAATTCGACATCATCCTCGGTCAACCTTGGTTACAAGCCGTCAACCCGGATATAGATTGGTCTACTAAAACGATTCGCGACCGTAAAACTGGCGAAGCTATGGTGTCTGGCGACGAGTACACCGTACCTGTGACAGTACATCACTTGGAGGCGGATGCGATGGCAAAGCTGCTTAGACAACAACCAGCAGACCTCTTCGTGATTGGACTACGAGAAGTACAGGACGCGGTCGACGACATCAACACTGATCAACAACCTGAGTGGACGACTTCGTTACGAGATTCCCTGAATGAGTTTACGGACATTATCAAGGAGCCTGACGGTCTACCGCCAACTCGCGAGTGCGACTTTGAAATTAATTTGGAGTGCGATGAACCACCTAAGGAGCGAACGTACCGTATGTCACCAGCAGAACTCCGGGAGGTTCAAGTACAGTTGCAAGACTTACTCGCAAAAGGCTGGATTCGTCCGTCTAAATCTCCGTATGGTGCCCCGATTTTATTTGTACGCAAGAAGGATGGTACCATGCGTATGTGCGTAGACTACCGGAAACTCAACGACCTCACGAGGAAAGACCGAACACCGTTACCCCGGATTGATGAGTTACTCGACTCGCTATATGGGGCTCACTATTTCAGCACGCTGGACCTGTATAAAGGCTATCATCAAGTTCGAGTCAAAGAGCGCGACATACATAAGACAGCATTCCGAACTCATTACGGACTGTTCGAGTACTGCGTTCTACCCTTTGGACTTTGTAACGCCCCAGCTGGATTCCAAGCGATGATGAATCGAGTTTTGGCCCCGTATCTTGGCAAGTTCTGCGTGGTATATTTGGACGACGTGTTGATCTACAGTAAGACGGCCGACGAACACCTCGAGCATATTCGACTCGTGTTACGAGAGTTGCAGCGACACCAGTTGCATATCAAACTCTCTAAGTGTTACTTCGGACGATCGAGCGTCAATTTTCTTGGGCATGTGGTGGAAGCTGGACAGATCCGAATGGACCCCGACAAGGTTGAGGCAGTACAAAATTGGCCCCGACCGAAATCTGTGACTGAAGTACGTGGATTTCTGGGACTTGCTGGATATTACCGGAGGTTTATCAACCAATTCGCAACCCTAGCAACCCCATTAACGGACCTGACCAAGAAGACACCGGAATTTCGCTGGACTCCTCAAGCCGAGTCAGCATTCGAGCAAATTAAAAACGCGATGGTACGTGCACCAGTACTGGTAATTCCTGACACTTCTCCTAATGCAAGGTACACACTGTACACAGATGCTTCTGGATTTGCAGTAGGAGCTGTGCTATTACAAGACCAAGGTATTGGATTACAACCTGTTGCGTACCATGCTCGAAAGATGAACAAGCATGAGGTACACTATCCTGTCCACGAACAAGAGCTACTGGCAGTTCGAGACGCTCTACTGAAGTTCCGTTGCTACTTAGATGGCGCGGCGGGATTTACAGTAATTACGGACCACGACACGTTGCGACACTTCTTTCGGCAGCGCGATTTGTCTACTCGACAGGTGCGATGGCTTCAAGTTTTAGCACCTTACCAGCGACAGATGGACATCGTATACAAGAAGGGAGCAGTCAACCAGGCAGACGCTCTGTCTCGCCGACCTGACCTGAAGGACTCATTACAGAAGCTGCAACTATTACGCGATTGGACCAACGACGAAGCAGAATGCGAGTTACACGCACAGATTTTTTCCCTGGAATCCCGGTTACATCCTGACTCTGGACTTCATGCGGAAATCAAAAGTGCTTATGATTCGGACAAATATCTGCTTACCCGGAAATCTCTGCCTACCTGGCTGGTACGTCAATCTAATGGACTCTTGTACGCCTACGGGACAAGACTGTATGTTCCGAACGTCTCTACATTGCGATCAAGAGTATTGTACGAACTACACGACGCACCGACCGCGGGACACCCTGGTATTATTCGACTATTGGCAGCAGTAACCCGGACGTTTTGGTGGCCTAACATGAAGCGGACAGTACAACACTATGTACGCAGCTGTGTTACCTGTCAACGCAACAAGGCAGCGCGACACAAGTCTTATGGACTCCTTCAATCGCATGAGGTACCGACCAGGCCCTTTGAGCATGTATCGCTTGACCTGATTACGGACCTTCCTGAGTGCGATGGGTATGATGCTGTGGTGGTATTCGTCTGTATGCTTACGAAACGGACGATTGTCGAGCCAATTACGAAAACGATTACAGCGGAACAATTAGCAAAAGTTATGCACCGCGCTGTTTTTCGGCATTTTGGCTTACCACGGAAATTAATATCCGATCGAGATCCCCGGTTTATGAGCGACTTCTGGCAAACCCTATTTAGGGCTGTTGGCACCAAGCTTAATATCTCTACGAGCTATCACCCCCAGACAGATGGCCAAACTGAGCGAGTAAACCAGACATGGGAGCAAGTCATACGATGCTATGTGCACCCCTTGCACGACGACTGGGTTCAACACCTTACCAACGTGGAGTTCGCGATCAACGCAGCGGTTTCTACGTCAACGACTATGTCTCCATTTAAGGCGACGCTAGGATTTGAGCCGACATCTCCAACAACGGCTACATTTGACGATAACGAGCCTAGCCGTACTTTACCGGAGCAAGTGAAGATTCTGGTCGAGATGCACAGATTTGCCCACGACTGCGTCAAAGCAGCCCAAGCACACATGCAAGACGCTGCAAATCGGCACCGGTTACCAGTACCTTTTACAGTTGGCGACAAGGTTAAGCTCAAGGCGACAAATCTACGGTTTGTACAACAGCCATGTTCTAAACTACGCGACCGCTACATTGGACCGTTTCTCATTACGGAGGAAGTTTCCCCGGTTGCATTTCGGCTTAAGCTACCCCCTGGAGTACGGATTCACGATGTTGTACACGCCAGTTTACTGGAGAAATGGAATTCAGAACCAGAACAGGCCAACAGTGCACAGCCAATTCCGATTGTGCACGATGCGAAGCGATTTGAAGTCGATAAAATACTCGACGTGGCTTTTAACTCCAATGGCACGGGACTTTTGTTTAAGGTCCGCTGGGCAGCACCGTTCAACGTACCTAGCGAGGACACTTGGGAACCCATGCGAGGAGTCAACCACTTAAACATCTTTTCCGAATTCCTTCGAACGGATGTTTATCGAGAATTTTCTGGCACCCCTGACTTTGTCAGATTTCGCAATCGCTGGCCTGCAAGAACCCCCAAGAAACCAAGACCCTGAGTACTGCACAGCGAGGACGCTGGTGCTTAAGGAGGGGAGAGTGTCATATCCTAGCCATTTAGCTAAGTGCTAGTATCTGACATTATTTATTTCCTCTAAATAGTACCTGTATCTTAGCGATATTCAGTGACTCTTTTATTGTCATCACGGCAGTACAACTGTATCGCCGTATTTTCCCTCGACAGTACAGAGTTACTAGCAGTATCTCTTCTAGATAGTTCTTTTCTAGATAGTTCTAAGAGCTTGTGCGATAAGATTAGATAGACGGTACAGATAATCTCAGATAATCTGTATCACCAATAATAGTTTGGTTTAGTTAGCAGACAGCACAAGCTACAGGTTCTAAGGCTGTTTCTAGAACACCTGAGGTGTGGATATTTAAGACGGGGACTTACTGGTAGAGGTGAGAGACCGGTACAGAATAGAATCACGCCACACCCAGATTGTAAGAAACCCTGTTCCTAAGACAATCTTACTAATTCTCTCTACGCTGTATAATTAGATCCAGAGATTAGGTTCTACTATTAGTCTAAGGTTGCCATCTTAGCCTAACCAAAGTAGCACCTCACAGATGGTCGCAAGTGGAGCAGCGGCTAGGCAAGGCGGCGGCGATCCTCAAGACCAGCCGCCGCCAGAAAGACATGTACGGAGGGCTTTTTGGAAACTAAAATAATGTCCGGACCCTAAATAGTATATTTGTATCATGGGATTACATCAAGGCCTTATGTATGGAAATTCGTACTTGTCGGGAGCTCGGCGGGGTCAGGGTTTAGGTTTTAGGGTTTGTCGGGTCAGACGGGGTTCAGAACGCTTCAGGGGGTTCTTCAGGTCACTTCAGGCGGGTCTTCAGTCTTGACATGAATTCATGTTGCGTTCTGTTCAGGGCCTGAATTCAGCTGAACTATGAACTGAAGTCACTTCAGCCTTAATTCAGGTCCAGAAGTCTCAACTGAAATCAGGCCTGAACATTGTTCAGCTGAATTCAGGCATAAGTCCCTGAAGTGACTTCAGTTCAGTCTGAATTCTCAGATTCGGACTTCAACACAACCCTGGTCACTACCCTGCCCAACCCCGCGGATCTCCCTTAGTTCCCCCAACATAGATCGGAAACGTACGCAGGGACACGGGAGTGGCTACCGTCATGCGTGCGTATGGTATGGGTGAGTAGGTGTGTCGATAGGTGTACCTTGTCGAAGAGTATCCGGTTTAATCTTCTCTCTCCACGTGTCATATATGGCAGAGCTATAGACGGCCGATAGACAACAACCGGTCGAGTTTGCTGGTATAATTGTAAACAATTTTCAGTTTCCAAATTTTAGTTGGCCGCTTTAATCACACGACCCCCGCCTTGCCATGCGCATGGTGCTTCCACGAGGTATGCACCGTCCACGTACCGTTACGTACAATTGAGATGTTGCACGGCGTTTAAGTGCCGGTAAAAGCACGCACACACAACCGTTAAATCCCGGTACGGTAACTTTCGCTACGAGCCGCGGGCCGCTAAAAATTGGTATTTGTTGGTCGCGCATTTTTATTGAATCATTACACTTTTTGTTGACCAACGATTAGCCGAATGCTACTAGTGTATAGCTTCCGGTCCGTTTGACCGTTACGCTCGCGATTCGGCGCCCGATTTCTGCCTATTTATTGTTATCAATGAGTTTAAGCACGGCGTTATAGTGACCGCACATAAAAGATGCCCGATGCTCGCATATCCATGCCTCAATTATTCGACGAAGCGGTTGCGTTGTATTTCTTGACGGTATACACCCTCGCCGCGTCTCCCAAAAGAACACTTGGCCCACCCGTATCTATCGCACGCAAGAATGTAGCCACTCCCGTATCCATGCACGCGCTTTCAAGTTGTGTTGGCGGACCTAAGTGAGATCCGTGGGGTAGGCGCCCGCCGGCGGCGCAGCGGCGGCGGCCCCGGAGGAGGGTGCGCTCGCAGGCCCGTCGGCATCCCCTCACCTCCCCGTGGTGGGCGCTGGAAACCCCGTAGCCGTGCCAGGCCTGGCACGGTAGGGGGCTAAGAGGGCCGACAGCTCGATCCGCGGGATCAGCACCTATCGGGAAAGCCATGTACATAGGGCTTTTGAAAGAATAATTTCTGTGCAATACCGGCGCCAAGATCTCCCGCTCGGCCCGTCCGATATGTTTTCTCGGATACATATACTCTTGAATACAACCTTACTTTATACAACCTTACTTCATGCCCCACCTCATGGGGTGGGGCATGTACTACGGCAGCGTTTGATGGCGAGGAGGGTACGGCCGGATCAGCGGTGGGAGGCGGGTGTTGGAGATGGTGGTGGCCAGCCGGGAAGCAGCGCCAGGAAAGGGCGCTCGCTAGCCGTCGACCAACCATGTGCCGGTCGAACCTTGCCGAGGGGTGAGGCAAGACATGGCACATGCCGGTGGCTAGTCGCAGACGGAGGAGCGGCTATATGAGGCGGCGGCGATCCTCGGAATCAGCCGCCGCCGGAAAGCCATGTACGGAGGGCTTTTTTCGGATACTAAAAAACAATGTCCGTACCCGGCGTCGAGCTAGTTGGGGAGCAGCACCAAGGTAGGGCGCTCACTAGCGAGCCGCTACGTCGTCCAACGTCATCTCCCGGGGAGAGGAGTTAGCTGGGACGGCAAGGAGGACGGTCGCGACGGGAGGGGCGACACGATCTGGCGGCGACGACCCTTTGGATCGGCGCCGCCGGAAAACCCGGCATGGAGGGTTTTGTTTAATTCCGGGCGCCCGCGGCCCGCCCGATCCGGCTACGGTGACCTGCCCCCCCCCCCCCCCCCCCCCCCCCTCTTCGACACCCACTACCCCGACAGACCTTCATAATCCTAGGATTCCTTGAGCGTGGGCCCGGGTGAGCGCGGAGGCCCCCGCTCAAGAACAGGCTGCTCGGTGGACGCGCGATGAGAGGGGGGAGGGTACGGCCACAGGCAGGAAAACCGACAGGTACCCGGGTACCAGACAGAGAAAAAACCGGGGAGATGAGCGGGGAAAATTCAGGAGCGGAGGCAGGAGCGCTAGTTTTTTCTATGTTTGTGTGTCTCGGTCCCCCCCACCTGCCCTCGAGGTGATGGGGGACCTCGACAAGGAGGGCCGCCGCGTCGGTGGACGCGGCAAGACCTTGGGGCGGGTTTACGGGATGGAGCGGCGGGATCGACGAGCGACCGCGCGAGGAGGGGTTTTTTGCCAGCTTTCCCCTCCTACCTTCGGCAAGACCGAAGTCACGCGGGAGCTAGATTAGGCTGGCCCGTCGTCCCTCCCGAACGCCGACCGGCCTAGGCCGGTCGACACCCCGGTTCGGTGGGAGCGGGCCGTGTATCGTGAAGGTCGAGCAGCAGTTTAGTTTTGCATTTCTCGACAAGTGGATTTATTTTAGATCTGTTTTTCTTGATTACAAAATGAGTACGCTGTTACTGCTTAGGCGGGGGGACTGTGGCAATTCCTGCGGTTGCTTACAGTTTTATAACTCCCGAGGAACGTCGACACACATTGCAGATAGGTGTGTCGAAAAGAAATGTACATGGTCGAAGAGACCCGGGCCCAACTTGCTAATAAGTCCTGCATGGCGAAGTAGAGTGGCCCGTGAGACACTAGTCGGTCCAGTTTGCCGGCACATATTGTAAATTTTTTCAATTTCAATTTCCGTGGGGTAGGGTTGGGCATAAATCTCTACGCCGGGTACGGGCATTATCTATTATCAAACAAGCTCTCAGTACATGGGTTCCCGGCGGTGGTTAACCATAGGGATCGCCGCCGTCAGACCGAATCGCTTCTCCGGCTGCGATTGCCCTCTGGCATGCTCCGGCCTCCGGGTCGTGCCTCACCTCCTTGGGAAGCTCGACAATCACATGGCCATTCGACGGCTAGCGAGCGCCCTTCCATGGCGGTGCTTCCCGGTTGTCCGCCGCCATCTCCAACACCCGCGTCCCACCGTTAATATCCGTCCGTTAACGATATCCGTCCGGATCCTCTTCGCCAAAAGACATTGCACATTTACTCCCCCCCTTCCCCTCCCCCCGCCCCCCCCCCCCCCCGCCCCCCCGCCTCCTTATCGGGATAATATATGAGAATATTCAAGCGCGAAATACATATCGGACGGGCCGAGGGGGAGATCTTGGCGTTGGTAGTATACAAATATTAATGTTAATGGCCCTCCGTATAGCGGTTGGTCGTAGATGTCGGCTCGCCCCCCCTAGCCTCCTACCGTGCCGAGCATACCACGGCAATAGGGATACTAGCGCCGACCACGAGGAGGTGGGGGTGAGTGATGACGGGCTTGCGAGCGCACCCCCCTCCGGGGCCTCCGCCGCTTCGCCGCCGCCGGGCGCCAAAATGAAAAAGTAGGTATTACATGGACGATCCAAAACTCAATGTGAGATATGAGCACATCAGCAGACTTTATGAGACTAAACATTACCAATTGCGCAACTACCGAAGGAGAGCGCATTTCTTTCTATAACGGCGTCGACACATTCCTCTTCAGTTTCCACAAGGGCTATCCAATTCTTATCATAATATATATTATGATATGACAGCTTCACATGCTAACATTTTGCTTTAGGTGTGAGCTTGCATCTCCTTGTAATTCACTTCCATGTTTCCCTCATACTGAACAATCCCATCTCATATTTCCAGCGCACACACAACATGCTTCAGTATGTAGTATCAAAAGTTGCAATCCGTGCTACCACAATACTCGTTAGGAGATTAATATTCGTTCTTAGCCGCTAGAGAGAAAAAGATAACTACTACATACCAGGCCCATAGTTGCGCCTAAACAATAGTGTTATTTATTATGCCTTTTATTTGCACATTTCCCGCAATCATACACGCACCCCGTCTCTCACTATGTATTTTTTGTAATCATTTCTCCCACACACACACAGAAACACACACACTTGTCACACATCCTCTCTCTCTCTCTCTCTCTCTCTCTCTCTCTCTCTCTCTCTCTCTCTCTCTCTCTCTCTTCTCTCTCTCTCTCTCTCTCTCTCTCTCTCTCTCTCTCTCTCTCTCTCTCTCTCTCTCTCTCTCTCTCTCTCTTTCTCTCGCTCTCTCTCTCTCTCTCTCTCTCGCTCTCCCTCTCTCGCTCTCCCTCTCTCTCTCTCTCTCTCTCTCTCTCTCTCTCTCTCTCTCTCTCTCTCTCTCTCTCTCTCTCTCTCTCTCTCTCTCTCTCTCTCTTTCTCTCGCTCGCTCTCCCTCTCTCTCTCTCGCTCTCCCTCTCTCACTCTCCCTCTCTCTCTCCCTCTCTCTCTCTCTCTCTCTCTCTCTCTCTCTCTCTCTCTCTCTCTCTCTCTCTCTCTCTCTCTCTCTCTCTCTCTCTCTCTCTCTCTCTCTCTCTCTCTCTCTCTCTCTCTCTCTCTCTCTCTCTCTGTGTTCTTGTTATCATTGAAATAATGCTACTTTATCCAGCGTACGGGCAGTGATGCGCAGTAATCAAAGACGAATCCAAATCCCAGTGCCAAAAAATTGCGCTATTTTCCAATTCACGAGGTCGAATTTGACGCACCGAATCCAATCGAGCTGATGACCCGGGATACACACACACACACACACACACACACACACACACACACACACACACACACACACACACACACACACACACACACACACACACACACACACACACACGCACACACACACACACACACACACACACACACACACACACACATTTCATCAAATTAATGCAGCAGGATATGATTAATAAGACGGGATACTGAAAAATGCTGGAAATATTCCTTCTTTACTGCCCTCCACTTTTGAAATTCGTTTTACTTGAATTGATATGATTAATTGATAAATAGATTTTCATCAGTGGAGATGCAAAAGCGCGAGAAGAAAAGGAATCAAACACTACCTGGGAAGGCGCTGACAAAAGGCATCCAATCCGACAGCACCGCGCTCCCACACAGCAAAGAGCCAGGCACGCGCCTAGGTGTTGAGCGCCACTATCAATGCCTGTTGCAGTTCCTGTGAGACTTCACCCATTAAATGTTATCAACGCGACACGCGGAAATTTATAGAATCCAAAAAATTATTCTATAACCAACGCGCTTCGGATCAGTACACACACCCAGTGAAAGGAGCAATGCATTTTAGCCCAAACGACAGAAGACCGTCTGTGCATGGGCCCACCACGCCTCCAAGCTCCACTTGGGCACAGCCCGGCTTGGATCGCGCTTGGTCATTCCGATAAAATAAGGTGTGTTGGGTACATGGACAATTGTGCGCGTCCCACTTTTAACACTTTATCCAATCACTAAGCTAGATGAGGGGGCGTTGCTCTAGTACGTCCGTTGCTTCTTCATAGAATTGCCGCCCACGCCCTCCTCGCCATCCGAGTCAGAGCTGCTAGAATCCTCTGACGTTTCACTCTCACTACCAACGCGCTGGCTGCCTTCCTCACTGCCTACCGTTCCGCCCTCATCGCCCCCTGCACCAGGGGCTGCTCCCGCAGCGTCCGACCCCGCCTGGCAGCACGGGCAGAGCAGAACGTAAGTACCTGTTTGGAGTGCAGGCAAAGGGAGACATATTCACGTGTCTGCTGGGTTTGAGACACAGCTTTTGTGCGGTAACAACCTCGTTCGCCTTGGCGTGGCATCGCGTCATGTTTCGTGCTTTGGCATCAAACGCCGCTCGGTCGTGTCGGTACTCGTGTGTCTACCACAGTTAGGTGTGTATGAGAAGGTGTCAGATGGGAGAGAAGAGAGGGGAGGAGAAGATTTGCAGGTTGGCGAGGAAGACGATATTAAAATCATCCCCGCACCACTTCTGGCACCAGCCCATCGTCCGGGTTGGGCTCGCTTAAAAGCACCCCAATGCTTGCCAGCACCGTCGAAATATTTAACGACGGGCGCCATGCCCCCTGCACCGCACAAAATTTAGACAACTACACAATTTCCTAGACTGTGAAAGAAAGTGCACTGCCTAGAATGGCGCATCAAGTGCCAGCGCCAATGCTCAATAAATAAGACAGAAAGAGGCTCACCTTTGGCGGCATGTTCAGGATATCTAGGCAAATGCGGCCGCCATTGTCAATGTTGGGATGATACACGGCAGTCAGAAACCTGTGCACACAGATGGCCTTGTCCTCTTAAAACGAGCAGCACAGCAGATAAAGCTCGGCGCAAACATAAATGCGTGTCGTAAGAGGCATTGCTAGTCACTCACCTACACTTTGGTGGCTCGAATGGGTATCTGTGGAACAGCGAGACATGCATCAGTGAGACAGGGGTGCCTTTTGTGTGAAACAGGGAAACAGAGGCCGCTGTGAGTCATAAAGAGTGCCTCTGTGCTGCAACTTCCTCTGGAGCTGTGTCATGTAAACCACCACCACCAACACCACTACCACCGTGCACATCTATCATCACCTGTCTGGTAGGTGCACTGACAGTTTGAAGACGCCCCCCTCGTAAACCGTGTTGCTCGGCCCGCAAATCTGTGGAGCGTCCACAGTCTGTGACGTCTTGGGCAAAAGGGTAATCATGTAGCATATACTGTGGTTGCTAAATTACCCTTCCTCCAGCGGTCTTATCCACTCTATAAGCACCCATTTCTAAGTATCAAACTAACAATAGCTGTGCGTCACTGGTCGTCAGGTTGTGTCTGGTCAGGGCTGTCAGCAAGCTGCCGGCGACACCTGCGCTTCCAACTCATTCAACTTTTCCTCCACAGGCCATGCGCAGACACCAGGCGGTGGGGCAGCCTGCAGTGCTTTCAGCTCCTGAGCCTGGGCCACTCAAGAACAGCAGAGTTACGCGGTAGCACAGCAGCACAAGGTCTTTTCGGCTGATGATATAAAATTGGCGTCTGTCGCGTTTCGAGTCGACACTCTAGGCGCGGGCCGCTACCGTACCATTCTTGAACGTAGAACTGCCATCTCGCCGCGCTGCTGTTCGCGAGCCGCTGTCGTCTGCAAAATCTACGTCCAGGTATCTCCCTGGGAAAATGGACCAGGGGGTGGCGAAGACCCCGAATGAAGAGCTCCTTATTTAGCGCACCCGCAAAGTCGGTCTGTTTGTAGTCGGCCTGAGACAGCTGGCTCGACTCGGGCTGGAGGCTGGTTGCAATTTGAAATATAGCGGTTCCTAGGCGGTAATTTTAGGAAGCAGCCTTAATCAGCACTTATCATCAAGGCAGGACTCCTCGTCACTGTTGTCTGATCACGAATGTGGGACCAGACGACGACCTGACCTCCGGTGCTCCCGGCCCCGACCCCGACTACAAAAACCCTGATGACGAGTAGGCTGGCGGTGCTGCCTCAGTGCTGCACCGACGACGACAGGTACTACAGAAGTTTGAAAGTTGTCTGAGTACCTGTACGGGTACGTGTGCACTTAAAAAAAGGATCTTAATTAAAGCCGATATTCCAATTAAAAAAAGGTACAGGGCTCGTAGGAACACGGCTCGGCCGGTACACGGCTCGCGGGACAAAAAAAACACGAGCCGTGTTCCTCGCGCTTTCTGGTATTCCAATTAGGCCGGTACATGGCTCGGACCGCAGTACATACGGACTTTGTATCGGGCTTGTATTACCTTTTCTACCTGCGCAGCCATCGCGCCCGCACACACACTCTCACACACGCCTACCCGCACCCGCGCCCGTTCCACGATGTTGAATGTAAGGCGCATCACGCTTGTAGGGGCCGTGGCCCTGCTTGTCGGCTTGGCGGCACTCGTGAATGCCATTCCGCCCGCCGCACCAGATGTGGTGATGGGTACGGACCCCTCCGCCGGGAGCGCGATGCGGGCAGCAGCGCTCGCGGCCGCTACAGCAGCGTACTGGTACCTGAGAAGGCGTCGTTCGCAGCAGCGTGCGGAAGCAGGTAATGTTGGAGCATTACCTCATGGCGGCCGTGGAGGATGCCGCCCCGGAAAGGCGAAGGGCAAGCCGAGGAGGGCGTGGATGAAAGGCATCAAGGCATGGCGGTTGCGTACTGAGGAGACGCCGTGCATGTACGAGACCGAGTTCATGTGCACAGCTGACAAGTGGGCGAACGACGTCAACATCACCTTGTACAAGGAGTTCCGGCGGACTTTCCGAATCCCTTTCGGATTGTATCAAGATATAGTGGAATCCGCCTACGCCTCGGGCAGATTCCGCGACGATAGGCCGGGGCTCAAGAAGAAGAGGGCAAGGGGTGCTCCCCCCACACCTTTAACGCTTAAGATCTTGGCGTCGCTGAGGGTT
Organism: Tetraselmis chui; assembly: GCA_026401115.1. NCBI lineage: Eukaryota > Viridiplantae > Chlorophyta > Chlorodendrophyceae > Chlorodendrales > Chlorodendraceae > Tetraselmis > Tetraselmis chui. The sequence continues at coordinate 450,298 of JAPMLY010000011.1, forward strand.
ATGGCGTTGGGCTGCCCTATGGATGGTATGAGGCTTGAGAGTGGTATCTCCCAGCCTGTGCTTGCAAAGTTTTTTCACAAGTTTACTGCGTGGATGGTGGAGAAATATTTCGAGGACAACGTGCATATGCCCAACGACACAGCGGAGCTGGAAAGTGTGGAGACGGTGTACTCCTTGCTTGGGCTGCCTGGCTGCGTGGGTAGCATGGACGGTGTGCACTTCGCGTGGGACAACTGCCCTGCACCGAGTGTGCCGGCTTACAAAGGGAAGGAGAACTTTCCGACTGTGGTCTACAACGTCACCTGCGATCATGCCCGCCGTGTTATGTCTGTGCACGGCCCTTTCCCGGGTGCCAGAAACGACAAAAACATTGCTAGGACGGACCCTGCCGTCCGGGCGGTGAGATTTCACAGCATGTACCTGAACTTCAAGTACCCAATGTACGCCGAAACGGGAGTTCCATACACTATGGCAGGTACAACCACTGTCCCATATATATTGTGGTATGCTTGCTTGCTATGTTTGTTATATTGCCTGATTGCAACCGTGTTTCATGTAATGCCTTTGCATATGTAGGTGCATGGCTTCTCTGTGACGGTGGCTACCACAGCTGGCGGGCAACCATTGCTGGGTATAAGCACAGCGGGTACGATGAGGCCATCCGGTGGAGTGAAAGGTGAGGCTACACGTTGTAGGTAGTATGTACCCCATCTTGTGCATATGTACTCTAGTGGTGTTAGTATTAACGTAAGCACCGACATATATATACAGGATGGGGTCATGCCGGGAGGATGTGGAAGATTTGTTCGGAATCTTGAAAAAGCGATTCCGGATTTTGAGGACACCCATACTATTCAACAAGGAGAGCTCAATCAATTCCCTTTTTTAAACATGTTGTATCTTGCATAATATGTTAATGGATTGGGACGGCATCTCAGATTTAGGATGCGAAGATGACCATTGGATAGCTCATGACAAAACTGACTTGTGCGATATTCTTGAGAGATTACGGCAAGCCAGGGAGGAAGCCCGTGGTGCAGGCACCATACATTCAAGGCCCCCCTCTTCTGCGACGGTGCGGCTCTCACACGGTCACCCACAATCACACACACAGACACACAGAGACAGTCACACGAACAGACAGACATAAAGGCACACACAGACAGTCACACGAACAGGCAGACACACAGGCACACACAGACAGTCACACGATCAGACACACACACACACACACACACACACACACACACACACACACAGTCACACGAACAGACAGACACACACACAAGCACACACAGGCACACACACACACAGACAGTAACACGAACAGACAGCCACACAGTCACACACAGACAGTCACACAAACAGACAGACACACAAGCACACACAGACAGTCACACGATCAGACACACACAAACACACACACACACACACAGTCACACGAACAGACACACACACACACACACACACATGCACACACAGGCACACACAGGCACACACACACACACAGACAGTAACACGAACAGACAGCCACACAGTCACACACAGACAGTCACACAAACAGACAGACACACAGGCACACACAGACAGTCACACAAACAGACAGACACACAGGCACACACAGACAGTCACACGATCAGACACACACACACACACACACACACACACACACACACACACACACACACACACACACACACACACACACACACACACAGTCACACGAACAGACAGACACACAGTCACACGAACAGACAGACACACAAACAGACAGACACACAAGCACACACAGACAGTCACACGATCAGACACACACACACACACTGACAGTCACACGAACAGACACACACACACACAGGCACACATAGGCACACACACAGACAGTATCACGAACAGACAGACACACAGGCACACACAGACAGTCACACGAACAGACAGACACACAGGCACACACAGACAGTCACACGAACAGACAGACACACAGGCACACAGTCACACGAACAGACAGACACACAAACAGACAGACACACAAGCACACACAGACAGTCACACGATCAGACACACACACACACAGACAGTCACACGAACAGACACACACACAGGCACACACAGGCACACACACACAGACAGTATCACGAACAGACAGACACACAGGCACACACAGACAGTCACACGAACAGACAGACACACAGGCACACACAGACAGTCACACGATCAGACACACACACACACAGACAGTCACACAAACAGACACACACACACAGGCACACGCAGGCACACACAGGCACACACACACACAGACAGTAACACGAACAGACAGACACACAGTCACACGAACAGACAGACACACGAACAGACACACACAGTCACACGAACAGACACACACACACACACACACACACACACACACACAGGCACACGTATGTCATTGGATCATTAAATTACTAATACCCCGCTGTTTGGTGTGCACTATCCAGCATTACCGGAACATTGTGTCGGATGATGGTTCTCGAGTTCGTCGTAATGTAGACGACGACTTCACTTCGACAGGCTCGCTCATCTGGACCGTGCAGCCAAGGGTCGAAGCTGGTTATGAAGCCTTCAGGAAACTCCTTGTAGAGCACCATGCATGGCTAGAGCGTGCGAATATGCTTTTGTGGCTACACAGCTCACGAAACAATGCATAGTTGTGGATATACTAAGTGGCAGCAGCAACACGGCATTCGCAACAAATGTAATTGATGATTACAGGTCATTAACTTTGGCTTCTTCCTAGTCCTCCACCTCGCCATTGCCACCCCCCTTCTCCTCGCTCTCATTGTCACTGCTAGAAGTACCATTATCAGCAGTTGCTGCTTCACTAGCTTTATCATTTATTGCACTCTCTGCATGCCCAGACGTGCTAGGATCACCAAGGTCTGAAGATCGCGGCGCGGGTGCACTAGGCTGTCGGGCGCGGTGTGCTAGGAACTGTTCCTTCATGTGCAACCTATACTCCTCAACATCCGCAACAATAGCTTGCTTTTGAGCAAGGTTTTGGGCTGCCATAGTGAATGCTAGAGTCAAAAAGTTTTGATAATTCATGGAAAACATCTCACGCTTAATACCCCTCAACTCTCCCCTCACAGCCTTTGACGCAGGGGTGAGATTAGGAGATACCAAGTCAATCTCACCTTCTGGAGTCCCAGGGTCCTTCTTCATCTTCTTGTGTTTCTTGTCGAACTGCAGCTTCTTCTTTCTTGCCTCCAACCGGCTCTTCGCTAGGCGGTCCGCGGCCACACCCTCCCCGTCAGACGGCAGCTCCACCGCGTCCACATTTCCTCTCGCCGACGCCACGAAGGCCAGCTCAGGACGACAAGCTTCACCAGCTGGAGGCCCGTACTGCACAAAGATCTTGAACTCCACCGGCTCCCATGATTCCTTCATCGGCGGCACAGCGGCGGCGTCTATGTCCGACCCCGCCTCCTCCTCCGAGCAGCTGTCGTCCGCGACAACACCAGCTGAGATCTCTGCCTTTCGCTGTTTCTTTGTCATTTTTTTCGCGTGCGGCTCTGCTAACTGTTGGGCGAAGCTGCCGTCGGCGGTAGCACCCTCGGCGGCCTCCTTCTCGCGCTGCTTCCGGGCCTTTTTTTTTGCGGCGGCTTGCTGAGCGCGGAGCCTGTCAAGCTCCTTCCGGCGCCAGTAGGCGCGCTTATTTTTTCGATTATGTCCGTCCACTGCTTTCCGGAGAGGGGATGACCTTCACCGTCCAAGAACTCGCTAGCGACCTAAAGTGGGTGGGACATAGTCATATACAAAAGTTCTCGTGTCGGGTTGTGACAAGTCCGGCAGGTGGGCAAGGCGGGCGGGTACCTCAAAGATCACGCCCGTAACTTCCGCCTTGATGTCCAGCCACCTCTCCCATATTCGCACCGAGCGCGAAGGGTGGCACCGCAGCTCCACGCTTTGTTCGGTTGTTACCTTGCCCCCTGCGAAGAGGTACCTCATGCGGCCGAGCGCGAGCTGCTTGAAGAGAACTGCGGCACGCTCGCAAAGAGGCACCTCCACCCCCTTCAGCCCGCCATCGGGCGCCTCCTTCTTCGTGGGCCCCAGCTCCGAGGCGGAGAGGGACGCCTCAAGCGCAACTTGTTTCTCCGCCTCGGTCCAGTGCCAACTTCCGGCTTGCGCGGCCCCCTCTTCGGAACGTTTGCGCCGAGGCATATTGGGCGGACTGTGCTAGCGATGTTGCGGGACCGTGGGTGGTGGGATACTGCGTAGCGATACTGCGCAGCGATTATTTCCAGCTACAAGCGGAAGAGCCCCGCGCGACGCGATAAGCGGTATGTACTATATAAAGTACAAGTTTCCCGAGCCGTGTACCTCCTCCCGGTACACGGCTCGGGCAAATAGGAACACGGCTTGAGCCTCAAGCCGTGTTCCTATTTGCCCAAGCCGTGTTCCTATTTGGCCGGTACACGGCTCGCGAGCCGTGTACCGTAATTGGAATACCTGTATTTTTGATATTTTCGGTACAGGGCTCGCGAGCCGTGTACCGCGCGTCTAATTGGAATACAGGCTTAAGCTGGTATTCACATATTAGACATGCGGTACACGGCTCGCGAGCCCTCTACCGAAAATATCACTTTTACAGGTATTCACATTACGGTACACGGCTCGCGAGCCGTGTACCGGCCAAATAGGAACACGGCTCGGGCAAATAGGAACACGGCTTGGCCTTTTTTTATTTGCTGGTTGGCTACATTTACAACCAAAATTTCAGCCTGCTTTATCTTGGTTTAAAATTGCCGAATCACGGTTAAATCATCATGTGTCAGGTTTATTTGGTGTTAGTTCATTAGCTTGGCCTTCAAGCCGTGTTCCTACTTGCCCGAGCCGTGTACCGGGAGGAGGTACACGGCTCTAGAAACTAGTACATTTTACAGTATATCCCGTTCCTCGCGTCGCGCGGGGCTCTTCCCCCTGCAGCTGGAAATAATCGCTACGCAGTATCGCTACGCAGTATCCCACCACCCACAGCCCCGCAGCATCGCTAGCACAGTCCGCCCAATATGCCTCGGCGCAAACGTTCCGAAGAGGGGGCCGCGCAAGCCGGAAGTTGGCACTAGACTGAGGCGGAGAAACAAGTTGCGCTTGAGGCGTCCCTCTCCGCCTCGGAGCTGGGGCCCACGAAGAAGGAGGCGCCCGATGGCGGGCTGAAGGGGGTGGAGGTGCCTCTTTGCGAGCGTGCCGCAATTCTCTTCAAGCAGCTCGCGCTCGGCCGCATGAGGTACCTCTTCGCAAGGGGCAAGGTAACAGCCGAACAAAGCGTGGAGCTGCGGTGCCACCCTTCGCGCTCGGTGCGAATATGGGAGAGGTGGCTGGACATCAAGGCGGAAGTTACGGGCGTGATCTTTGAGGTACCCGCCCGCCTTGCCCACCTGCCGGACTTGTCACAACCCGACACGAGAACTTTTGTATATGACTATGTCCCACCCACTTTAGGTCGCTAGCGAGTTCTTGGACGGTGAAGGTCATCCCCTCTCCGGAAAGCAGTGGACGGACATAATCGAAAAAATAAGCGCGCCCACTGGCGCCGGAAGGAGCTTGACAGGCTCCGCGCTCAGCAAGCCGCCGCAAAAAAAAAGGCCCGGAAGCAGCGCGAGAAGGAGGCCGCCGAGAGTGCTACCGCCGACGGGAGCTGCGCCCAACAGTTGGCAGAGCCGCACGCGAAAAAGTTGACAAACAAACAGCGAAAGGCAGAGATCTCAGCTGGTGTTGTCGCGGACGACAGCTGCTCGGAGGAGGAGGCGGGGTCGGACATAGACGCCGCCGTTGTGCCGCCGATGAAGGAATCGTGGGAGACAGTGGAGTTCAAGATCTTTGTGCAGTACGGGCCTCCAGCTGGTGAAGCTTGTCGTCCTGAGCTGGCCTTCGTGGCGTCGGCGAGAGGAAATGTGGACGCGGTGGAGCTGCCGTCTGACGGGGAGGGTGTGGCCGCGGACCGCCCAGCGAAGAGCCGGTTGGAGGCAAGAAAGAAGAAGATGCAGTCCGACAAGAAACACAAGAAGATGAAGAAGGACCCTGGGACTCCAGAAGGTGAGATTGACTTGGTATCTCCTAATCTCACCCCTGCGTCGAAGGCTGTGAGGGGAGAGTTGAGGGGTATTAAGCGTGAGATGTTTTCCATGAATTATCAAAACTTTTTGACTCTAGCATTCACTATGGCAGCCCAAAACCTTGCTCAACAGCAAGCTATTGTTGCGGATGTTGAGGAGTATAGGTTGCACATGAAGGAACAGTTCCTAGCACACCGCGCCCGACAGCCTAGTGCACCCGCGCCGCGATCTTCAGACCTTGGTGATCCTAGCACGTCTGGGCATGCAGAGAGTGCAATAAATGATAAAGCTAGTGAAGCAGCAACTGCTGATAATGGTACTTCTAGCAGTGACAATGAGAGCGAGGAGAAGGGGGGTGGCAATGGCGAGGTGGAGGACTAGGAAGAAGCCAAAGTTAATGACCTGTAATCATCAATTCTATTTGTTGCGAATGCCGTGTTGCTGCTGCCACTTAGTATATCCACAAGTATGCACTGTTTCGAGATCTGTGTAGCCACAAAAGCATATTCGCACGATCTAGCCATGCATGGTGCTCTACAAGCAGTTTCCTGAAGGCTTCATAACCACCTTCGACCCTTGGCTGCACGGTCCAGATGAGCGAGCCTGTCGAAGTGAAGTCGTCGTCTACATTACGACGAACTCGGGAACCATCATCCGACACAATGTTCCAGTAATGCTGGATAGTGCACACCAAACAGCGGGGTATTAGTAATTTAATGATCCAATGACATACGTGTGCGTGACTGTGTGTGTGTGTGTGTGTGTCTGTTCGTGTGACTGTCTGTGTGTGTGTTTGTGTGACTGTCTGTTTGTGTATGTGTTTGTCTGTGTGTGTCTGTGTGTGTCTGTTCGTGTGACTGTCTGTTTGTGTCTGTCTGTTCGTGTGACTGTGTGTGTGTGTGTCTGTGTGTGTCTGTTCGTGTGACTGTCTGTGTGTGTGTGTGTGTGTGTGTGTGTGTGTGTGTGTGTGTGACTGTCTGTTCGTGTGACTGTCTGTTTGTGTCTGTCTGTTCGTGTGACTGTCTGTTTGTGTCTGTGTGTGTCTGTGTGTAACTGTCTGTTCGTGTGACTGTGTGTGTGTGTGTGTGTGTGTGTGTGTGTGTGTGTGTGTGTGTAACTGTCTGTTCGTGTGACTGTCTGTTTGTGACTGTCTGTTCGTGTGACTGTCTGTGTGTGTCTGTGTGTGTGTCTGTTCGTGTGACTGTCTGTGTGTGTCTGTGTGTGTCTGTGTGACTGTCTGTGTGTGTGTGTGTGACTGTCTGTTCGTGTGACTGTCTGCTTGTGTCTGTCTGTTCGTGTGACTCTCTGTGTGTGTCTGTGTGTGTATGTGTGTGTCTGTTCGTGTGACTGTCTGTGTGTGTCTGTGTGTGTGATTGTGCGTGACCGTGTGAGAGCCGCACCGTCGCAGAAGAGGGGGGCCTTGACGGTATGGTGCCTGCACCACGGGCTTCCTCCATGGCTTGCCGTAATCTCTCAAGAACATCGCACAAGTCAGTTTTGTCATTAGCTATCCAATGGTCATCTTCGCATCCTAAATCTGAGATGCCGTCCCAATCCATTAACATATTATGCAAGATACAACATGTTTTAAAAAGGGAATTGATTGAGCTCTCCTTGTTGAATTGTATGGGTGTCCTCAAAATCCGGAATCGCTTTTTCAAGATTCCGAACAAATCTTCCACATCCTTCCGGCATGACCCCATCCTGTATATATATGTCGGTGCTTACGTTAATACCAACACCACTAGAGTACATATGCACAAGATGGGGTACATACAACGTGTAGCCTCACCTTTCACTCCACCGGATGGCCTCATCGGACCCGCTGTGCTCGTACCCAGCAATGGTTGCCCGCCAGCTGTGGTAGCCACCGTCACAGAGAAGCCATGCACCTATATATGCAAAGGCATTACATGAAACACGGTTGTGATCAGGCAATACAACAAACAAAGCAAGCAAGCATACCACAATGTATATGGGACAGTGGTCGTACCTGCCATAGTGTATGGATCTCCCGTATCGGCGTACATTGGGTACCTGAAGTTCAGGTACATGCTGTGAAATCTCACCGCCCGGACGGCAGGGTCCGTCCTAGCAATGTTTTTGTCGTTTTTGGTACCCGGGAAAGGGCCGTGCACAGACATAACACGGCGGGCATGATCGCAGGTGACGTTGTAGACCACAGTCGGAAAGTTCTCCTTCCCTTTGTAAGCCGGCACACTCGGTGCATGGCAGTTGTCCCACGCGAAGTGCACACCGTCCATGCTACCCACGCAGCCAGGCAGCCCAAGCAAGGAGTACACCGTCTCCACACTTTCAAGCTCCGCTGTGTCGTTGGGCATATGCACGTTGTCCTCGAAATATTTCTCCACCATCCACGCAGTAAACTTGTGAAAAAACCTAGCAAGCACAGGCTGGGAGATGCCACTCTCAAGCCTCATGCCATCCATAGGGCAGCCCAACGCCATAACCCTCAGCGACGCCAAGATCTTAAGCGTTAGAGGTGAGGGGGGAGTACCCCTTGCCCTCTTCTTCTTAAGCCCCGGCCTATCGTCGCGGAATCTGCCCGAGGCGTAGGCGGATTCCACTATATCTTGATACAATCCGAAAGGGATTCGGAAAGTCCGCCGGAACTCCTTGTACAAGGTGATGTTGACGTCGTTCGCCCACTTGTCAGCTATGCACATGTACTCGGTCTCGTACATGCACGGCGTCTCCTCAGTTCGCAACCGCCATGCCTTGATGCCTTTCATTCACGCCCTCCTCGGCTTGCCCTTCGCCTTTCCGTGGCGGTATCCTCCACGGCCGCCCTGAGGTAACGCTCCAACATTACCTACTTCCGCACGCTGCTCCGAACGACGCCTTCTCAGGTACCAGTACGCTGCTGTAGCGGCCGCCAGCGCAGCTGCCCGCATAACACTCCCGGCGGAGGGGTCCGTACCCATCACCACATATGGCGCGGATGCGGAATGGCATTCACGAGTGCCGCCAAGCCGACAAGCAGGGCCACGGCCCCTACAAGCGTGATGCGCCTTACATTCAGCATCGTGGAACGGGCGCGGGTGTGGGTAGGCGTGTGTGAGAGTGTGTGTGCGGGCGCGATGGCTGCGCAGGTAGAAAAGGTAATACAAGCCCGATACAAGGCCCGTATGTACTGCGGTCCGAGCCGTGTACCGGCCTAATGTGAATACCAGAAAGCGCGAGGAACACGGCTCGTGTTTTTTTTGTCCCGCGAGCCGTGTACCGGCCGAGCCGTGTTCCTACGAGCCGTGTACCTTTTTTCAATGTGAATATCAGCTTTAAGCAGCCGATATTTGGTTATATTGAAATTATAGAGGTTTAAATTACACTGGGGGCGATAATAGTCGGGCGCTGCCACGACGTTACAAATTCTAACCGCTAGAGTACGCATGACACTGTAGTTAAAACACAGACATGCGTTACCCCTACATGACGCGCCGACGCACAGAGGTCGTCCACCTTCTGCCTTTGCGCGAGCATAGCTCACGCAACGGCATCTAGACTCTAGCAGTCTAGCAAGGTGACTGATCTCTACTAGCACACGGTGTAGCTACTATCGAAAATATTCACACGGCAACTATGGCAGACAATCTACGATAACACATGTACCCAACGGGGGACGACAGCGGAGACCTCAGAGCGCCACCATCTGCAACGCAGTTTGAAAACTTGTATAATCTTGTTAACCAACTGCTCATGAAGGTAGACGGCGACCAGACGAAACTGCCGGCCCCTACCAAGCAGCATAGCATTCCGTCCGTACCTTCCGACGCAGTATCTGAGGGTGGGAGCGTGGACGAGTACGCCACGCATGTATCTACTAATTCGACCAAGCCCGCGTACATCGACCCGCGCGACTAGATCGACTTACTCCCACGAGCGTTCAACGACATCTTACCGCTTGCCAACGCTTCTATACCGGGCATGTGGACGCCTCGACACGACGAGACTCATAGGTTCTTAACCGAGGAAAAACGAATTTCCTCCCGTGACGAGTATCGACACCAAGCGTGCTATGGCGTTTACTGTGCGGCCGCGGACGCGGCGCTCGAAACAACTCTTGCAACGGTTCGTTCGACAACCGCTACCGAAACGGAACGAGCGCACGCTTGGGATATTACAGACGCGGCCGTTCGGACACACAAGGCTGTCACGCAAGCCGTCGAGTCGCGACTTACCTACGTTCGACGATTCAAAGGCAAGAAGGCCGTTTGCGTAAGTACCGGGGCCTGAGCCCCTTGCGGGCAAAAAATGTAAGAGATCAACACTTTTGGCAAACTGAGCCTCCCCCTGCTTTGTAAACCCTAAAAATCCAATTAGTAAAAAGTACACGACTCGTAGGCACAAGGCTCGGCCGGTACACGGCTCGCGGGAAGAAAATATCACGAGCCGTGTTCCGCGTGCTTTCTGGTATTCAAATGAGGCCGGTACACAGCTCGGACCGTAGTATTTACGGGCTTTGTATCGGACATATTATCCTATGGCCTTTTCTACGCAGTCATCGCGCCCGCACATACTCTCTCACCAACACCTACCCGCACCCGCGCCCGTTCCACGAACGATGTTGAATCCGAGGCGCATCACGCGTGTATGGGCCGTGGCCTTGCTTTTCGGCTTGGCGGCACTCGTGAATGTTGTTCCGCCCGCGCCAAATGTGGTGATGGATACGGAACCCTCCGCCGGGAGCGCAACCTCAGCGTACATGTGCAAGTAAACACACACGCACGGCCACACACACTCACACGCGCGCATACATATGCACCCGGTCACACACGCGATCACATACATACGCACGCACAAGGTCACAGCACACACACGCACGCACTCTCTCACACACACATAGTACAGTCACACGGTCAGACCCACATAGATATAGAAGTGGATACATGCATCTTACCGGCGTACACCCGCGTAACCCGTCGGACCAGAAATAAACTGCCGTCTAGCTGCGCTTAACAACTTACATAATGTGACCATTCCTTCTGCGCGAAATGTGCATTCACAACAATCTTTTGCCCGTGCACGAGCGCGCCTACGTAGTGCGAGATCATCATGCAACCGTTGTTGCGAGAGCCCGATTGCGTGCGTGCGTGTGTGTGTGTGAAATTTTTGAAAAGAAATTTGAAATTGTTTACAACAATACTAGTATTAACCGGTTGTTGTCTCTGGGCCCCCCGTGCTAAGCCAATGTGGACTCAAAACCGTGAGATAGACCGTGAACCACTTATCCCAACCTCTCCATTGGCAGTGACGATACCGAATAAAACATACACGTAACCCGGTATTTATTATTTTTTGATCTATACGTGTTTTTTTTTGATACTGTATGAAATGAAAAAGTGTCGCTAGTCTCTACGATACGCGGCCTGCTCCAGCCGATGCGGGGATGCGGATCAATGAGGCTGGTCAGAGTGAGCTTGTCGAGGCGAACGTGCCTAACCTCGGGTACCGTGCGACCCCGGTCTTGCCGGAGCTAGGGGAAAAGTAAAAAAGATCCAAAGTACTACTAAAGTACTACTGACGTAAAAAATATAGGGGGTGGGTCGGTAGCTCGGATGAACAACGCCGACCGTCTTCGCTCCGGGCTTGGCCTCCCTATGAGCGATAGACTGGTGACCACAGGGCCCGTCGGACGACGGGCACCGATCACCTCTCCCCACCCGAGCCTAGCTCACACAAGTCAGTGGATCCGTAGGCACATCAGACGGTACACACTCCAAGGCGCAGCTTTCACAAATTTGACTTCGGTTCACATGCCGGAATTTGCGCCGCCCACATCACACACACTCCGAGTACTCCGTCTAATACTACGACACTCGTACGTATCAAAAAGATTACAAAAACCACCCTCCCACGGAGCCGGCGCACTATCGCGCGCCCCTCCGAGCGTCCGGACGTCCACACCCGACGCCCGCGGAAAGCAAACCCAGGTCCCATCAGGCCTGGTCGTGTGCCGCCAACACACGCTGACCACTTCCAACCCACTCTTTTCCCACATCAAAAACACCAAAAACACTCGCACCGACACCCACCTGACGACCACCATGTCATCACCCTCTAACCTCCCGGACTCTTACAAACAGGTCCTCCTTAAGGACCGCCCTACACCCCTCTTCGCGGACGACCACATCGGCCCCCGTAACCGCCTTGTGGGTCACCCACTCGCACCCTTCCTCACGGCCCCACAGCTCGCAACTGCAGATCACGGACGGGGCACGCCCCTGGAACCCACACCGGGCACAGGGCTTCAAACTCCCCTGGTCCTCTCAGCCCCGACGACTGCTCCCGACCTCAGAAGGGCCGCTGACCTCTCTGCTCGCATGATCGACTCCTACCTCCTAACATGCCAGTTTTCCACCGCCCCTCCCGACACTGCCAGCTTCTGGCTCCACGGTGTGTTCCTCCCGTACACGCCGTCTTCATCACTCATGCTCATCTCCGCATGCTCTCTTGCTCGACGGTGGCTTCTCGAAAAAGTTCACGCCCTAACCGATATTCCGGCCCGCGCGAGAAATATAATCGGACGGGAACTCGCCCATCGCGCGCGATGGACGGCCTTAGTCACCCGCACTCCACACCCTGCCATGCCCTAGCAACTCGATCTCACCCCTCTACCCGTCGCACTCTCACATGGTCACCAGGAGGTCCGGTTGGACATCCCCACCTCATGCACATCGGTCGGCCTGCTTTACCGGCTCGCTTCACGCCAGCGTGAACTCCCGTCGGGAGGTCCGACACCGCCTAGCGCCGCCTCGGACTCCCAACTTATAAACACACTAAGACAGCAGAAAATTCAGATTATCCGAGCAGTCTCCGTTCCTGCAATTTCAGGCCGCCGCGTGAAAATTAGCTCCCCCTTGTTCACTCAACTCTCCGGCCCATACGTCGTTCCCTTTATCCATGCCCTCCTGCCCGATCGACTCGCCACGGAACTCGCCGACACCTTGAACGCCAGCGCCACCACTCCGACCCCCCGTATGGAAGACCTCCCGGAACCCGTCCAACTTCTGCTCCAGATCGCGGACGCCCTCCAACCTACACGGGAACCCATACAGGTCGAGAACGACCCCCCCTCCTTATGGATGCATATCCTCCACCCACCCCATAACCCAATCCTTTCACAATCAGATCCTGTACATTTTCACGCCACACTTCAGAATGCTATTCACACCGTACCCCCTACCCCCCAAAACTACACAATTACCATCACACCCCCCCTCTCACAGGCCATGTCCCAGGCACCTCCTGGACTGACACCTGCCTCACCACAGTCCTCATCCAATCCCCCCACCCCCTCCCCTTCCCCTGCCCCATGTCCAACGGCTCCATCCCTCCCTCACACTGGCTCTCCACCCTCCTCCATCAAACAGCTTCAGAATACGCACAATCACACACCCACTCCCACCGACCCTCACCCTCCACCTTCGACATCTCACACCACACCTCCCTCAAAAAGTTTCCCGACGGCTCATACTTCCGCTCCCACCCCTCCCCCTCCCCCCACATCGCCACCAGCATCCAAATCTCCCTCACCAACACCATGTACTGCATCCTCATCTCAACCAACGGCACTGCCACCATTCCCCTTCCCCACACCTACATACACCGCGGTACCCCCACCAACACCACATGCTCCCTATACATCACACCCCACCACTACTCCACCTTCGGTAGGTCCCGCATCACGGACCCCATCTTCACCACCTCCCCTCCCCCCCCCCCCAGCTCACCCTCACAAAACACAAATCCCTCCTTCGAAACCCCCCTCTCTCCTCCTCGAATGGATAGGCCACCTACAGGCGACCAACACCTACGAGGCATGGCAACAGGAACCCGCGGACGGCTCCCTGCTGGACACCCCTGACGATGCCCCCCTCGACCTCGACTCCCTCCCTGACATCCAACTGGCCCCCTCATATTCCCCCCCCCCTCACACTCACAACCAGCGCCCCTCCAAAAAACGTCGCTCCCCCTCCCCCGCCCCTCCTACAAACCCTCCCCCCACACAGCCTGCTGACCCTCTCACCTTTCCCAACACCACCCCTCCTCCCCCGCCCTCCCTCCCCACTATCTTCGAGACCTCAATTGACCACATGGATTCCTCCTCCACCCCCCTCACACAACCCGCCACAGCCTCCTCCCACCCAACCCCATGCCTTGACCCCCAACCTCCTCCTTCCCCCCAACGCACAGACTCCACCCCCAACACGATACCACCCCCCCTCCAACTCCTCCCCCCCTCCCTCCCCCCAACCGACCCCATGGACTCCTCCCCTACGGCACGCACACCTACAGACCCCGCCCTCAAACCAGCCCCCCCGTCCGGCGTCCTAAAGCACACACGCCCCACCCTCAGAAAGACCTACCACTCACCTCCACACCGCCGCAACCCCCACGACCCCCCGACCTACACACACCTCACAAACTCCCCTTCCCCACAACCTACCCCCAATTCCGACCACCAGACCCCCGACCTCCCACCCAACACACACCCCTCAAACCTCCCCTTGCCTGCCTCATCCCCCGCAACCTCAGACTTCGAGCTTGAAGACCTCCCTGACGAAGACCAGGCCACAGCGGAAGCCGCTAAGGAGCACCTCCCCTCCCCTGGACCTCCCATTCCTCCATCCGACGTCCCCTCGGCCGTTAGGGCCAACCCCCGTCCCTAACTCCACTACAGACGGGCCAGCAGGCCCGGAGGTTCGACCCCCTACCCCCCTCCCACGCCCCTCCCACGACATACGTAATCACGGTGTAACCAACCCACTCAGGGCCTCACTTCCGTCACACTTCAAACCCGACACATGCACCATCAAACTACACAACTACATGTTTGACCTTAACCTTGAAAACGGCCTCCCCACCCCTGTCGGCCACCTCGACTCCTCGGCAGTGCTCTCCTTCCAGTGGGGACACTACCAGGACCTCTCCAATCTCTATTGCATTGCCACCTCCCTTGCCAAACTCCACTCTAACCCCTCCAGCAAATACACTATTATCACAAACACCGAGGTAGACACCTTCCATAACCATCACATATACCCCAGCCAGTGGACCAACCTCTCAAACAGAGGCGTACCCCCGCGCCCGGGCACACCCCACAACTCCCTCCTTGTCCTCACGTGGTAGCACTCCCATTTCGGTCTCCTTCACGTGACACACGACTCTGCCACTTGGGTGGACTCACTCCACCACCCCCCCCCCACCGTCCCTACTTACCCGCTCCCTCTCACTCCTCGCCTCCTGGAACTCGTCTCCCTCCCCCCAACTCCTCACTCCTCGCCTTCTCAACCCCCCTCGACAGAACGACACTCCTCGGGCGTGGTCCTGTGGAACCCACGCCCTCCTCCTCACATACTTTATACTCACGGCACCTGCTGATCATGCTTACGACCCCCCTCATTTCGACCCCAAACACACAGTCTACTCCCTCCACACCCTGCTGTGGCACCACGTCTTCCGCTCCACTCCCCTCCCTGTCGGTCGCTCCCAACTCCTTTACACCCTCCACCCTCATCAGCCCTCCCTCTCCCCCGAGCCTCCACACCCCCCCAACCCCCCTCATCAACCCCTCCTCTCACCCATTCCATCCCCCCCTCCAGCCCCCGCCAACCCATCCTCCCCCACACCCGCTCCCACACCACACCCCCAAACCCGCCCCACCCCCTCACCTCCCACACCCCCCACCACGCCGCAAAACTCCCCCCCCCGCGAACCCCCCCAACCCCCCCAACCCTCACCCCACACCAATCCTCCCACACCACCTCCCACAACCTCTACACCTCATTAACCTCAACACCAGGGGGCTACACACATCCATCATGGACGTGGAACACCTCGCCACCACCCACCGCCCTGATGTCCTCATCCTCACGGAAACTAACCACGCCACCCACAAATCCAGGTGGCGTATAGCCCTCCCACAATACCTACTCAAAAGCTCTAGACCCTGCTACTCATCTGTGCCCCTACCCAACGCAGGCCTTCTCTTCGCGGTCCGCAGGGAGTCGTTCCACTCTGCCACTGTCCTTACCCCACCCTCCCACCTCATCCCACATATCGCAGGACTAAAACTCGTCCCTCACTCAGGCGACCCTTACCTCCTCCTCGGAGCCTACATGCCGCAGCTCCACGGCACCCAACTAACACACTTATACGCGGAGGTCGCGGCGTGGGGCCTCCGCCTGACGGACGACTACCCAACTCACCGTGTCCTCTGGGGCGGCGACTTCCAAACGACCACCACACAAGGTACATGCAACCTCGCCCTCACCTCCTTACTCGAATCACACCTCCGACCACTCCACCCCCCCCTCCCCACCTTCCCCCGTAGCGGAGGCTGCCTTGACCACTGGCTCACCCCTCCTCCCTCCCCCCTCAGCCTCAACCCGCCTGCATACTCGATTTTTACCTCTCCCTCACACTTTTCCGACCACTCGGCGATACACCTAGTTATTCCTGCCCCCTCATCCCTAATCGCTCGTCCACCCTCGGCCCACAACCCACCTAGCACTCACCACACCACCCGCAAACTCTCCTTCAAACTCCCACTACAACCGCATCACATTACATCATACCAACGTAGCACACCCTCCCTCATCAACCACACGGCCTCCCTCCACGCAGAAATTCTCAATACAACCCCTTCCAAGGCCTCTCCCGATACCCTCGACACCCTAGCCTCGAAATTTACCGCACTACTCTCCCAACATATGGACCACGCAGCCACCATATGGCCCCTCCTACCCCCGAAGAAACCCCGCCCCACTACCTCGTCCATTTACCCCACCCGGCTATCTAAAAAAACACGCAAACTCATTCGCAAACTCCGCAGATGTAGCACCAATGGTGGCCCCCTACCCCTAGCTCAAACCCTCCTGCAAACCTCTGACTATCTTTCCCCTACCGATATCCATCAACAATGCCAGGCCCGCATACGCCTTCTACTCCGCACAACCACCACAGATATACTCCAAAAGATTAAAACCCGCACCAACACTGCCTACGACGCCTCCCCAAAATCCTCCCACCGCCGCTTAAAAATTAAAAGTGGCCTCCTCCCCGCGACCACCGCAACTTCAACGCTCCACCGCCTTACCAGACCCGATAAAACCACAGCATCCTCCCCCTCAGCAGTCATTGAGGCGATCCACTCCCACTTCACCACCGAACTCACGCGAGCCACCCCGCCCGACCTACCCGTACCCCCCTGGGAACACCCTGACAACCCCGACAACTACACCATCGAACCCCGAGGGGACCCCACACTCACTCTCGCCGACATGATTACCCGCGATGCATTTGATAAAACCCTCAACTCGCTAGGCACCGGCAAAGCCCCCGGCCCCGACGGTATCCCCAACGAAATTCTCAAGTTCCTACCCCCGGAGACCCGCTCCGCCCTCTACTCTCTCCTATCCCTCCTCGCCCACAAATCCTACACACCCCCTGAATGGTGCCATAGCACAACATGCCTACTACATAAAAAAGGTGACCCCAACCTCCTTGACAACTACCGCCCCATCGCCCTCATGAATAACCTTCTTAAGCTATGGACCGCACTAATAAAAGACGCAGGCTCGAAATACGCCGAAACCCACGGCATCCTCAGCGACCAACAAGACGGCTTTCGACAACACCGCAGCATCCACGACGCCCTCTCCTCCATAATCATGGCCATGGAGGACGCGAAACTCCACAAAAAAGACATCTACGTCATGTACGCGGACTTCAAGGGCGCCTTCAACGCAGCAGACCACCGCATCATGTTTAAACACATGAGACAACTCGAGATGCCCCCCACTTTTGTAGATACATGCGAACACCTCTACGGAGTCTCATCCACAGACTACATCACCCCATATGGTCCCACCCCCTCCATCGACATAAATCGAGGTACCCTACAGGGCGACACCCTCTCCCCGTTCCTATTTACCCTCTTCCTTGAACCCTTCCTCCGCTGGCTCACTGTGGGTAGCCGGGGCTATCGCCCAGGGCCCCCCGCCACTAACGTCGACCCTACAAAACCCACAGCCACATACCCCGGACACGGATTCGCCGACGACCTCAGCCTAGCCACGGGCTCGACCCCAAACATGGCCATCCAACTAAGGAAACTCTCCCTGTTCAGCGCCTACACAGGTATGACCGTCAACATCCGAAAATGCTGCATTACCGGAGCCCTCTGGCGCACAGGCAACGCCCTCTCCCTTGCCAACATCACCCTCCTCACATCCCGCCTCCAATCACAGTTCATCACCATCAACTCCACCCCGGCACCCATCCCCTCCATAGGCCCCTCGGACACATACCGCGTCCTAGGGGTCGAACTCAACACCTCCCTCCCCTTCACCAAACACTTGCACGAACTCAAACGCACCACCACATCCCTCATCAACGCCCTCTCTTCCTCCCTACTAACCCAGTCCCGCAGAATTCGCGTCATCCGTGGCCTCCTACTCGGAAAACACTTCACCCTCCAACTTGGACTCTTCAGCGACTCCCAATTGGACACCCTCGAAGGTCAAATATGCCGCGCCCTCCGCTCCGCCGTCTCCTCGGTACGTAACCTCCCCCGCACCGCCCTGCACCGACCCACCTCCGACCTCGGCTACGGCCTCCCCTCCCTCAAAGCCCATGCTGCACAACTCACTGTCTGCCACCTCCACAAAATCCTGAACTCCCCCGGATATAGGGGCCACATGGCCAGAGCCCACATACACAACATCTCCACCACATACTCCCACTGGCCCACTGAATCGATAATGTCAGGCAGTCTTATCCCCCCCCACGCTCAGATGCCTTGTGCGCGCCCAACGCGATGCCGGAACCATGTTTCACAACATCCCTCCCCTCTCCCTCACCAACCCCATTGCCTCCACAATCCGCACCCACTTCACCAGCCAGGACGCCGCGCTCCTTACATCACTCAGAGACAGAGCCACGCATATCACAGACCCTCACACATACAGACAAGCATACCACGAATTCTCACCCCGCAAGACACACACCTCCCTCCTTCCCCGTCTTAACCCCCTCTGGCAAAATCACATTACCGAATGGTCACAAGTCCTCCTCCGCGCCACCCCTTCCTCCTTCATCCTCAAATCCTGCCAGTCCATCTCCAAACTCACGGGGTCCAACACCTCCCTCTCTATCCCAATTCGCCTTCTCGCCGCAATCCTCACCGAACCCTCCGACACTGTCCACAACCGCCTCCCCGTCACAAACCTCACCCCCAAACAAGCATCCCCCCCCACCACTCTCCACCCCTCCTGGGTTCCCCTCCTCACTTCACACCTCCACCGCCCCCCTCCCACCCTCTCCCCTTTTACCCACTCCTCCCGCACCTACATCTACACCCCCACTGCACCCGTCACGCACATAGACACAGAATACCTCACCCCCTCAGACCACCATTTCCCCTCCTGCGACGTGACGCGCATCATCTCCAAACACAGAGACACCGAATATGGACAAACCCAATACATGGTCGAATGGGCCCCGGAACACCTCACGGAATGGGATATACAACTCCAACTGGACGACGGCTTCCGAATCATCTCTTCCACCCCCACCTCGGTAAACCTACCCACCCCCACCCCCGCCGATTGCTCCATATGCCACAACCCTCTGCACTTAGAACCCACCTCCACCTGCAGCACATGCCCGCACTTTGCCGTCCATTCCCAATGCCGCCCCGCCTTAGGCCCCGCCACATGGCAATGCGACTGGTGCGCTCGCGGCAAACACCACGACCTCACCCGTCTCCACGAGGTCCAGTGGGTGCCTTGCCTACAACTACACGACACCATCAGTGAGACCCCATCCGGCCCCACCGCCCTCACCGCATTTAACTCCGGCTTTGTCCCCTCCACGACACCCATTCTACCGGAACCCGGACCCCCTCCTTGGACACATCACCTAATCACATTCAACCACAACCCCATCAACCCTTACCTCGACATGCTCCCTACCGGTACATTCGCCATCCACACACACCCCTCACTCCACGATACCACAATACTCTGCACTCCCGACGGCCACGCAGTCACCACCCTTAACGGCCCCCGCGTCCGTCACCTATACCACCTCTTCCGCCCCGACCTCTCCCATCATACATTCGAAGAGGAGGTCTACCACCTTCTCACTCGCATAAGTTCCCGCTCAGAAATCCTCTCACCTACACCCGCCACCACCACCCGCAACCGATGGGCCACCAGAGAGGACCTCCTCTCGGCCCTCCGTCACACATTCCACATCCAAACAGAATTCTACTTAGACCCCCTCAATAAATCACTCCACACGCACACCTACCACTCACTCTACCCAAAAGATATCGTCTTCTCATCCAGCGGCAGTAATGCCCCACACACATGGCAAGGCACCAACATCGCCAACCCCGAATACGACCACGAATGCATGCGCCGAGCCATGGAACATGCAATCACCAGCGCACACCTCACAGCCTCACACACCCCCAGCGCTACCATACTCATTCTCCCCCGTTGGGAACACACACCATACCGCCACTCCAAATATATCAACTCCCCCTACACACATCACCTATACACCCTTCCCAACGACGCGAACACCTTCTTACCCCCCGACCAACACACAGGCCATCCCACCCCTACCCCTTTCGGCACACGCTGGATGGTCGACATCTACCTCGTCGCTAACTCCCTCGCACTCCCCACCCTACCCTCACACACAGCCATGACCGCACTCCACAACACCCTCGAGTCTATATATGACACACACCTCCCAAGCCCCACCATCACCATCCCACCTCCACACCTCACCGACTCCTACTCACCTCACTCCGCATGCATATACCATCTCCCCCCCAACCCCACTCACCCCCTTACCTACCCCCTACAAGAACGCACACGACTAACATACTCCCCCACCAGAGGAGATCTTGCTTGGAACTGGCAGGACTTCGTATACACATACGGCTCGAAAAAAGGAGGCAGCTCCCCTCTTGGGGCGGCAGCCACCCACCCAGCCTCGGACACCAACATCAAAATCTTGGTGACCTCTACCCCCCCCTCCCATACTATCAATCGAGCCGAACTAGCTGGCATTGACATAGGCCTCCAACTAGGCCATACCCACCTCCTAACTGACAATGCGTGCTCCCTCCGCCTCATACAAGGATACCTTAACTGCCCCTCCGCTTATAGGCACAACATCCACCGCGACACACTCCTCTCCATCACACGCACGATCAAAACCCGCTGCGACGCAGGCATCTGCACACATCTCGGCAAAATTAAAGCACACAACCACTCACTCGGCAACGACCTCGCAGACTCACTCGCTAACCAAGTAAGCTGATGGTCAACCACCAAATACCACATACAACACAGGCTCGGACGTGTCAATCGGTCACTGGTCCTGGCCTTACACCCTCATACCACAAACTCAAGGGGAACCCATACCCTACGTATACACCAACATCAAAGCCAGCGCACACACCCACAGATGCAAGCACACACTTGCACCCCTCTCACAAATATCCAAACACGGCGCCCTCCTCGCCCGCGCCGCGGCAGACGGCGCCGACTTCACCTTCCACAAAAAACCTACAATACTCACCAACACCCAATTCACCCACAAACAAGAACTCATATGGGGCGTCCACAACACCCGCCTCCTCACACACAACCCCACCATGCGATGTCCCAAGTGTGGCCAATTCACCAGCAACGGCCACATGGCCGGTAACTGCCCATCCATGTCTGGCCTAAGACAGGACCGTCACAACAGCGCGCTACAACTCTTACTATCCCTCCTTGAACGCCACAACGGAGGTCGATGGGAGACTATCACTGCAGACTTCGGTAACAAACCCATCAAATCCTTCACCCGCCCCACCCCCACCTACACCCCTCTTGACTGTCACCCCCCACACCCCACCCACACGCCCACCAGACTTGTTGGTGCTGACGAAGGTCTCTCGCCCGACTCCCTAACCTCGTGCCCCGCCATCCTCCCCCCCGATATCCTCCCG
The DNA here is from genome assembly GCA_026401115.1 of Tetraselmis chui. NCBI lineage: Eukaryota > Viridiplantae > Chlorophyta > Chlorodendrophyceae > Chlorodendrales > Chlorodendraceae > Tetraselmis > Tetraselmis chui. Next base: position 472,432 of record JAPMLY010000011.1, read on the forward strand.
CCCGCACTACGTCCCCCGGCGCACAAACCTGATTTCATACGCCTCCTCGAACCTCGCTTCGTCGGTCACAACAACGGCCGCCGCCGATACTCATCTATCAAGAAAATACAGATAGGGGAATGGAAGTACTGCACCGACCACAACCTCTCACACACATCCCGCTTGATTAGGGACAAATACACACCCCTCGCAAATGCCATCCGAAACCACTGGCCAGGTACCGAAGTCGACATCCTACCCATAGTCATGAGCCGCACGGGCACACCGCACCCATCCACCATCGCAAGTCTCACCTCTCTCCTCACCCTCCGCACCGACCCTCCCGACAAACTCATCACCAAAACACGACTCGACACGTCTCGCATCCTTTCCACACTCCATACACACACCGTCCAATGGCTGCATTATCTCCTCCTTGTCTACCGCACCAAATCACGCACGACCACTCGCCGAGCCTCCGCATAACGCACCTCCTCAAACCCTTCCTGCACACCACCTTTAACCCGCTTCAGACCCTCCCCGGGGGGGAGTGAAACCCCCGACCACACTTGGAGAGGTTGGAAATAGGCGGTTCACGGTCTAGCCCTGACTTGTAAGTTCCATGTATGGCATAGTTGGGAGGGCCCAGAGACAGCAGTCGACGCATCCGGCTTTTTGGTGAAAAACCGGCGCATACGGTACATGTTGTAAACAATTTCAATTTCAATTTCAATTAGGGGAAAAGTAAGCGAAAACCCCCTCGCTCAGATCTTCGTTGGTCCCGTCTCGATCCGTGCTCTTCCCCGCCCGAGGTAGTAGTTGCTCCTCCCGACGCAGCTCGCCACCTAGCCGAGTCTTCCCTCCTCCTTCGGTGGCTGGGAAGAGTACGTAACTAAGCTGCAGACGGTGTCCGGCTGGCTCTCCTGCCCCCGTGCCAGATTTTCTCATGTCCCCTGTCCTTGTTCCGTATGTTTCCAACACCCATCTGATCGCGTTGTGGCCGGCCGTACCCTCCCCCGGTGGTTTACGTTGTTAGGGGGCCGCCTTTATGAGCAATGTGCCGTTACTATAACTCTAGGCACACTGCCTGAGGCAGCATGTCGATAACCGGGTACCGACTAGAGGAGGGGTGGGTCGGACACAAGGATCGAGTCGCCGAACCACAAAAGATGTTGGGTACGGTCGATCCTAAGGATCGCCGCCGCCAGACCGTGCCGCTCCTCCGACCGCGACCCACCTCCGTCCTTCGTAGCTTCATGCCTCGCCCCCAAGGTCGACTTAAAACTCTCGCATGGCTGGCGTTTTCTAGCAAGCGTCGTGCCCTAGCGCTGCTTCCCAGCTGTCCGCCGCTAGCTCCAACACCCTCGTCCCACTACTGATCCGTCCGTACCCTTCCTCGCCAAAAAACATTCCGCAGACATCGTTCCCGTCAGGACGGGAGAGTATCTGTGAGTATTTAGTCGCTGAAAAAACATATCGGACTGGCCGAGCGGGAGATCCATGTGCTGTTGTGCGGATATTACGTTTTTCCAAACCCTCCGTACAGTTCTTCCCGACATCTTTTGATCCCAAGGATCGCAGCTGTTGGTACCTCGTTTAGCCCCCTACCGTGCCAGGCCTAGCACGGCTACGGGATTACCAGTGCCCACCGCGTGGAGGTAGAGGTAGGTGCCGACGGGCCTGCGAGCGTACCCCCCTCCGGGGCCGCCGCCGTTGTGCCGCCGGCGGGCGCCGCGTGTGTGTGTTTGTGTGTGCGTGCATGTAACTCTCTACGCGCGACGCTCTCTCTCTCTCTCTCTCTCTCTCTCTCTCTCTCTCTCTCTCTCTCTCTCTCTCTCTCTCTCTCTCTCTCTCTCTCTCTCTCTGTGTATGTGTGTGTGTGTGTGCTTATTTTTGTGTGTGTGCACGCGCGTGTGTGCAAGTGTGCCTGCGTGGATCAATAACAGCAAACAATAGCATCAGCAATTACAGATGTTGAAGTAGAAGCATAAACTAATAAAAAAGCGATAGCTACACAAGTAATAGAAGTATGTCTGGGCGCGCACGCGCGTGTGTGCGTGTGTGTGTCCGTCTCTGCATGTGTGTATTTGTGTGTGTGTGTGTGTGTGTGTGTGTGTGTGTGTGTGTGTGTGTGTGTGTGTATGTGTGTGTGTGTGTGTATGTGTGTGTGTGTGTGCATGTAACTGTGTGTGTGTGAGTGCGCGCGCGCGTGTGTGCGTGTATGTATCAATAACAGCAGACAATAGCAGTAGCAATAACACACGTTAAAGAAGAAGCACAATTGTCTATTTATCATAGGTCAGGTCACCGGTGACTGAACCTATGCCACTTCTAGCACACGTGATAACTTCATCAAACTAGCACCTGTAACCCAAACTTGTCATGACATGTTGCTTATGGCTGAAACTTGCTTATGGGATAAGTTTGGCATGCAATGCGCTCGTACGCACGGTGTTCCATAGTGTACAAGACGAGGGTGTCAAACGAAATTTCAGACACTTTTTTGCCCTCCAAACCTCAATTGACGTTTCCATTCACAATTACGTGGCCGGTGACTCAATTTTACAAATCAAAGGTTCATTGCAAAGCTAATACAATGTACACTTCGACACTTACAGTTCAAATGAAAAAAAGTTCACGTCGATGGCCAGATGATGGTTTAATGTAAAAGGTCACAGGGTCCGAAGCTATAATTTAATACTTAGCACATATTTCAGTGCTCTAAAAGTACAGCATGAGGGGCTGAACTAGAACAAAATAGCCAAACACTTTCCTTGTGCATATTCAAACATATTTTGATCGTTGTTGAGTCATAAAGAATTGTTGAAATCTTACAAAGTGAGAAAGCAAAAAAATCACGCAGCGCCAGCGACGTCTATCACCTCAAATGACCAACTTCACCCGCTACCAACGCTTGAACCTTCACCTTCTCCGATTCCGCTTGCCCTCTTGCACCCGATGTTGCCTTCCCTGCCTTCCGCTTTACCCATGCTTGCATCATCGCCTCATAAAGTCGGTTCCTTGGCTGCACACCGTTGACGTGGCGGGCAAAGCAATCCGGGTTCTGGGCCGGGCTGCAAAGAAACACGCAGACCCTCTTATCCGCTTTTCTATTCCATCCATCCATCATAAGTATGGATATCCCACTACTCCCAGCTCCTGAGGTGCACACTACTCGTTCCATCCGCAAGCAAAATTGAATGGTTGCGGGTAAGTGTTTAACCCGTGGCTGTGGTTCCGGCAGTCCCTAGCATGCACGTAGGTTGCTTGTCACAATCCACATCGGCCAATAGCTCCCACCCATGATTTCCCACCTTGACAGTTGATGTGCGACGTACACGCTGCCCACTCGCCTTTGCTTTGCTGAGCAACCATTGGCGAGGAGACTTTGAGTGGCCGCTCGTCACGCTCCCAATCATGCACATGTCATTCTCCGCAAATCCACGCGCGAGATGTACACTAGCGACGCCACTATCCACAATCGCCGTGCGTCAACTATTGAACCACTGATTGGTGCACCAGATGGTCTTGGCAAGGTTCTTACCATACTCCTCTCAGAAATCCTTATTCGCCAAGCTCTCCTTCCCCTCATACGGCTTCACAAAGATTATGCAACCCATATCACAGTCCGCAATGTGTGCAACCCACGACCACAATTGGCTAGCTTCCTAGCCACAAACATCCAGCAATGCATGCAACCATTGCCCCCATACTTCCCCCGTTTGCTCTCGACAGTGAAAATGGGAAAGACATATTTTTAGAATTCCAGCTCACACTTTTCAAGTTTCATGTGCAAGTTTTATTCTGCCCCACGGGCATAGCCACTACGCAATGCGGGGTCGACTTTTCGACTTGCGCCCAACACCCGTAACTGCCCTCCTACGTTTAGCAGTCCACCCTCGCTAGCTCCCTCCTCCTTGCCTTCCTCCTGACTTCCTCGTCGTCGGAGAGGGCTATTTCTCCAGCATCCACAATAAGAGGACTCCAGCCCCGCCAGCGCCCGCGTCCGCACCCGCGCCCACGCCCACGCCCGCGCCCACGCTCATAACCACGACGAAGTATGCATTTTATGAACTCTTGTAGTTCCTCATCCGTTTAGAGTATGTGTTTGCGTATGATTCGTCGTTTCTAGGTCCCTCAGAAAGCGAAGCGCCCGAGTGCGATGGATGTAAGCGAATATATGCCGCGCAGGCGAGGCTCGCGAGCGGCATTTCCTCATCCCGCTTTGTCTACTTTACGGTCAAGTCTACCGCTGCACTACCACCAACAGCCAAACTACTAGCCATAACATGTTCCTAATAATCATGGGCGTTTTCGAGCTGAGTATCAAAACGCGAGAGGGTCTCACCGGCTAGCTCTAGCTCTTTTTTGGGGGCGGTTAAGATGTCGCTATCCTCACCGCGCGCGTCCCTCTCCCGACATTTGCGCTTATGTACTGCGCCTAGTACGCGCGGTAGCCGCATCAGCCCCAAAAGTGGCCACATACCACGCTGGTCTACCATAGTCAACGAAATAGGTGGCTCGTGTGGTGATAGTCGCGCCTTTTGAAAGATAGGTTGCGTGTTTGCGACGCATGTCGGCTGATATTTTCTGTAAAAACCGCTAATTGAACGGCTGGTGACTCACCATTAGGGTCACATTGCAAAGGGCACCGCCGCCACATACGGCAATATTTTCAGATGATTGTTTTTTTCTGCGACGCTCCTGAGTGTGAGGAATGCCCGTGATCTGAGTTTACCTACAAAAAACCAGAAAGCTGATTTATTATATGGGGTTTTTAAAAACGGTCACCAGTGTCCTAACCTCAAGCTAAAAATAGACATAAAATAATATAGAGAAACGATAGCTACACAAGTAGAAGAAGTGTATATGTGCGCGCACGCGCGCGCACGTGTGTGTATGTGTGTGTCTGCGCATGTAACTCTCTCTCTCTCTCTCTCTCTCTTTGTATTTGTGTGTGTGTGTGTGTGTGTGTGTGTGTGTGTGTGTGTGTGTGTGTGTGTGTGTGCACGCGCGTGTGTGAATGTGTGCATGTGTGCATCACTAAGAGCGACAATAGCATGAGCAATAACATTTGTTGAAGTAGAAGCATAAAACAAGGAAATACGACAGAAGGCGATCAGCGCTGGGTAGCGCGGCTAGCAACCCACCGAGCCAACTTGTGAGGTGCTACTTCGGTTAGGCTAAGTGTACTGCCGTGATGACAATAAAAGAGTCACTGAGTATCGCTAAGGTGCATGTACTATTTTGAGGAAATAAATTATGTCATGTACTAGCACTTAGCTAAATGGGCTAGGATATGACACAACTGAGCCGGTCTCCGCCAAGCAAATAGAAGCGTTTGTAGGGAGAGGGGGTGGCCTATAATCCTTAAAAGGCATCAAAGTTGGTGCTTGCGAAACGCGCTTCTGATTTGAATATTGGCTTTAAGCTGTATTTAGAAAAAGTACAAGGCTCGCGAGCCATGTACCGAAAATATCTCTTTTCTTCTTTTTGCTTGGTGGCCTCCGGGGGGGGGGCAGAGGGTCGGGGAGATCACAGTCTGGGTGGGGGGTACCGGGAGGAGGATGCAACCGCTGAAGAGCGGCCAAAGCCGCGTCCGCGTCCTCCACCATTCCGAAGTCGGCTCCGTTTAGGGCCATACGGGCCCGTCGCAACTGGCCAACTTCCACCAGCTCACGGGTCCGACGGAAGGCAGCACGGCGTCGGAGGTCATCTTCAGAGAGGCGAGTCGGTGGGTGGTGCTGCTCCCGTTGAGTGTTCTGGGCCCGGGGACGGCGAGAGCCCCCCCACCCCGGCCCCGACCGCCGGGGCGTCTAGGCGCGGAAGCTCCCGGGTACGCACGTGCAAGCTCACTTCCATCTCGAATATCATGTAGAAGGGTGTCAATGCATGTGAGTCCGTCCTCTCCGGACGTAGAGAGACGGACTCGACGTTGGACCAAGGAGCGGATGCGAGCACCGGCCGCCGCCGGGAACGGTCGGAGGAGGAGGCCGCCAAAGAGGTGAATTGCCAAAAAAGCTCCAGCAGCCCGAGAGTCCGTATAGGGAAGGAAGGTCGCATATTCGAGGGTGTCTTGTAGGGCTGAACGTAGGTCGTCTCTCGCTGTCGCACAAACCCCTCGGGCCGCAGTGACAGGTCTGAACTCAAGTAGACAAGCGACCGGGTCGTTGTCGGAGCACCATGAGGCAGGAGTAGCAGCCCGCGGGGGGGATCGGAGAGCAGCCTCTCGGCGGAGTGCAGCGGCAGATGAGGGCATAAAAGCTTGTCCATGAGCCAAGGGGGGGAGGCCACCCCAAGCATGGGGGGGGGGGGGAGGGGTGACAGCTATTCGGAGGGGGCATGGTCCAATGAGCGGCGGCCGGGAGCTGCCAGCATAGTCGTGAGGTAACAGTGGAGAAACGGGAGCGGCCACACAGTGTAGGCATGGAGCGGTAAGAGGGCGAGCTTGGGTGGTAGATAGAAGGTGGTCGCCCGAGGCCAAAGGGAAAACAAGGCCGGAGAGGAGGTCGCAAGGTGGCGAGCTTGGCGACGGTGTGCGGAAGTAGAGGGGCCATTGCCAGTTGTGAACATGTTCGTGTAGAGCGCCATTTACGCCCAGCAAACCGTATGCCACACGGAGCGCAAGTGTAACATTCCCCCCGCGACGGGGATAGAACACCCGATGCACTTAGGCCCGGCTCCGACCTTGAAGCTCCAGCATGGGCACTAGGTGCAGCAACCGCAACTCGCCGGCTTCCAACATTATCATCTCGCCGCCAACCAGCTCCAGCCCTCCGCCCGGCAGCAGAAGCACTCTGTCCATTGGCACCAGCAATTACATAACCGGCACCGCTGTCAATCCTTTGCCCACGGGCCGTGGCAGCATCGGCGAGTCGCTGACCGGCACTTGCAAGAGCACCACTAGCAGCGCCATCACCGGCTAGAGCTCTCTGTCCAACAGCCCATGTAGCAGCAACCGGGCGCGGGCCGGCACAGGCAGGTGCATATTGAAATTGAAATTGAAATTGTTTACAACATGTACCGTATGCGCCGGTTTTACACCAAAAGCCGTATGCGCCGGCTGCTGTCTTTGGGCCCTCCCAACTATGCCATACATGGAACTTACAAGTCAGGGCTAGACCGTGAACCACCTAAATCCAACCTCTCCAAGGGTGTTCGGGGGTTTTACTCCCCCCCGGGGAGGGTCTGATGCGGGTTGAGGATGGTGTGCAAGTAGGGGCAAGAGGATGTGCATTATGTAGGGGCGCGGCGAGAGGTTGTGCGGGATTTGATGCGGTATACAAGGAGGAGATGATGTAGCCATTGGACACTGTGCGTATGGAGTGTGGAAAGGATGCGGGACGTGTCGAGTCGTGCTTTGGATATGAGTTTGTCGGGAGGGTCGGTGCGGAGGGTGAGGAGAGAGGTGAGACTTGCGATGGTGGAAGAGTGCGGTGTGCCCGTGCGGCTCATGACGATGGGGAGGATGTCGACTACGGTTCCTGGCCATTGGTTGCGGATGGCATTTGCGAGGGGTGTGTATTTGTCCCTAATCAAGTGGGCTGTGTGGGAGAGGTTGTGGTCAGTGCAGTACTTTCATTCCCCTATTTGAATTTTCCTTATGGAGGAGTATCGGCGGCGGCCGTTTGTGTGACCGACGAAGCTAGGTTCGAGAAGGCGGATAAAATCGGGTTTGTGCGCTGGGGGTCGTAGCGCGGGGGGGAGGATCTCGGGGGGGAGGATGGCGGGGCACAAGGTTAGAGAGTCGGGTGAAAGACCTTCGTCGGTCGCAACTAGGCGGGTAGGCATGTGGGTGGGGTGGGGGGGGTGACAGTCAAGGGGGGTGTGGGAGGGAGTGGGGTGGGTGAAAGATTTGATGGGTTTGTTACCGAAGTCAGGCAGGTGCATAAGCACCACCAGCGGCCCTACCACCAGCCACATGTCTGTGCCCACAAGCACCAGCACTAGCAGCTCGGCGCGAGTGAGCCCCGGCAGCCGCAATTCCCACAGCGGTAGCGGTAACAACAGATGCAGCACCAGTCGCCACAACCCTCTGCTCATGGACGCTGGTAGCAACGGCCGAGCGCCAACCACCACCAACAGGTGCCAAGTGATCTCCGGCAGCAACACGGCCAGCTCTTTGCCACGAACCAACTCCGGCGGCTGCTATAGCACCGACGGCCCCACCAGCAGGGGCAGCAGCCGGTCGCCAACCATCACCATAACCCACCCCCGCAACACCGCTACATGTACTAGTACCGCTAGTTGCAGCCCTCTCCTTGCGAATGCCAGCAACCGGTTGCCAACCGACATCAACACATGCAACAGTAGTACCATTAGCAACACCACCAGCAGCACGGCCAACCATCAGTAGCCAAAATATGACTTACCCATAAAAGCCATATTTTCGGTAAGGGCTCGCGAGCCGTGTACCGCATGTCCAACAATTAAAAAACAATTCTTACAAAAAAAGGCAGTGGAGGCCACCAAGCAAAACGAAGAAAAGAGGGAAAAACAAAAAACCCGCATGTCAAATTTAAGAACATGTTTACAAGAAAAAGCAGTCTAGGCCGGCCACCGAGCAAGAGTAAGAACAGAGTTTAATTGGAATACAGGCTTTAGGTTTGATTATCGGATAGATTGGAAGTAAGGTACCCGTACAGGTACCAGTACTACTGATAATGTCCTGAGTAAAGTGCTGCTGTCCACGTCACCCCTAAGCAGCGCCGAGCACCTACCGCACGTACCAGCGTCGACGCGTTTTGAGATTGTTGCGTAAAATATTTTCATTGTTGTTTCCGCGACTGTGGGTCGTGTGACTCGTGGGCGTGCAGTCGGGCAAGGCGTGCTGAACTGGGACACGCCTTTACCAACCCTTGAGCCCCTCAGACCTCTGAGACGAAGAAAAGTGTTCAGGGATTCGAGGACGTGATAGCTGTAATACCGGTGCGTAAGCAGGAGCACATCTGAGCTCGCCACGTTTACGGCCCACCGCTCGCTCATCCGTACCACATTGACGGTACGTCTCAAACGGCATCGCGGCACGGGCGTAATCTCTTCGCCGACACCTCATCCTTCTTCGTTACAATTGCAACGAGGCGCCCAACTTACTGAAACCCCACAGGGTGAACATCTAACGGGTCTGTGACTCGTGATTCGGCATCAACAAAGCCTCGCCCCTGCGCCCCTGCCTTGGTTGGCCCCTCGTGGAGCCGGTGTCAGCGCGGTGCGGTGACGAGGATCCGACGAAACCTAATATATCGACGTTTCAGCTTCCATTTTTAGTTATCGGACAGCAGCAGAGGGGGGTGGAGGGGGGGGGTTGGGTATGCAGATGGCACGCGAGCAGAGATTCAGATTCTTTGTCCTCATTCGCACCTCTGTCACCCCTCAAAGACTGCACGGCGCCCTCTCAGGATTCAAAGCGGCACCCACACCTCAAAGACTCCTGCACTCTCTCCGCCACTCGCCCTCTCACTCTTTCTCTCTGTCCTCCCAGTCTACCCTATCGCTCTCTTACTCTAGTGACAGCCACTGTGCCAGCAATGAGTGTGCTGTTACTGCTTGGATGTTGTCAATCATTGGCTGTCATGGTAAAGCTATCGGTGTCATCATTTTTCCAAGGGCGACCTTTGCAGCTCGCATAACCAAATTATATCATTTATTGACAGTCACCGATTCCGCATTCTGAACTGCCCCGCTATATGGCTCATAGGTGCGCGATTCTTTCAACTTTAGCAAAGTCACCGAGGACGCCGGCCAGCATGCCGTTCTCAGCCACCAGTGCTTGCATGTCAGCGCACAAGGTGGCGCTCTTCCCTGCAGGGAGAAAGGTGCCAGCCTCAGCGCAGTCCCCAACTTCGGCCTCGCTATTTCGAAGCACAAATGGCGTCAGAGTCCCTCTCAGGCGGGCCCCAAAGCAGCGGTCGATGCGACGGGAAATCAAATGCTCAATTCACAGGTGAGCACATACTTTGCCCTGTAGATATCACCCGATGTGCTGGCTGCATGCAATCTGTTCTAGCAGCAAACATTATCATGCTCAATCCACTGCCATAATGAAGGAGGTGTGTATCGCTGTCATTGCTGTCACCATTCGTCATGCACGTCGTGATATTGCATTCTCTGCAGGAATGCCAAGGTGCTGCTGCCGGAGGGGTTGGAGGAGAGATTTGAGATCAAGAAGTTGTTGGGGCAGGGGGGGTTTGGGATTGTGCACGAGGTGGTCAGCAAAAAGAACGGTAACACGTACGCAATCAAAACGATGCGACTTCCGCGCAACCTGAGCGCGCAAGAGAAGCAGCAGGCGGAGATCGATGTGCTCACTCGCGTTGGGAGGTGCCTCAACATCTGTACCCTTTACGAGGTCTTCAAGACGCCGGGGCACATCCACATGGTGATGGAGGCTTGCACGGGGGGCACGCTCGCGAGCCGGCTGACAGATAAGGGTGATGGCAACTATTCCGAGGTGAGCAGCATTTAGTGAAGTGCAGCTATGGCGTTTTTGGTGTTCAGCTAATGATAGAGGATTAGTTGTCGAGGTTGGCTTGGCCTGTGTGTGTGTGTGTGTGGTTTAGGGGGGGTTGACTAAAATGTACGTAGTCTCTGTGTGGTTATGGTCATGTCTATTTTGTGTGTGTGCGTGTGTGTGTGTGCTTGCGTATGCAGGTGCGTCTGTTTGTGTTTGCATGTGTCTATTTTTGTGTCCCTTTCTATGGACGTATGTGTGTGCGAGGGGTGGGGGGGAAGGGGGGGTGGCTTCTGATGGTAGTGTGCTTCTTTTATGCTTGTGCGCGCACGTATGTACATAATTTGTGCAGTTGTGTTTGGTGCTTGCGTTTGAACTTTATCGTCTGTTTCTGTGTGTTTTTGCTAAGTTGACGTGGTATACTCATGCGCCTTTGTTATTTTGATTCTGTGTATGCGTGTCCGTTTATGGAATATTTTTGTTGCTTTGTGTGTACATATGATTGTGCGTATGTGTTGTGTGTGTGTGTGTGTGTGTGTGTGTGTGTGTGTGTGTGTGTGTGTGTGTGTGTGTGTGTGTGTGTGTGTGCCTGTCTGTTCCATCTGTATGGGTGTGTGGACATTTAAACGAAAGTATGTGTGTGTGCTTGCGTTATCGTGTGCGCGTTTCTGTGCTCTACAGGCGCGGGTGGCAGGGCTTATGCGCGACATCCTGCGCACCGTCGCGCAGTGCCACATGTGCGGTGTGGTGCACCGCGACATAAAACCCGAAAACTTTCTGTTCCACCACGACGGTGAAGGCGCCCCTTTGAAGGCGATCGATTTCGGGCTTGCCATCTATGCGCCGCGAGGCACGGTGAGCGCGCCGCTGCCCTTCCCACAGCCCCTTTTTAACCATCTCTGTAAGCTATGATGGCCTGATTCGGTGTGTAGGGTTTTGATAAATGTGCAGATTAAATTATAGGGTTTAAGGTCTTTAGTGACTTAGGGTAAATTTTGAAATATTTAGGGTTTCAAACTCTAAGATTTTATGGGCTAATTTATGCTCAACCCCCTTTCTGTCTACTTTTCACCCCCTGATGTGAGCTGCTGCTGTCTGCTGATGTGAGCTGATTTAGGGTCTTCAGTGATTTAGGGTGAATTTTGAAGTATTTAGGGTTTCAAACTCTATGTGAGCTCTTGGTGTTGCCCCGCCCTCAGATGTTGACCGAGCGGTGCGGAACGTCGTACTTTATGGCGCCCGAGGTGGTGAACCGCTCCTACGGGCCGGAGGCGGACGTGTGGGCGGCGGGCGTGACGTGCTACCTGCTGCTCAGCGGCCGGCTGCCCTACGCGGACGACGACTTGAGTAACTTTGACCCGGAGTCCATCTTCCGAAAGATCACCTCCGACCCGCTGGACCTTACGAGCGGCGATTGGCAGCTTGTCAGTGAGGGGGCCAAGGAATTCGTGCGCAGCCTACTCGACAAGGTGACTGCCCATTCCACCGCCCACCTCAGCCACAACTGAATTCCGTTTCACACCACACGGGCTGTTTGCATCCTCAGCTTTTGCTGTTTTGTATTCGAATCGTATATTTTTTTATATCTACTCAGCAATCTCGCCCATGGTGCATCAGGACCCGCGCAAGCGCCCGACGGCTGTGCAGGCGCTGCAGAACCCGTGGGTGCGAGAGGGGGGCGAGGCGAGCGCAAAGCAGGAGGACACGCTCAGCTCGGACGTCGTCCGCCGCCTGCAAATGTTTGGCACCTTTAATGTGCTCAAAAAGGCGCTGCTGCGGCAATTGGCGGCGAAAATCTCAAACTCGGGGGACCCGCAGGTCGTGGCCCCGCATGCTCGACCGAAACCCCTCTCCATCCCCCCCCCCCTGAAAAGCCATATAAAACACAAAGAAATCACAAGTTAGATTAATTGCAAGTAAACGAGTAAGCAGGCGCATAGTACGCACTCACGCACACACACACACACACACACACACACACACACACACACACACACACACACACAAACACACACGTACACACACACACACACACATAGACCACCATTCCACACACGCACCCACGCACGAACACAGAGACCACCATTACACACACACACGCGCGCGCGCGCGCACACACACACACACATACACACACACGCACACACACGCACACACACACACACACACACATAGACCACCATCATCCACACACGCACGAGTACAGAGACGACCATCACACCACACACACATAGACAACCATTACACACACACACACACCCCACATACACGCGCATGCGCGCACGAACAGAGACCACCATCACACACACACACACACACACGCACGAGCACATAGACCATCATCGCACATCACACACACAGACACACTCTCATAGAATCTCTCTCATGCACACACACATACCCACGCACACACGCATGAACACATAGACCACCATCGCACACCAAGCACACCCTCATAGGCTCTCCACACACACACAACCTCATAGACGCTCAAAGACGCTCACGCACACACACATAGATCACCATCACACACACAGACACGTACACACGAACACGTACTACTATTGCACCACGCACACACACACACACACACACACACACCCATAGACGCTCTCTCACACACACACAAACACGCACGCGCGCGCGCACACCCGCGGGCGCGTATGAGAAACGACACATAATAAAACAACGTAAAACTGAAAATTGGAAAGTTGAAACACGTAAATGTATGACAGATTTTTTTTTCACGCCATGCAAGAAGGAAAAAACGTTTTATCAGTAACATTCAGCAGAGAGCCGGTGATGATGGCAGCGCACGGTATCAGGCCATGATGAGCATTGCCAATATATTTTCTCGCTCTGTCTGAGGGCAGTGTGGGTGCGGGGTGGCAGGTGATGCGCCTGCGGGAGCTGTTTGACAAGCTGGGTGGGACGGAGGACTCGGTTAGCTTTGCACAGTTTCGGGAGGGCCTGCGCGCGCTGGTGGCGGAAGGCGGCAACCATCTGACAGACGCGGAGGTGTGGGGGATGGCGAGCCAGCTGGAGGCGGAGCCTGACGAGTGCGCCGCGCTGTTTCTCAGCTCCAACGACGAGGCGGCCAGCCTAACGTGCCCGGACATAAAATTTGAGGACCTGCTGGCGTCGCTGCTTAACTGGGAAACGGTGCAGAAACGGGCGGACTGGCGCGGGATGGTGGAGGCGTTGTTTGCGGAGATGGACGCGGACAGCAGCGGGGAGCTGGAGCTGGAGGAGCTGGCGGCGGTGCTGCCTGGGGAGTCGCTGGCAGAGCTGAAGGAGATTGTGATGGAGGTGGAGGGCGCCAGCAACGGACGCATCGCTCTGCCAGAGTTTATGGCCATGCTGTCTCCTCAGACAGCGGACACGCTCATGCTGTACCCCGCCAATGGCAGTGCGGAGTGGGTTGGTGAGGCGAGATAAGCTGAGCTGTGCTGAGGGGAAGGGGGAGGGCGGTGTTTTGAGGTGTTATGTGTGTTGAATATTTTGGGAAGTGCGAACAGCATTGATTGACTTTGCCTCCACTCGATCAAATTTTGACAGCGCATTGCCGTTCATTATATTGTAACTTTTTTTTTGTATCATCTCATACAATTCTCATGTGCACTCCTCTAGGTAAGTCAGGACCACATTTCGTCCCTTCGAATATGAAACCTTTTTAGTCGGCTTTGTCATCGCTGTCTTTTCGTTGGTCTCACTTGACAACTGGAGTTGTGTAACGGTCAATGCTCTCGAACTGATTTTGCCACACACGGTTTATATCCTCCCTTTGTCCTTGCCCCATGCCGCATCTTCTGAATTATGTAAAAAATTTGACCAAATTTGTTGGTTCCGCACCTAGAGGAGACGAAGCAGTAAACGGAAGAACTCCAGTGGACGAGTAGCGACATATGCACAATGCTCAAACTGTGCGCTTGCATCATGGCATACAAACTGTTAATAAGGTTGGGCCCGAATAAATGGTGTGCAAGGCACATCGTGTGTGGTTAGGCTACCACCGCATATCAAACAAGCCGGGAAAATGACGACCACTCTCTTTGACAAGCGCCACACGACGTGGAGGCGACACCATTGTATCACATCGTGTGAGGGTGGAGGGTCGCGCCCAAATACTTTCACCACGCCTGTCGATAAGTCGAAGCTACTTCAACTAGTGACACTCAAATGAATCAAATATACGTTTTGGACATCAAGGGCTCTACATGCTTTGGGAGTGAAGTCTCCTGCCCAAGAGAGGTTGATGAGGAGTTACCCAACAATGAATCATTTCCATTAAGCCACTTCCTTATAATCCGACAAAATACCACCCGTTTCGCAATAGCATCCCAACATGTACGTGCATAACGTCCTATGGATTCGTTCACGACCTCAAAAGAGTCTACATAACAACGCCGTCGCAACGCACAGACACCTACACGTCACGCTCCACTGTGGCGGTTAGCCTCGTCAAGCTAAACGCTAGCACAAATCAGTTCCAATCTGTCTAGCTATGTCGTTGCGAGATGGCAAGATGATGTTGTCGAGAGACGATGGTGAAAGATGTTTCACTGATGTACTTAAGCATTATATGTTGTAAGTGAACAAAGGAATTGTTAAATGGTTCTGTCACCTCCCTCTACTGCACTGAGCTTAAATAGGTTTCTGCCCAAATTGCTTACGCCTGCAAGCTACGCCTACGTGTCAGGCGTTAGGGCTGTCTAACCGTCGTCATCTGTCCTGAGACGCGGCTTGCCTAGCATTGGGTTTCACGACGAGGCCTCTTCTGCATCGAAGAACTCGCTTAGGAGCGTCATCTGGCTGGTTAGATTAATTATGCGTATCTGTACGTACCGGGAGGTATTGGTCGTACTGTAGCATCAGCACCCTTGTGAATATTGCAGTAGCGACGTACCCACGTTTGTACGTCCGTCCTATGGAAAAGCACGAATTAGCGTTTGTAACGAGTACCTGTACATTGTACTGCAATGTACTGTTGCAGGATTGTACTCGTCACACTCGTACCCTCCCCCTCTTGACAGATCTTGAGGTCGCCGCGAGGCAGACCTCCGTGGTTCTAAGCTCCTTTACTGAAGCAGTTACTGGGACTCAGGAATGCGCGCTGGGTGAGCGTGCATGAAGTCGATGTACGCCTGAGTCTTGGCAAACTTGTGCCATTGGGGCGTCTCCAAGAAATCTTGTAACGCCATCGTTCGATGCACCTCGTTCAACCGGTGCCAGACAGGTGGAATGTCGTCATCACTGAAGTGCGTCATGAAGAGCAGATATTTGCCTCGTCGTCCAGGTAGCGACTTGATGCACACAGCAGAGATGTGTGAGACGTCAAACTCCTCGTCGTCTCCTTTATGTACAGTTACCGGGACAGCTAGTCGTAGTGGTGCGGTAGAGCACGGTCGTAAGTTGTTCACATGGAACACAGGATGTAAGCGTACTGTCGCTAGAAGTTTCAATCTGTAACTGTGTTTTCCAATCTGCTCCTCCACTGAAAAAGGTCCAAGCTGTCTCTCTCTGAGTTTCCAGTTTGGTTGTCCTCGCAGAAAAAGGTTTGCTGTGACGACTGACACCTTATCTCCTCTGGCGAAGTGTGGCGCTATAGACGGTTCTGTGCGTGCCTGCATCTCGTCCTTGTGTAGCTGTAACACTGAGCGTACCAGGGTGTGTACTTCCCGTAACAATCTCAACCGTTCTGTTGCGTCTTGCGAAATTGGAATCGACGGTCGCATGCTGAATAGCAGGTCAGGAGGCTCCTCAGGAGAGAGCCCAAAGTTAGCCTCGAACGGTGTATGCTCAATTCCGAGTGCACGCGAAGCGTTGTACGCGAATTCCACTTGCGGTAGTAGCGTTGTCCAATCAGAGCCATCATAACAACAAAAGCAACGAAGAAGCTGCTGAAACGTGCTGTTCACGCGCTCTGTCAGGCCGTTTGTTTCTGGATGTCGACTGGAAGACATGTTGAGACGCGTGCCAAGGCGTCGCCAAAGTGTCTGCCAGAAGGCACTGACTAATTTCGGGTCGCGGTCACTGATCAGCACACGGGGCAGTCCATGTAAGCGGAAGACTCCTTGTAAAAACAAAGTTGCAGTTTCTTCGGCAGTAATCGACTCTGTACACGGCAGAAAATGGGCCATTCGAGTTAGATGGTCTACTACAATCAGCACACTGTTAAAGCCATTGCTTTCATGTAAGTGTGTCAGGTAGTCAAGACCAAATGTATGCCACGGTCTGGGTGGAACATGTAAAGGGTAAAGAGTCGCAGCCATCTGCGGTCGAATCTTTGCTCATCGACATACGACGCAGCGTTCACAGAATCTTTCACATCTTGGCGAATTCGTTTCCACCAGAATCTGCCGAGTGCTTTAGCAAGAGTGCTAGCAACTCCTATGTGGCCAGCTAACGAACTTTCGTGCAGCTCTGTGATCAATCTCAGTCGGAGCTCAGAGTTCTGTGGTATACAGAGGCGATTGAGGCGCCAAAAGAATCCGTCTCTGGCTTTAATCCGGCTGTCTTTCGTCCACTCACCCTCGTCCCCATGAAACGAGTCTTGGGAGCACCCCTCGCGAATGAGATCAGCGAACTCAGGGCTCAGCTGCAACGCGTTAACATTCAGTAAATTTAACTGCGCGTCTTCAAACAGCAGCTGGGACTTTTGTCGTAATTCTCGATCTGACGGAACCTCGCCATCCCAAAATAAGGGAACTGTGGCCTGAGGTACGAAGTCTGGACGCCGGCTTAACGGGTCAGCTTCGTTCATAGCTCCCTTGCGATATGCAAGTGTCATCGAGCCCACAAACGGTTGCAAATCCCGCAGGTATCTTGCTTGCCGCTTGTTCAGCCTGTTGTTCGGTTGCCTGAGCAGATGTCGCAGTGTGTCGTGGTTTGTTACGACAAGGAACTTAGAGCACCCTTCAAGATAGCACCTCCAATGCTTGACAGCTTCGCATACGGCCAAAGCTTCTAAGTCGTACGCAGAGTAAGTGTTAGCACGCTCAGCTGGATTCAGCTTACGCGCCCAGTGAGAGAATGGTTGAAGACCTCCTCCTTGGTCTTGCAACAAGACTGCTGCAATCCCCACTGTTGAAGCATCTGCAGCCACGGTGAACATCGTGTCCGAGCCGACCTCCGGAAGGATCAGGCATGGCGCGGAAATGAGCCGTAACTTGAGAGTCTCAAAGGCTTCCAAACAGGTAGGAGTCAGCGTTACCTTCTGTGGCTGGGACTTCCGCAGTAAGTCCGTCAATGGAGCCGTAAGGTCGCTAAAGTGATGAATAAATCTGGCGTAGAAGTTGCAGAATTTTGCAACAACCGATGGTAAAACTCAGTCGTAAGAGTCAGCCGTAATGCCTAGCATTAGAAAACGCTGCGGCTCAGCTTCAAGCCAATCCTCCTGTTCATTAGCGTCGCGACCAGACTGTAACGGGGAGTTAATCGCAGCTTTACGCTGCGTCTCAGTAGTCACATGTAGGCCAGCCAAGTTCCGGGTAGGCATCGGCATTCCCACATGTAAATCTGTCGGCGTTTCACCACTCAGCTGATTGATGTATCCACGAATCAAAAGCCAGACATGACCAGAGTCGACCGTCGTAAACCGGGAGAACATGAAGAACTGTCTCGGAATAGATGTGTCGTCTTGAAAGACCGGGCTGTGTGAGTAGACTGCACGACAAAAAGTCTCCCATGGAGTCACGTAACCGAAGTGAAGTAACTCGCTCTTGTGCTTCTCAGCACGAAGTAACCCCGTCTTAGCGGGCGTAAGGTTCAGACCATCAATGTTAATTGATTCCGGGACGACGTAAGTTCCATCCGGATTAATTGTCGATTGTGCTGTAATAGCATGCTCAACCTGAGCAGGTGTACGTAAGTGGCTCATAGCAAACAAGACAGGGACAGAAGCCGAGTACACGTAAACAAGCTGTAGACCTTCAGGTAACTCGACTCGAATAGGAGCGTCACTCAACAGCGTCAAATCTTCCGGTGTCAAAGTAAGACCGGTTTCCACGTGTAACTCACGAACAGCAGCGTCCACAAGCTCTTCGTTAGGTAAGACAGAGCCAGCCGGGAACCAAGTTTTACCGGTACGAGGCTCACGTTGTAATACCAGCTTCACGTCCGACAATTTAGTTCCTCCAACATGAATTACCAGCACCACGTAATGTCCATGTCCTACAGAAGCCATCTCGAATTAATCAGGCAACGTCGAGCGAATCAAAGAGCAACGAAAACGTGCGTCGACCAAAGAGCTCCGAAACCAGTGTGGCGGTTAGCCTCGTCAAGCTAAACGCTAGCACAAATCAATTCCAATCTGTCTAGTTCTGTCGTTGCGAGATGGCAAAATGATGTTGTCGAGAGACGATGGTGAAAGATGTTTCACTGATGTACTTAAGCATTATATGTTGTAAGTGAACAAAGGAATTGTTAAATGGTTCTGTCACCTCCCTCTACTGCACTGGGCTTAAATAGGTTTCTGCCCAAATTGCTTACGCCTGCAAGCTACGCTTACGTGTCATGCGTTAGGGCTGTCTAACCGTCGTCATCTGTCCTGAGACGCGGCTTGCCTAGCATTGGGTTTCACGACGGGGCCTCTTCTGCATCGAAGAACTCGCTTAGGAGCGTCATGTGGATGGTTAGATTAACTATGCGTCTCTGTACGTACCGGGAGGTATTGGTCGTACTGTAGCATCAGCACCCTTATGAATATTGCAATAGCGACGTACCCACGTTTGTACGTCCATCCTATGGAAAAGCACGAATTAGCGTTTGTAACGAGTACCTGTACATTGTACTGCAATGTACTGTTGCAGGATTGTACTCGTCACACCACATTCTACACTTGAAATCTATTTTTTACAACAAGTACCGATAAATCGATTGCTATCTTAGTGCGTAACCGATAATGCCATCCACGACTTGGGGTTAGGGTTTTACGCCGGGGGGTCTCCTTGTCCATCCCTCTCCGTCGGTATGAAATTGAAATGAAATTTTCTACAACAATACCAATATAAACCCGCTGTTGTCTCTGCCCCCCCTTGTGCTACGCCTAACAATGTTGGACTTAGAAGCGTGAGGTAGACCGTGAACCACTAGCGACTAATCCCAACCTCTCCAATGGCAGTGACGATACCGTCTAAAACATACCCGTATCTAGGTATTTTAATTTTTTTGATATATACGTAATTTTTTTGGATACAGTATGAAATATAAGATGTCGCTAGTCTCCACGATACGCGGCCTACTCCCGCCGCTGCGGGGTCGCTGATCAGCAAGGTTGTTCAGCTTGAGCTGGTCCAGACGAACCTCCTTGACCTCGGCTCTTGTGCGACTCCGGTCTTGCCGGAGCTAGGGAGAAAGGCAGGTGAAAAACCCCCTCGCTCAGGTCGTCGTCGGTCCCGTCTCGATCCGTGCTCTACCCCGCCCGAGGTATTAGTTGCTCCTCCCGACGCAGCGCGCCACCTAGCCGAGTCGTCTCTCCTCCTTCGGGGGCTGAGAAGAGGAAATAACTAGGCTGCAAACGGTGTCCGGCTGGCTCTCCTGCGTCCGAGCCAGATTTTGTCATGTCCCTTGTCCTTGTTTCGTCTGTTTCTAACACCTATCTGATCGCGTTGTGGCCGTCCTTACCGTCCCCCGGTGGTTTACGTTGTTAGGGGGCCGCCTTTATGAGCAGTGTGCCGTTACGATAACCCTAGGCACACTGCCTGAGGCAGCCTATCGATAACCGGGTACCGACTAGGGAAGGGATTGGTAGAACACGGGGATCGAGTCGCCGGTCCTCAAAAGATGGTGGGTACGGGAATTTTTCCTGAAGCCCCCCGTACCGGGCTTTTCCGGCGGCGGGTGATCCTAAGGACCGCCGCCGCCAGACCGTGCCGCTCCTCCGGCTGCGACCCACCTCCGTCCTGCGTAGCATGAGGCCTCGCCCCCAGGGGAGACCTAAGGCTCTCGCAGGGCTGGCGACTGCTAGCGAGCGCCGTGCCCTAGCGTTGCTTCCCAGTTGTCCGCCTCCAACTCCAACACCCTCGTCCCTCGACCGATCCGTCCGTACCCTTCTTCGCCAAAAAATATTTCGCAAACGCCGCTCCCGCCCCATCGTCGGGAGAGTATTTGCGAGTATTTAGTCGCGGAAAAGACACATCGGACTGGCCGAGCGGGAGATCCATGTGCCGGTGTACGGAAATTATGTTTTTCCAAAACCCTCCGTACCGGGCTTCCCGACATCTGCTAATCCCGCGGATCGCAGCTGTCGGTACTTCGTTTAGCCCCCTACCGTGCCATGCCTGGCACGGCTATGGGGTTACCATCGCCCATCGCGTGGAGGTAGAGGTAGGTGCCGACGGGCCTGCGAGCGCACCCCTCTCCGGGGCCGCCGCCGCTGCGCCGCCGGCGGGAGCCGCCGTCGGTAGTAACAACATAATATAAAGCATACAAGGACAAACATAATCTATCGCTACGATTAAATATGAAAAAAACTATGTCACTATCTCCACGATGCGCGGTCCACTCTCGCCACTCGAGGTGGTTGATTATCCTAGTTGGTCAGCATGTGCTAGTCGAGTCGGGCTTGCTTGACCTAGGCTCGTGTGCGACTCCGGTCGTGCCGGAGTATGGGGTGAAGGTAGGCGAAAAAATACCTCGCTAAGGTCGTCGCATGCCCCGACTCGATCCACGCACACCCTCGTCCGAGATGATAGCCGCTCCTCCCGTCGCAGCTCTCCTCTTACCATAGGCTTCCCCCGCCCTTGAAGGCATGGGGTAGAAAAAATTGCCACAACTTGTTGCCTTATGTCGCTCCCCCCGTCGCGTCTGTCATGTTTCGGCCAGCCGTCATGTTTCCGGCACCGGTTGATCCGTACAATACTCACCGTCCCTCCCACTTGTGATTTACGCTGCTAGAGGGCTATACGGGCGCTATGCTTTCGCGATAACTCTAGCACACCGCTTGAGGCACTCATGTCGGTGGTGGGTATCGACAAGAGGAGAGGTTGGGTGGGAAAGTAAGAAGGTGCCGGGTACGGGCGCTTTAGCCAAAACCATGTATACAAGGGTTTTCCAACGGCAGCCGATATAAAATCGCTACCGCCTTACCGTGCCGCTCCTCTCGCTGCGATTGCCCTCCTCGTTGTTGGTATCGAGCTCCACCCCCATGGATAGGTATGCTCGACATGAGAAGCGTTGGTCGACGTCGAGCGAGCGCCCTTCCGAAGCACCGCTTCCCGGTTGTCCGCCGCCAGCTCCAACACCTGCGTCCCACCGTTGATCCGTCCGTACCCTTCTCGCTAAAGGCATTTCCTAGGCACCGCCCCCGCCTCCTATCGGGTAGAGTGCTTGAGAGTATTCCGTCGCGAAAATATAAATCGGACTAGCCGAGCGGGAGATCCTAGTGTTGAAGTACGGATATCATGATACCCAAAGCCCTCCGTATAGTTCCCGATAGCGGTTGATCCCGCGGATCGCAGCTGTCGGTACCTCGTCTAGCCCCCTACCGTGCCATGCATGGCATGGCTACATGGCTACCAACGCCCACCGCGTGGAGGTAGAGGTAGGTGGCGACGGCCATGCGAGCGCACCCCCTCCCCCTCCGGGGCCGTCGCCGCTGCGCCGCCGCCGGATACCATTCCGTACTACTAGTACCACCCAACACTACCACGGCTCATTGACTAGCACCTCCCTGGGGGAGTAAACTAATAAAAAAATGTCCACGCAAGCCTCCGGAGAGGATGAACACGGAGTCCCCGGTCAAGTAATGTTTGTTAGTACAAATTATAAATGGACGATAATACGTAAGGGCTGTCGGAAACAACCAATATTAGAGAACGGAATCCATGTTGTAAATCACTGTTCATATCACCTTCATGCACGAGTGTGAAAAACTGCGTCGTTAACAAACCAATGCGCCCAAATAGTTATGGGGTTGAAATTTTGTCCTACAAGAGGTTATCTTCCCCGCCTTCATCAAATGTATGCACTCTTAAGCGCTTAAATGTTTTTTTTCGATATGGGATGCGTCACGTAAAAAATGTTGAGGACGGTCGGAAAATATGATAATGCCCGCCGGAAATAGTTACAACGACGCATTGCCCATGCGCATTTACAAAAAGCTCACGACTTGACATTCACACAATGCCGTGGTACGTAGCTCACGGTAATCCAATCACTATACACTGCGGAAAGGCGGTGCCTTTAGGTGTAAGGAAATGAGGTTTGCGTGCATAGCGCAGATTCCGCGAATGTTCAAAACAAATATCATGTGCCGAAGCCTTTGGGTGTGGTGGCGTGGTGGCGTGGTTAGTTTATAGCCATGTAGTGTCTCGATCACATTACCAACACCATTAAGATAATCGTATTTTATATTTTTTGGGTGCGAACTTATTAAATGTATAAGATGCGCTACATCCCAATAGCAGCATTGAATCTAACGCGCTTTCGGTGGTTGCACACAATGCGTGCCACGTGAAGCTCACTATCGGCGTATGGCGATCTTGACAACCTGCGTGCGGTGTGCTGCGTGCGAAAGTTAGATTTCCTTTGTGCAATAATTGAAATTGGAATCTTTTACAACAAGCACCGATAAATCGGCTGTTGTCTCATGGCGTTCCCAATACTCCCATCTAGGTCCTCGGAGTAGGGTTTTACGCAGTAGGGCCTCCTTATCCATCCCTCTCCGTTAGCGGTAACAACATAACATCAATCATTCATGCCCGGACCTATCGCTACAATTGTACAATAAGAATCAATAATGTCGCTTGTCTCAACCATGGAGGCCGCTTCTTCCTCGGCTGGGATGCCTTCTCATGCCACGGCGCTCTTCACCCGCGCCATGGGCCGAAAGCGTCCCCGTACTTCCTCGAGCGGCGCGTGAGGCGCCGTTTGTCGCCTCCACGTGTTGCATTCTCGGCGTGGCCTAGGAGTTTCCTTAGTAGTTGAATTTGCTAGGTTTGAGCACAATGTACTGCGTTACATTTGCTGTGCTTTGGATTCCGTGATCCTCTTGTCACTCTTGCCCTTTTGTTTCCCCTCCCACTTCCCTTGTCCGTGCTCATCTTGTTCTTCTTGTAACAAGGCTCTCAACCATGCGCGGCTCGCTCTAGCCGCTCGAGATGAGCGGCTCGGCTACTAAGTGATGAAATCAAAGTAGTACAGGAAGGTCGAACATTACCGCCGCCTTATCACACCCCTCGCGGGGATGGGTGATGAGGGCGCTCGCAACTTGTCGTCCCGTGTGAAGAGTTGCACATGGTTGCGGGGGCATACCGGCGATGGCAAAGCGCCTACAACGTTATCTACGGGGTGACGGGGGCATCAGATAATGACCCGCGCGACGCGATGGCGTGTTCCAAAGTTAATTGTGTGTGATCAATAATTGACAATTTCTGCTAAAATGTACATCGCTATTGGTTGTTCTGGATCATAAATAAACATTTGTGATTGATTAAACGACTTGGTAGATTTAACCCCCCCCCCTTTTCCTTGTCCTCGTGTCTTCAGTGATTACAATAACTCGAAATTGAAATTGAAATTGTTTACAGCATGTCCCGGCAAACTGGACATGCTGCTATCTCACGGGCCACTCTACTTCGCCATAAAGGATTTATTAGCAAGTTGGGCCCGGGTCTCTCCGACCATGTACATTTCTTATCGACACACCTATATGCAATGTGTGTCGACGTTCCTCGGGAGTTACATAACTGTAAGCAACCGCAGTAATTGCCACAGTCCCCCCGCCTAAGAAGTTCCAGCGTAATGATTTTGTAATCAAGAAAAACAGACGATCTAAAAAATAAATCCACTTGTCGAGAAATGCAAAACTAAACTGCTGCTCGACCTTCACGATGCTCGGCCCGCTCCCACCGAACCGGGGTGCCGACCGGCCGAGGCCGGTCGGCGTTCGGGAGGGACGACGGGCCAGCCTAATCTAGCTCCCGCGTGACTTCGGTCTTGCCGAAGAAAGGAGGGGAAATGCTGGCAAAAAACCCCTCCTCGCGCGGTCGCTCGTCGATCCCGCCGCCCCATCCCGTAAGCCCCGCCAAGGTCGCCGCCGCATCCGCCGACGCGACGGTCCTCCTTGTCGAGGTCCCCCGACACCTCGAGGGCAGGTGGGGGGGACCGAGACACATAGACATAGAAAAAGTGGGCGCTCCTGCCTCCGTGCCTGAATTTTCCCCGCTCATTTCCCCGGTTTTTTCTCTGTTTGGTACCCGGGTACCTGTCAGGTAGTCCGGCTTGCGTCCGTACCCTCCCCCCTCTGATCGCGCGTCCACCTAGTAGACTTTGTTGAGGTTGGGGCCTCCGCGCTTACCCGGGCCCCCCGCAAGGGTCTCGTCTATCCGGTAGTGGGTATCGAGGAGGGGGGGAGGGGTCAGGTCGCCGTAGTCGGATCCGTCGGGCCGCGGGTGCACGGAAATTAGTCAAAACCCTCCGTACGGGGTTTTCCGGCGGCGCCGACCCGGAGGGTCGTCGTCGCCAGATCTTGTCGCTCCGTCCGTCGCGACAAGCCTCCTTGCCGCCCAAGCCTACCCCCCCCTCGGGAGATGTATCTCGTCGGCGTGGCGGCTCGCTAGTGAGCGCCCTACCCTGGTGCTGCTCCCCGACTAGCTCGACGCCGGGTACGGACATTAGTTTAATTATCCAAAAAGCCCTCCGTACATGGCTTTCCGGCGGCGGCTGATCCGGAGGATCGCCTCCGCCTCACATAGCCGCTCCTCCGCCTGCGACCGGCCACCGGCCTATGCCATGTCTTGTCTCCCCCCTTGAGAAGTGTCGATTGGTACAAGGCTGGTCGGCGGCTAGCGAGCGCCCTTTCCTGGCGCTGCTTCCCGGCTGGCCACCACCAGCTCCAACACCACCCCCCACCGTAGATCCGGCCGTACCCTCCTCGCAATCAAACGCTCATGAAGCACAAGTCCCACCCCCTCGAGGTAGGACTGTTCTTAGTAGTATCTGTACGCGAAATAACATAGCGGACGGGCCGAGCGGGAGATCTCGGTGCCGGTATTGCACATAAATTATTTTTTCAAAAGCCCTCTGTACATGGCTTTCCCGACAGCTGCTGATCCCGCGGATCGAGCTGTCGGCCCTCTTAGCCCCCTACCGTGCCAGGCCTGGAAGGGCTACGGGGTTTCCAGCGCCCACCACGGGGAGGTGGGGGGATGCCGACGGGCCTGCGAGCGCACCCCCTCCGGGGCCGCCGCCGCTGCGCCGCCGGCGGGCGCCAATAACTCGACATATTTTATCATAAGTAAGTTGCTAGAGATCAATCCCGTAGCCGTCTTTTGTTCTCCTTGATTAAATAAAAAGTTCAATTGCGCTCTGAGGACAGTTAAGGAGCGCAATCTTATGTCCGTATGCATCATTTCGTTCGTCGAATAACTACTAATGTTCCTTTTCGGCGTTTTTTTGGGGATGTGCTACGAGAGTTCATGCAACGTGTTTCTGCTGCTCTTCATGGCACTCTGAGTACCTATCTCTGCGACGCTTTGAACGAGGGCAGTGCGGATGCTGTGGCATGAACGAGGGCCTATTCCTCGGGCTTAGGTTTCCCCCTCTTTTCTTCTGTTTGCTTGATGGCTTATGCAGCTTTTTATTGTAAATGTAATTCTATTTGATAATTTTTAATAATAATGAAAATCTCAATTCACCGTTAAAGAATGGAACACCGATCAAATGAGTCGTGCGCTGCGTGTCATCATCATACCAATCATCGTCGTCGCCTCCTCGTTTTCGTCGTGCAGGTGCTGTTACGCAGGATTACAGCGGCTAATAACGTCCTGGGCCGGCCGGGTGGTCGCGGAGTGCCGGACAAGCGATGCAGCAGTGAAGACGCTACCACGCTAACAAAATCCCACCTTACCTGTACTCACCGCCGGGCGAGGCCCGCAGACCAGAGCCAGAAAAATAAAGGCAGCTACCACACGTCTCGCTAGCTACAAGGTCTACCACGCGGATATCTGCGCCTGTATTCTGGAACACAGGACTACAGCCACCGTCATCGCGTGTACGGCAAGTGCGTGAACCATTAGCCGGTAATTGTGTGTCCGCGCTTGTACACGTCGTAATAATATTCTACTATCCATAATATACTAGCGCTCTGACACGGCCAGTCGGAGCTCACAACACTCTCGGTTATCACCACACCTCAGGACGTCCGTGGTTAATCTCATATAGTGACGATGCCGTGGGCGACGCCGGAGGGGCTGGGCGGGACGGCGGCGTGGGGGCAGGTCGGCGGCATGCCCAAGCCGGCGAAAAGTCAACAGTCTCGTACGCGCGGTGCAGACGGCAGTGTACCCGTACCCGCTATCGCCGTGGCGTTCGGGGCGGACAGACAGCAGCTGCGCGGCTCCCCTCTGCGCGGCGTGGGGGAGGCAGGGATGGGGGAGATGGACATACGGAACAAGTTAAGCGAATGGGAGGGTCGACTTGGGGCTGATCACCCGTCGATCGCGGGCGTGACGAGCTCATTAGCGGCGCTGTTGGAAGGCGAGGAGCGGTGGCGAGAAGCGGAGGCGCTCCACCGTCGCACGCTCCGCTTACAGGAGTCGGCCTGCGGGCCGGAGCACGCCAACGTAGCGGAGGCGCTGGAAGCCGTTGCGCGCTGTTTATGCCGCTGCGACACGCTGGACGATGCGGACGCCCTCATGAAGCGAGCCACGAAGGTAGCAAACCAATCAACTAACCTTTCTCGACCGACGTCAGCACTTCACTCACAACCTCACCCACCCCTTCCCCCCTTCCCCTGCGAGTTCACGTGTCTGCACTGGAAAAGCATAGCGATGACACCCTTATCGTTTGTAGCGTCCATTCTTTCCTCACCCAACCACCAACCCTTCACCCCTGCCACCTCTGCATCCGTTCGGCCCGTGAACTTCATGGAATAGTTGGTCCAAAGAGGGCGGTGCAAGTGGGTGACCGAGAAGAGAAGGGGGTGTCCTACGGCCTCAGGCTGCGCTGGACTGCAGTGCCTGAGCATGGGCGGTGCTATGTGTGTCAGATACGAAGAGGGGGCCCCAGCCAACGGAAGACCGCGCAGTGTCTGGAGCTCCACGCGCAGGTGAAAGGGGCGGAGGGGGAGCATGCGCTCGCGGCTGAGCACCTGCAACGGGCGCTGGACCTGTGGCCGGCGACGATCGACCCAAAGGGCACAGACTCCCTGCAGGTGTCTCTACTTTCCGACCCACGTGCACCGCATATTATGCACGCCTGTGTGTGCGCGTGCCATCCACCATTTAGCTACCATCGATAGTGATATGTCATTGGCGGGTGCGCTGCAACACGGCAGGTCCCCTCGCTGCTGCTGCAACTGGCGGAGGCGCTCAAGCTCAACAGGCAGGTGCCACAGGCGCTGGATGCTGCGTCACGGGCAGTAGCTGAGCTGAAGGCCTGCCACCCACCTCCCGCTGTGCAGCTAGCGGAGGCGCTCTCCCTTCAAGGTCCATACCCGCGCAGTGATACACCAACCGCAGCCTCATACTCACACAAAGGTCGGAAAGGAGCAGGGAAGGGTAGACGCACGGCTTGACGCGTGCTTTACACGCTACTCACCCTCTTTCTGCATCGCTAGGGCGACTTTTTGGTAGCTTGGGTCGATATGAGGAGGCGGAACGCGGGCTGAGGGAGGCGTTGCGTCTGAATGCGGTGAGCTACTCTGCCATCTGTCTCCCTTAAAGTCCCCCTTTGTCTCGAGATGCTTTCCCCTTCAACCTTTCACATCCCTTACCTGCGAGCCACGGGACCGCGCAGGAGGCTTTTGGGGAGCAAGACATGCGCACAGCGGGCGCAACAGCGCAACTGGCGTTGACGCTGTCCGTTCGAAATGACGCCGCGGACGAAGCGGAGGGTTTGTTTCAGCGGGCCATCGACATTCAGGAGGGTCACACCGGCGTCCTCCCCACCACACTCGCCCATGTCTTCAAGGTGTGTGTGTGTGTTGGGGGGGGGGGGCATGGGTTTGGCCCTCCCTTTGGCTCATTGCCGCACCCTCCCACGGCACAAGGTCCGCACCTATTGCGGGCACTGAGATGTGTGAGCGCCCCTTCGTAGGGCTACGCTGATCTGCTGACACGGACGGGCCGCGACGAGGACGCAGAGCTGCTCTACCGTCACTGCATAAACCTTCTACGATCTTCCCCTGGCATGGTTACCTCATTCGAGCTGGGTAGTGTGGTGAATAGATTGGGCGTGTTGCTGGTAAGTTCCCCACTGCCCCGCACTCTGATGCATACACAAGCTGCGATGCGCGCTGCACACTCTTGGCATTGCTCTGCCCTATGGTTAAGTCGTAATTCCACACTTCGCGCTATGTGTCCTTTCCATACACAACCACTCCGTTTGTGCCATCCCGCTTGTTCCCGCTGTAGCGTGGGCATGTCAATGACGATTGGTTACTTGGCTGGCAGGTGAAGATGGAGAGGCCGCAGGAGGCGGAGGCGCAGCTGGAGGAGGCGATGCGAATCAGCGAGACAGTGTACGGGAAGGAGCACCAAAGGGTGAGCGTGTAGCATCCCCGCTCACTTTGGCCTCCCCTTATCCTCCCGGCGCATTCACCCATACTCACCCAGTGCGAATGGTAGTGTGCCTGTATACTTGCGAATGATTTTTTCAGCTCTGTTTGCGTACGTGTGTTTATCTGTGTGTCTATGTGTGTCTTTGTCTGTGTCTGTGCTATGTGTGTGCACTATTGCGGCAGTGATTTGTGCGTGTGTGTGTGTCTGGTGGTGCGCTGCCTACATTGGATTAGCTTGTTAATTTTGTCTCTGTCTGTTCAGACGGCGGTCGCCTACGAGAACCTGGCCAATGCGATCGTTCTGCAGCTAAAGCGCGAACCTGAGGCGATTCTTCTGTTCCAAAAAAGTGTCGTAATAAAGGAAGCGCTGCTGCAGAGGCGTGCGCTGCCAAGTGAGGACCTCGCGCAGGCTCTCAGTCTTCTCGGGATGCTGCTCAAACAGTGCGACAGGTGAAGAGAATGGAAAAGCACACACGCACGCACGCACACACACACACACACACACACACACACCAACACACACACACTAGCACACATACATACACATATTCCCACCCACTCACACCCACACGCACACACACTTACTCACCCACCCACACCCACACCCACCCACCCCCCTCACACACACACGCACGCACACAAACACACACACACACACACACACACACACACGCGCGCGCGCGCACACACACACACACACACAAGTCCAGGCCATGCTCATGAAATTGTTACGCCACCCAAAGAGGCAGAATCTTTGGGATCGGGATCTCAAGCGGTATTGCGAATTATTTTTGGTGGGTAGGTATGTGGAAGGGGAGCGGTATTGCTCTCGCGCCAGTGATGTGCGCCGACAGCAGTTGGATCCCGACCAATTGGAGTTGGAGGACTTTCTACGCACGGGCAACTTATCAAGTAGCGGCAGCATGCGTCCGCCAGACGCGGCCACACGTGGGGGCGCGGCGGTGGCAGCGGCAGACGCTAGTACATGTAGTAGCAGCGGCAGGTGTGCCGACTCGTTGCCCTCGCCCAGAGTGGAGTCCGTCCAACTAACGCGGAGTCCGAGCGGTGGCGGGGCAAAAGGTGGACGAAAGGTATGATCGCTTTGTTCCTCTTTCCACGACTACCCACTTTTTCGCTGCCCTGACATGGGCAACTGGCATGTACACGCGCATGTGTGCTGCACATGTCAGGGCAACACATGCAATAAGCTGTTCGATTAACGTGCAATGAGTTGTGCAATGCAATTTCCGATTTACTTCCATTCTTGTTATTTTATATTACACTACTTCCAATGCCTCACCACAACCTTTCATCCCGTCATGCAGCATCCCATTTCACCCCACCTCTAAAGCCCCGTTCCCAGCGCAATCCAATCCACCCAACGTCAATTCACTTCGCTCACTCCATCCCATTCTAATGCCGTCCTAAACCATGGCATACCATTGATACCCCCCCCCCCCCCCACCCCTCTCTACCAATCCACCCATTTGCCATTCGTGAGTGCCGGCTCGCTCAATTGAGGCCTTGACGACGATGGTTTTCTCATTCTCTCCGCAGCCTTTGGCGAATAGTCTCGAGGACACCCTTCAAAAGAGCCACGATTTTCGGGAATGGGCCGTCACGAGCGGCAAGCTGGTAAGCTCCCCCCCAATCCGTTTACATCTTGCGCCTTACACATCCCTTACGCCTTCCATCCACCCTCCACTCCCCCCCCCCAATCCTTATGCTTCACAATACCTACGCGTGCGTCTATTGTCAGTGCATTTGGATCTATTGCTCACATTATTTTCCTGCAGTCCATTCAAAGACCGTCGCTCTTGTCCCTAAACGATACTGAACAGATTTGACGAAATGTACATAACGAAAAGTTGGTGGCTGCCTGATGGCCCTCCCATTTATCCCTCTTAGTGCTTCCCATCCGGGCCTGGACCTAAACATGCCACTTTCTAGGTTTAATTATTTTCCTTTGTCTTTTGTGAGACAAATCACCATCCGTGCGTGACCCCCTCTTTTGACGAAGATACTATACATTATGGCGCATTTGTTTTCCAGGGAAGACTACCTCAGGCATGTGCTTGTCCGATGTGCTTCTATGCATGGCAGGAAGGCGCGCTGCAGCAGGTTCGCTCTTCATTTTCTGGCAAGGATGAAATAGCGCGCAGGACTTCCTTGGCCAACAATGGGAGAGGACGCGCGAAGGACGGGAACGCTAAGGGCAACACTGCGGACAGTGCCAGCCCGCAATCGGCGTCAAAGCCTTCGGGAGGACGAACGCATCGACGGCCGCCTGTCCCTCACCCTATCCACATGCTACGCGAGGCGGCCAAGGCGCAGCAAGGGGCCCAGGAGAAACAACAACAGCCTATAGTGGCGCGCGCCTGCGCGGCCGAGATAGGCCCCAACCTTGGCCGGTACACTTCCTTGGACCTCGAAGACAGCATCCTTGAGCTTGAGGTAAGAGTTGGGGTTGCGAGAGGTGTGCCGGACGTGGCCGTGCGCTCTTTGCTTTCTCACCCTTTCGTCGTTTTCGTGTGTTTCATCGGCAGGAGGAGCATGCTTCGGGTGTCACGTGGAAGTCGTCGGCTCGCTCGCACGTGGGGACCGACGGGGCCGAGGACGGCGCGGAGGACGACGTTTTGATGGGCAGTATGTTGGGGCTGACGATGGGGGCAGAGGATGAGGGGTGGGACTCGATGACGAGCGACGTTTTGCCGACCAAGATGTTGCTCGGCAGGGAGTGGGGCGGCACCGCGGCCGTCGGCGGTCACTCAAAGCACCGCGCCACCTCCAACCTCGCCTCCATTAGAAGCTTGGCTACCACCGGTGCCGCCAACGAGGTGGAAGAGGAGGAGCCCATTGCGGTGGACGATCTTCTAAACTCCTTCCTTGGGAGCTCACGTTTCAGTGAAAACAACTTGGAGGATAGCCTTGACGGGCTGGACGGCTTTTTAAAGCAA
Source organism: Tetraselmis chui (assembly GCA_026401115.1). Taxonomy (NCBI): domain Eukaryota; kingdom Viridiplantae; phylum Chlorophyta; class Chlorodendrophyceae; order Chlorodendrales; family Chlorodendraceae; genus Tetraselmis; species Tetraselmis chui. Next base: position 504,320 of record JAPMLY010000011.1, read on the forward strand.
GGTGTCGCACCGGCCTCCCGTCAAATGAAAATAGAAATGATTTACAACGCGTACCCAATCCCTGATTGTTTCTCCAACCCTCCCACCAAACGCGTGTTCGTTTTGGGGAGAGGGTTTGTGTCGTCTGAAATAGAGTAAGCTAATGGAGTTGTTGCATATCAACATGAAAAGGAGGCTAAACTAACGCGTTGATTCGCTAGATGTTATTGACTTATTTCCGGAGCTGGTTTCTGTTTTATTGGCATGTTTTGCAGTTCGTGAGAATCCAACCTTTCGTGGCAAGCGCTGCCTCGCGGCGCAGGCGGCTGATTTGGTGCCTTTGGCGAGGGACGGCAAGCAACACAGCCTCAACGTTGACGAACTCATCTCCTCCCTCTATCCTTGAGGATAACCTTGATAATTCGACGATGGTGTCTTGGATTGGGGGGGGGGACTTCGAGGTTTCGTTTCTCGAAGGTGGACTGACGAAACATGAGTGCATCATCGACAAGTGGTCAATTAGACTCACCCTGAAGATTTCTCTTAGAAACTTGAATTAAACAAGAGCAGAATTCCTGCTCTATTGGGGAGTGGTGCTATATTAACACATCTAATCGACGGTACGCATCTGGAAGCCATTCCACGTGAATTTGGCTGAAGTTACAAGAGGCTAAGCATAATATTGAAACCTATCTCAGAAATGTCTTTGCACTAAATGGATACACCGACGGTGCTGCCATGTCCTTCGCTCACGTCAAGGCTCTAAAGGATTGCGCTTGTTAAGTGCCGAAAGTGCGGTTGCGGTGGGAACGGACGTGGTGCATGGTTCGAGGACCATTATGAGCCGCTAATCCACCTAGTCTTCCCATGTTACTCCACCCTCATGTTCACAACTTCTCAAATACGGCTAAAGGGTGGTGGGTTACTATGTGGATTAATACAATGGCGTATGTCCTCTCGTCCTGATACATCGTGCAAGCCGTGATAGTAGGCCATGCACTGAACCGCAACACCAACAAGTTCAGGGGCGACATTTTCCCATGGCGTGATATCGCGAGGCCTTCGTTTGTGTAGCGTGTTGGCCTTACTTCACCATTGGCCGAAAGGAAGAGGAATTTGTATCTGGCCTCTATCAAATTACCGTTGTTGAAAAGGCATGTGAACAAGATAGAAACAAGTTAAGACATGCATACATATAAGGCATGTTCTCTCTCGCCGACACCACCCTAAATCGCACACAGCGACACTCAGTCGGGATGCAAGACAACATATTGAATTTGTACCCCAATTGAAGCCTCGAATGGAGAACCCGGTGTTTACAATACCTACGAAACGGGGTTGTGGGAGGCGCATGAAGTCCGGTGTGTATGCACGGGGTCGGAGTGCTGAGGTGAGGATGGCGAAGCACGAGGTTAGGGAATCTGTGGAGGCACCTTCGTCGGCGGACGTCGGGAGGGCGGACAAACGAGCTCGGATTCGGACCGAGTGTTCGCCGAACTCGCCCACGAGCGTTTTTGTTGCACGCGCCCTACTGCGGTCTCAAGCGCACTGGACGAGCTACGCCAAGCGTTCGTCGACATGACGCTTGAAGTCAGCTTGCATGCCGCCAGCAAAGCAGCTGCAAGAGCAACGTTCGCAAGAGCTACGCCGGACAAGCCACCCGGACAGGACGCCAAGGCCAAAAAGGCGGCTGCCGAAAAACGCAAGGCCGCAGCAGGAGCAGCAACAGCAGCAGCGGCCGGAACTAAGCCCAACGACGGAGCGAAGCCCTCCACAAAGAAGTGATGGTGTGACCCGCCGCGCCGATTCCTGCTCCCCGTCATCCAACTAAATGCGTCACCGCGTGCGGCTAAGATGGCGGGAGTAGGAGTCTATGGGCGCGAGCGGTCAAGTCGTGAGTTGGATCCGCCATGGCGTGCGGGTCAAGTTCAAAAACGGCATGCGTCCCCGACCTTTCAACCACGGAGTCTCGATGAAGGACGCCACCCAGCCTCAACTCGACTTCTTATCGACAGAGCTACCCCGTTTCGAAGCTTGCGGAGCATGGGAGCGCGCCTACAATCCCCGCTACGTCTCCCGCATGTTTTTCGTCCACAAGCCCGGAGTGAGCAAATGGCGGCTTATTATCGACTTGCGCGAACTCAACAGCTACTGCGCGGAATTCAACATGTGTTGCGAGACCCTCAAGCACCTACGCCACCTGTTCCACTCGGGCGACTACTTCGTCTCGTTCGACCTCGCGGTTGGCTACTACACGCTCGGCATCCGGGAGGACCGCGATTTCTTCACGGTGAATTACATAGGCGAGCTGTGGCGCCTCGCGTGCCTCCCGATGGGCTGGTCGGGGTCCGCTTACTATTTTTGCAAGCTCATACAAACGTTCACCAACTACCTGCGACGGGCGCCTACTCCGATGACCGCCAACACTGCGACGCCATACAAGCCGTCGCGACGTTTCCTACGCAACGTCCGGTGGCGCGGCGTACGCCTACTACCCTACATGGACGACTTCATGTTCATGGCCAGCTCGTACGAAGCCGCTTTACTGCTCCGCGACCGCATCGAGACCCTACTACGCCAGCTCGGCCTCCAATGCAACCCCGACAAGGGCTTGTGGGAGCCCACACAGGTGGGTAACCACATTGGCCTTACCGTCGACCTCCGGAAAGGCGAACTTCGAGCCCCAAACGACAAGCTCCAAGCCCTCGCCAAGCAAGCTTCGGCGCTACTCGGTCGCGCTGCGACTACCGCTCGTTGGGTACCCGCAAGACAAGTCGCGGCATTCGCGGGAAAGGCGCAATTCCTCTACCTCGCCATTGCGCCTGCCCGCTTCTTTCTTCGCGAACTACACTGCGTACTGGCTACGCGGCAGGGATGGGGCGGACGAGTCCGGATGAAGCAACAACTAAAACGCGACCTCGGGTGGTGGCGTACAGTCTCCAACCAAAACAACGGCCGCTCTATCTACAAGCCCATCGAGACACCGTACCTCCACGCCGACTCAAGCGGTTACGGATGGGGGGCCGTACAAAACGACAACCCTGCCTACCAGGCACGCGGTTTCGGGTACGACGACGACCGACAACAGAGCATCACATGGAAGGAACTCCGCGCCGTGCGTCTCGCGATCAATTCCTTTTTACCGCAGCTACGAGGACGACACGTCCTACTCCACGAGGACAACACCGCCGTCGTGGCGACGCTGTCCAAGTTGACTACGCGTTCCCCCGTCATGATGACCGAACTACGCCGGCTGTGGCACCTCCCGGACGTCAACGACATCAGCATCCGACCCCGCTACATTCGCTCGGCGGCAAACATATGGGCCGGCAGCCTCAGCCGGGAACTCGACCGCGACGACTGGCATCTCAACCCTCGAATTTTCAGCTACCTCCAAACAGCGTGGGGACCGCACTCGATCGACTGCTTCGCGTCTATGGAGAACGCACAGCTCCCACGTTTCAACGCCCGATGGCGCGACCCCAAGTGCGAAGACGTCGACTGTTTGCACCTCGGAGACACCGCATGGCAACGCGAGGCAAACTACTGCAACCCGCCGTGGTCAGCTCTACCCGCCCTTTGTGCAAAACTACGCCAGTCGGGCGCCGCGGCCACCGTCATCGCACCGTACTGGCCCTACAGACCGTGGTTCCATGACTTACACAGCATGGCCACCGAGACCATCCACTACCCCGCCCCGCGCGACTTGTTCTTCCCCGGACGGCACGGCTCGCGCGAGGGGGTCGGACGATCACGATGGAGCGTCGTCACCGTCGTGGCTTTTCGACTACCACGCCGGCGTGGCTGCACAACCGCAGAAGCGCAATAGGGCGCACATCGCGGACGTCAAGCCCCAACGTCGCCGACCTACGCGCTAGCACTAGCCTCCCACCTATGCACTCGCGCCCGGCCCGGTATACACTGCGAGAACCCGATGCACACGCGCCGTGGACGACTACCATGACTACACACCTTCGCAAGTTGTTAGGCACCGACTTGATCGGGACCACTGCGCTACATGTTAAGCAGCTCCCTAACTTCGACAACGTACCCGAACTGCGACAGCGGAATGCGTGAATTCACCGCTTCTTGCCACTTGGAGGACATCTACCCGCTACAAGCTACCACACAGTCCATCGTGCGCTACACGGCATGGTTAGGCCTGCAAGGCACAGTCGCCGCTACATCGCTACAACAGTACTACTCCGCCATCAACAAGTTATTCCGCGACCACCAGCAGCAACCAATCGCGGTCTGCGAACTTTTAGCGGACGCTAGACGCGGGCTCGAAATGCAGCAGGAGTGTCTCCATGCCGCAGACTCTCGCCTCCCGTTTCCAACCCCGCTAGCACTTTCACTGCTCAGCGCAGCCGCCGACCCCCGCACACACCTCACGTGGACGCCGCCATCTCGACACATGATCGCTCAATTCCGAGCACTATTGGCGGTATGTCCGCTATGTCCGGACAAATTTGGCTTTTCATCCGAAAAGCTAAAGGCGACGAGCGACGCAGCGCGGCCGATAAACCAATCCTGGCTATACCAACCGCCGTCAACCCGACCCTCGCGGACTTCTGGAATGGTATTGCGCGCAGCGTGCCACCAACTGCGAAAAATTCTACAACAGCCTCCCACCACCCGCACTATGGAGCTTCGCACCTAACGAGAACTAAGGTGACTGGCACGCAGCTGCTACACTCTCCGCTTGGCTCCTCGACGCTTACACCGCCGTCGGCGCCACCCCTCCGAATGGATTCAAATGGACGTCGCACATCCACCGTAAAGGTGCCGCCTCCGCTGCTAGCTGCATCGGTGCCCACTCCACGTCGTCAAATACATGGGTGGCTGGGCCAAAAATAGTTCTGTCACTGAAGGGAAATACATCGACCCTACCATGACCCCATCTCCAGCGGCGTGGCAGTACTTCGGCTGGCTCGTCCCAACCAAACCGCTTCATCAAGACTAGGTTGCGCAAGCCTCCGGCTTTTAAGATAGTGGCAAAACGTGCCCTCGGGTAAATAGTGAGATTGTGTTAAATCTAGAGGTTTGCAAAACTTACTTACATATGTGACAGAACGCACACCTGAACGGTAAAGCGTTACTGTAAAAGCGGTGCGTCTTGCCCAGTCCTCGAGGTAACCCTCCAGGACTGAGGAAACGCCTAGCGCAACGCCCCATGCCCTGCCGCCAGAAGCATTAGCTAACGACACTCCTTAAGCCGGTGCAACCCCCGAGCACTGGCACTCTCTGCTTTGCGCTCGCCCATCTGGCTCGCGCAACCCACCCATCCCATCCCATGATTAAGCGCTAATCTGCCCCCATGCCAAGCCTGTGGTGGTCTTTTGGCCAACTTGTAAGCAGACTAGCATCTTTGACAAAACGTGCCCTCTGTTAAACATGATTATTTAAAGGTATAGGTAATCGTAATCGATTACCCCGTACCTGTACCGGTACCGGTACTTGATGTACGCTCCCGGCTTCATCCCGCCATTATTAGCAGCCACCGCCGTACGCATGGCAGCGATGGGACAGCGTATGCAGAAAGGGCGAACAAGTCCTCAGCTTCACTTCCGACTCCGGAACACGCTGAGCACATCTTGGCGTCCGGCAGAAGTGAAGGACTGGAACACAAAGATACCTTCGAGAACGTCAAGCTCGTTGACCCTGCCTCCTGAGAAGTGCGGGCTTTCCTGCACGACGCCGCTGCCCAATACTGCCGTCGAAGCCTGCCCGGCTTAAAAGAAAAATCTAGCCCTGTATGTAACGGGTACATTACGCTGGACCTGTAACACAGACGTGATAAACGCAGCACTGCAGGATCACACGCACTACCTGTGCTCGAGACAGCTGGGTCACACAACCGTCTCTGTTAATTCGGGGTCGTAGCGTAAGTATTCATATCTTACAAGGAGGTGCCGATGGGCGACCCCCTCCTGCCGGGCAGCACCAGCCCGGGTGGCTCCTCTCCCGACGAGCCTATCTCCCCCGGCTCCGACGCCACCGACCCGGACGACCCCCCGCTGTCCCACATTCCTGAGTGGGAGCCTGACAGCCCCTACTACAACCCACGGTCCCAGTCCAGCACGGCCACCGGAAGCTACAGCTCCATCCCCCGAGGATCAAAGGACCCGCCGCTAGACAGGCAGGCGCTGCTGCGTCACGCCGCAAAGTCGCACGCGCTGCCTTCAGAGAAGGAGCAGTCAACGGCGGACGCCAGTGCTGAGAGGCACGAGAGGGCAAACAGCGCGTGGGGGGCGCTTGTGGCGTCACTGAGGAAGGAGAGTGCGCTTCAGAGGGTGAAGAAGACGCTGCTGCGGCTGGCGGTGCCACACACGCGTAGCTCATGTGAGCTGTCTGAGCAGAGTAATGCTGAGCGAACCACGAGTGACGGGCGGAGGGTGCATCATGTGGGCAGCATGGTGATGTTCAGCAAGCCTGTAACCCCACCTAAAGTGAAGCCCGGTGAGGGTGTCCCTGCGCTGGGGTGCTTTGTGCGGGAGCTGAGGGGCAAGGATGGAGCGAACTGCACTGTGCTCCATCCCAGCGGGCGGGTGGTGGTGACGGGCGGCAGCGAGAAGGCGTCTCGGGAATGGATGGCGCCCGAGAGCGGGTGGCTGCAGGTATGGGAGCGGAGCCAGGAAGACCTGGTGTGGTCATTGCAAGACACTATGACGGGTGAGGCCCACTTCAAACCACGGAGTAACGTGTGATACCACCTATCGCATCAAAACATACAATCAAATGTGCGGTTTGTTCTTTTATTCATTTTTTGAATTATACTTAATTTTTGGTACTACATCGTCCCTCCCATACTCCCCCCCCCTCCCCGTAGGTGAAATGCTGTCTCGGTACACCGAGACATTATGCAGTAATGGGCAAGATTATTCGGAGTATCTCGGCGACCTGCTCCCCCCCGTGACGGCCATCGCGACGCATCCCCATTTGGCGCTCTCAGCTACTGGGCATGGAAGCCCAGCGGGCTCCGCCAAAGGCGGCGGCTGCTACGTTGTCATTTGGTGTATGGCTTCCCATAAAGTGAAAAACCTGCTGAGGGTGAGCACAACGCCCCCACATCCAATCCCCCCACCTTGACTATCCTGCTTGTTGCGCCACCCCATCGCGGTTTTGTCGTTCCTGCTGACGCCTTCGATGTCCCTCCATCGCCACCAGGGGCACACTGGCGAGGTCACCTCTGTGGTGTTCCACGAGGAGAGGCCATGGGTCGTCTCCAGCAGCAAGGGGTCTGTGGTACGGGTGTGGAATTTCGAGACGGGCGGATTGGTGTACTCCATCGAGGCGCACGAGGGGCCGGTGTCGTGCATGAAGATCCATTCCTTCATACGGAACTACTCCCACATGATGGGCGAGCCGGATTCCGGTGAATCGGGGACACCTCCCCCCGTGCGTCATGCCGCCCCCCTTGCATGTGTGTGCGTGTGTCTCCGTGTGTCTTGTATGTATTTGAGTATGCTTGATATATGCACGTGTGTGTGGTTCTCTCTCCGGCCATCAATGTGGTGATCAAGTCCTCCCGTGCATCATGCCACCCCTTTTGCCCGTGAGTGTGTGTGTGTGTGTGTGTGTGTGTGTGTGTGTGTGTGTGTGTGTGTGTGTGTATGTGTGTGTGTGTGTGTGTGTGTGTATTTGACTATATTTGATGCATGTAATTGAGTGTGGTATTCTCTCTGACTCTCAATGCGGTGATCAACTCCCCCCGTGCATCATGGTACTCGCTAGCGCGCAAGTGTGTGTGTGTGTGTGTGTGTGTGTGTGTGTGTGTGTGTGTGTGTGTGTGTGTGTGTGTGCGCGCGCGCGCGCGTTTGCATGTGCGTATTTTTATTCGCACGTGTGTGTGTGTGGAGAGAGAGAGAGAGGATGAGTGAGTGAGAGAGATAGAGACAGAGTGTGTGTGTGTGTGTGTGAGTGAGAGTGTCCTCCTCTCTGACCTTCAATGAAATAATTACCTACGTATTGCATGTGGTATGCAGGCGAGCAAATCTCAGAAAAGGATGCAAGAGCTGCTGAGTAGGTCTAAGGGCGCAATCGAAAAGGTGACAGAGTGGGAGGGGCTCTACTGGACTTTTGATCACGGGAAGGGGGGCTACTCCGCCTTCGACCGCAAGATGCACAAGATGGTGATGGGCAACGGGGCGCCGATGCCGGATGATCTCATACTCACCTGCGGCGAGGACAAAAGCGTGGCGGTGTGGGACCTCGGAACAGGGGAGCTGGTGCGCAGGATGCAGGGCCACCAGCGCGAAATCACCGATCTTGCTCTCTTCAAGGGGCACTGCCCCGAGGGCGGTAGGCATGCATGCTCCCTACCATCATTTCACCTTGTCTCCCTTCCACCCACAGCCATTGCTGCCTTTTCACCGTGGTTGTCTTACTCTTGCGTCTGTATACCCTGCTTTTACCTTGTTGCATCCTTTTCGAGGTATCTAGATATCGTTTCCATATGTGTTCAACATCACCTCTCTTCGCACTGTGCGCAGATGTGGTCGCTAGCTCGTCGTTTGACCGGACAGGTATGCGCACCCCATCCCTCCTCATCCAATCGCATGGCGTAGTGACAGCCTATTATTTCCCTTGGCAGTACGCCCCACCTCACATGAAGCTATCTCACATCACATCACAGCTCATCACAGTTTATCACACGTCATCCTGCACTACTCCTTCTCACGTTAAGTCCCTCACCGCATCTCAACAGCACTTGACCCCACACTGCACCCCTATATTCCTCCTTTTCCTACCCTCATCATCGTTTTCCATTGAATCGTCGCCCCCCCCCCCCCCCCCCAATCTGTATCCACCCCATCTCTTCACAGTCCATCCCATTCCGACGCATGCCATCACAGCAAAGCTCACACCATCCCATCCTGCCCTTTCCCTATGTGAATGGTATTACATTCCGTGTACCATATCCGATTACTCATGATTGTTTATCGCATCATATCGCATTCCACCTCACATCACATCACATCACATCACATCACATCACATCACATCACATCACATCACATCACATCACATCATACGACGTAAGCTTGTCCCGCCCTTGATCGCTTGACCGACTCCAGTTAGCGTATCCCATCGCAGGTAAACACAAAATCACCCATACCATCACTTTACCATCACGCTCTACAGCAATATGACGTTTTACGTAACATCATGCTTACCGCTTCTAATCACGCTGCCCCAGCTACAACACCCCATCTTTCGCCCGCGTAGCATTTCAACGCATCGAATCGCACCTCTCCTCGTGACCTTACCCGAGTATACACGTCGTCCTATCTAATGCTACCCCGTGTCATTGAGTCATGTCAGATCAGAAAGCAACATCATGCCAGACCTCCATCGGTTCACATCTCATGTACTCCCGCAACAGGCCGGCACATCGCAATGAATTGAACTTCATCGCCTTTCCTTGCATTCTATTATATGACATTTTTATTGCCTCGCGTTATGCAGCTCCTGTCATGGTCGTCTCGAATGCTCGCCTGTAATCACTTCCGTTTGTTGCAATGCTGATGTGCATCTCGCACACCTTTGTATCGACTGTTGCCTGCTTCTCGCAGTCCGCATATGGCACATTTCCAGTGGAGCCTGCACTCGGATCCTGCATCACGCGCATTGGGTGCTCTGCCTTGACTTTAACGAGGTACGCGCCGTTGCGCTGATGCCCTTACTTGCTGCCCATCTGCTGTGGTCCACTGTAGAATAACAACTCCGCCAATCAGCTGAAACCATCGCGCCTTTTGCTACTTATCTTGGCGTGCATACCTGACACAGGATGGCCTGCTTGCGACCGGCACCGCAGCTGGCAATGTGAGCCTTTGGGATGTTGACAGCGGGAGTTTGATCAGTTCGCTGAGGGTACCTTCCTCTTTGTCATCAATCCGCACACGTTGCCACACGTATGTCTATAATTGCACTTTTTCGGGCTACACCTTTTTACTGACTCTGAGCCTACTCCGATCGCCCCTTCTCCTTCCATAGTCTCCAAGCAAGTCGTGGCTGAAGTCGATAAACTTTGTACCTGGTCAAGATCACATAATGTCGCTCAGCCTCGAGGGGCGTATGTCGATCTGGGAGGTATGCGCCCTCCCCTCTCAGTTTGACTGGTGTGCGTTTCTGACTCGTCAGGCCCAGGTGTGGCGGATCTTGTAATTTGTCAAGGGAAGGCCGGACTGGAGTGGGTTGTAGGGGGGAAGGGGCCGTCTCAGTCGATTTCTTTCTCGTCAGCGGGAATGTTCTCATAAGTCGCAGTGTGGGGTAGTGCTGATATCACCTGCGATTTGTGTCTGCTGTGTCGACCTGCAGTATAAAACTTGCCCTTCTTCGGTCCTGCGTTTGGAGTCGGCAGTGCCGGAGGGAGAGAGGAAGAGCTCGATGCAACATAACTTGGTGCTGACGCCTGATGGGAGGCTGGCGGCGAGCAGCGACCACGAGTATGTCGTCCAGCTGTGGGACGTCGCGAGCGGGAAGGTGCTGCACACCTTGGGCGACAAGCGCCCCACTCGGAGCAAGCTGCTACGCCACTTCACCACTGGCCTGGCGTTCAGCCCCTGCCAGACGCTGCTGGCGGTAGGGGCCCCGGATGAGATCGTCCGCGTGTATGAAGTGTACAGCGGGTCGCTCGTCACACAGCTTATCGGCCACAACGCCCGCGTCTGCAGCGTCGACTTCCACCCGACACAAAAATTGATTGCTACAGCCTCCTTTGATACGTAAGCCTCCATCAGTCACCCCCGGCCTCTGCGCTGAGTGAAGTAGACTGAGTGCTGATGCGACAGTTACGGTGCGAGCCGCGGGTAAATTATCGACGCCCACGCTGATTCTGCCCCCGTCGTGTTTGCAGGACTGTCCGGCTGTGGGATACGGAGTCCTGGACTTGCACGAAGGTGTTGGACTGTCACCGGGAGTGGGTGACTTGTGTTGCGTTCAGTCCGGACGGGGTTTGGCTCGCGTCTGGCGGCTGGGACGACAGGTCAGTGCACTGAACATGATAGGCACACCGATATGCGTGTAAGCGAGGTGGCACTTGGATTGAGTCTGGTGCTGAATGAGGGCGAGTGGCTTACGCCGTGGTGCTGTGTCATTAGGCTCTTGCTATACCACATGGCGAACGAAACCACCTGCGTTAAGGAGTGCTACTCCAATATTTGGACGTTGGCGTGGCAGCCGGAATGTGCGCCTGGGGAGGGCGCAAATCAGGTGACCGTCGGTACGTCGGCCGGCATGCTCCACCACTTCCAGCTGGACGAGCTCACACGGGTGAACTGGAAGGAGTGCGGGAGCGTGCTCGCGCACGAAGACATCGTGAGCAAGATCGTGTGGGACCTGGAGGGCAGGTTCATTATCTCGGGCAGTCTGGACAACTCTGTCCGACTGTGGTAAGTGCATCAGGTCTTTAGTCTCTCACTCAGTTGTCTCGACTGTCCTGCTCGCTCACAACTTGCTACTGGGGCAAAGCTCGCGCCCCATCGTTTGTGTGCGATCACAAACTCCGAAACGATTTCCGTTACTTAACTCAGTCAGTCGGCGTAACCCTTCTCTCGGTGCAACCCTTAACTCGACGCTCGGGTCGGGGCAACGCGCGTAGTAGCGTATTATTTCCACTGACAGGTGTTCGGGGTTTTGATCATCGTTTGGAACTCACGACGTCGTATGTGTTGCAGGGGCCCTCCGAGGTCGGAAATCGCTGGGAAGGACGGGAACGACGGGAAGAAAAACACCAAACGGATCCTTGTGCGACCCACCTCTCCATTCTTAAGTCGGGATCTTAATGTTCTGACTGTTTATTGTATTGGACAGTCTAAGTAAACACTAATCGGCTTCATTGCCCTTTCGCCCTTCAGCTTCCCATGGAGCAGTATGCCCTCTTCGCCAAGTTCCCTTGCGCTGTCGTGGCTGTGTCGTGGACGGCTCAGCCTCCGTCCCGCCTGCACAAGGTGAGTGCTTCACCGGGTCACGCTCTAACGGTGTCTGAAAAAAGTTGAATCAGGGGCACATTCGAAATCCTGGCAATCCTTATATTGCCCTTTCTTCCACCGTATGGACTGAACTGTCTGGCTACTGCGCAACCTGCCACACCCCCGTCCTTGAAGGGCGATGCCGGGCGGCTGGTGGGAGTGTGCACCACCACAGCAGGGATGTTCGTCATGGACGGCTCTGACGCGGGTCAGTATGCCGTCCCCTACTTCCGCGCGAAGCTTATCTACGATCAGGTGCCTATCCCCACACTTCAGTGATGAACTGTCTGACACCCCCTGCCTAACAGTGCACCGCATCTTACATCCCGCGCGCGCGCGCGCGTGTGTGTGTGTGTGTGTGTGTGTGTGTGTGTGTGTGATTAGGGTGGGGCGGATGCGATACGCGAGATGGCGCGCGTGGCGCCTCTGTCACTGACAAGCATGGGGCCAGGCGGGCAGACCATCCTGCACGACATTGTCTCCCACGTCAAATTGCTTCACGACTGCCTGAACATCGCCGTGAACGCTGGCATCATGCCTACAATCGCATTGGGCCGACAGGTGAGCGAGGAGAAGGGGGGAGGGGGAGGGGTGGCTGGGAGTTTATTGTCAGGATGTTAGATAAAGCCATGCGTAAACGTCGTTTCACTGTACTTACTTATTCGTGGTTGCTTATCTGACTCACCCTGCTCCTGCATCCAGCCGTTGCTCGCGGAGGCGTACTCTGTCTCTGAGCTCGCGGTGGGCGCCTGTGTGGACTCTATCCTCCACGTCTCCCACGCTGCCGACCCACAGAATGGGACGCTCTCTTTCATCGGCGACGTGGGCACCGCGACGCTGCTGATGCTCATCACGGGCTACCCCGATCAGGCTGCCCGTCTGCTCGCCGCCACCGGCCTCCAGCTATCCAACGAAATCGTTTACGACGAGTAAGCCAATGCGCCCCGCCTCTGACTCCGCTTGCACCGCACGGGAAGCGCCCGGGCTAAGGCATTACCATAATTGGGTGCGTGCTCATTCAGCTTCTCCCCTCCCGCCCCGCTTCCCGCTCCCCTTCAGGAAATGGAGGGACAACAATCCACGGTTGAGGATTAAGTCGGGTAGCGTCATCACGAGGGGCTCCTACACCCAGTACCCCGCGAGGATTTGGGGGCCGCACACTGTACACGTGAGTGAGATGCCTTATTGTCTTGTAGAAGCAGCGGAGATGATTGGATGTCCGCTTCTGCCTCAACACCTGTCACCACAGTGACGCTGTGTGTGGATGGGTGGCGTTGTGTTTGCACAGAAACACCGCACCGAACGCGAGGTGGACGTCGTCGCCGCGTGCCCTGCGTTTCAATACGCGGCAGGCATCCCTCCCGGCCAGTTTCACTTCGATCAGGGTTTCAGCATGACGGAGGAGGAGCGGAACTCGGGGCTAGAGCGCTCCGTGCTGCACCTCGCGTTCAACAAGGGCGCGATGGAGATTCTAGACACCCCCATCGGCCGCGCCATCCTCGACTACAAGTGGGTCACATATGGGCGGAGGGCCTATTACCGCTCGATGATCACGCCGATGCTGCTCATCATCTTCACAACCCTGCAGTCCACTAGCTTGTACATGGTGACATCTCTCGGGCACTTCTGGGGTGCGCCTCTTCCTCCCCCCTCTCATCGTCCCTTCCTCCATGAAAACCATCTGAGCCCCAATGTGGACACACACTCCGATGGATCGATACGCTCTTCCTATTCTTAAAGCCTGTAGAGTTTCCCCTCTTTTTCCTCCCTTTGTACTATAGTGTATGCAAGTCTTTAGCATTACGGCCGCAAAAGACACTACCTTCTTGTTCCATAATTATGTGTTGTTGCCTGAGCCCCCCCTCACCCCGTTTTCGGGGGGATGCAGTATTAAATCTTCAGTAAAATGACTTAACACCATTGAATAGTGACAAGAATGATGATGATAATTCGGATGGTGTGCCATGTCTGCCCGACCCTTCCCGCAGATGAGGGAGGCGACGACGATGTACTTGAACACATTAGGACTTGGTCTAAGATATGCCAGGCCGCCAGCATGCTCTGCGGCACGAACGCTCTGTGGATGCTCCTCCAGGAAATCAGCCAGGTGTGGACCCCCCCAAGCCCCTCTGTCCCCTCCAGGCAACCGCCGTACACGTTCTTTTCCATCATCTCCGCATTTTTCGACAATGAGCTCCCAGAATTTGTGCGTATGCATCCAAAGAATTGGGCTGTCAGTCTCACCAGCTGGTTGTGCGTGTGCGTGTGCGTGTGTGCACAGTTTGTCAAAGAAGGCTGGCGGCTTTACTTGGGGTGAGCTTGCATGCACTAACCCTCACCCCCCTTGCCGTAATGCTCACCTTGGACATGGCTGTGTTCCCGGACTTGCACCCTCAGTCGGCGACATGCATCGTTCCCCTCTCCCCATTTTGGACTCGTGCCGATCGCTTTGATCCTCGCAGGAAGGCTGGAACTTGCTGGACATGTCCGTCATTGGCCTTTGCCTTGCGTCCTGCTCTGCTTCTTTGGGCTCGTCCTTTCCGTCTTCGGTGGAAAAACATGGATACCTCGCGCTACCGCAAGCGTGGGCGCAATTTGCCTGCATGGTGTGCTGGATGGAAGTGTTCAACATGCTGCGAGGTCCTGCTCCCTATCCGCCTGTTGTGTTAATTATTTGCTACCTTTGCTCGCCCCCCCCCCCCCCCCCCCCCCCCTCCCCCCCCCCCTCTCCCACCTCGCTCAGCACATCTGCTGAGTCGCTTCGTCCGCTGCCTTCCGTCTGCCCCACAGCCGACTCAAGGTTTGGTCTCATCGTGAGGATGATCATCAACATCGCCAACGACATCAAGTACCTCATTTTCCTTCAGGCCTTCCTCTGCGTGGGTGCCACCTTCAGCTTCATCGGTCAGCCCACAACCTCCCTTTCCTCCTTGCCTCGCCGTCATTCACATGACTCGCCCCTTTCTTTCATGCATGTAGAACTTTTTCTGAATAATGTGCTCCTGGTCCCTCTGTTGCTTCTGTCGGGGCCCTCTTCTGCAGGGGTTTTCCGGACGGAGGAGCAGAATTCGACGGATTGCCCCACCCTGCAGGAGGACCTCTGGAATACCTTGCTGCGCGTGTATGCGATGCTGTTGGGAAATGTAGACCTGGAGACGTTCGAGAAGGCGGAGTACGCCATTTTCTACCAGATCATGTTCCTGGCCTTCGTCTACATGCAGACCATCCTGCTGCTCAACCTGGTCATCGCCATGATGGGGGAGAGCTTCGAGAAGGTGCTGCAGGCGGCGCAGAAGGAGCTGACCGCGGACCGCGCGGAGCTGCTCATCCGAGTCGAGCTCAGTCTGGGCGTGGCGACGATGAGGAAACGCGGATACCTGCCGCGCTACCTTCAGGTACCGCCCCGCGCCAGACAATCCGCCCTGAGTCTGCGAGTTTCTCATTTAATTTTCAACTTTTGAGCATCCTTTTCAGGCCTTTTTCAGCTTCACTTAATAAACGGTCTAAGGTTCACGAGCTCGGAACTAATGACGAGTACCCGTGCTATTCTCGTTTCAGCACTAAAACGAAACGCGACATTTGAACGTTTGTCCTTTTTACGTCACTGCTGTCGTAGAGTATGAGTGTGTGTCCCCATTTCCAGATGCGCTCAGCTCTCCAATACCTGCCTTCCTTGCGGATTATCCCAGATGCATCAATAGCTAATATTGTACTTTTGTCTATTTGCACTCGTTTGCTCATCCAGCCCATCTCAATCGCTTTACTTTCTACCCACGCGTTATGTTCACGTCCCAGCCGCTCACCTTCCGGATGTTACGCAGGTATTAATCCCAAAGTCGGAGCTGACAGCTACTTACGATCAAGGTGACACGCCGCGCATGCTTGTCTGTTTTATACTTGAGCGCCCTGGCATTTTTCTCTAACGGGCCTGTCTAGAGGCCTTAGTTCATAATCTGCAGGCAAGGTTGCATTGCCTGATGGCCCGTCGACTAGTCCTGCTGAATTGCTGAATGGACTTGTGAAATGCTTTTCAGCCACGTCTGGCAGCGATTCGGAGTGGGCGGGGGTCGCGGGTACGGTCACGAACACGCTTTTGGCCAAGATGAAGGAGCAGTCCGCGGCGCTGACCAAGACGATGCAAGACGCCTCGTCAAAGAAAATTGATTCAGTCACGCATAACTTGATGTGCGTTGCCTATTTGTTTTCCTGACCGTGCTATCGTGCCAGCTGTCCAATGATTACCGGAAGCAAGTGCCAAACGTATGTGACCCTGTTGTAGTTATGGATCAGTCTCGAGGCAAACCCTCGAACGCCGCTACTTGCTTCGCACGTGAGCCTGCGTGCTTTTTGTGTCGACTGGAATTTCAGGACGATGAAGAAGGACTTAAAGGACCATATGAACAGCCTCGAGGAGAGGTTGATCAGCACCACCGTTAGCTCCGGCGGCGCGGCGGGAGGCACGGATACCGGTGGAACCGAGGAGGCTCTGCGACTAGTGGTGCGGGAGGAGCTGACGCGGATGTTGCGAGCAGAACGGGAAGAGCAATAGCGGCGGTGTGGTCAGGTCGCGTAACACTGGTTTCACCACATGGTGTGTATCTGTGCTCGGCAGATTGAAGGAAAGCCCGTAGCTGGAGGCAGAGTAGCAATATTATATTTCAGTCCATTATTGACGACGTTACTAATCACTGCCTCGAGGCTGCATCCAGTTTTTATGTCTCGATTCCTATGTATGCGTTTGAAGCAGATTTAACAAATTAGTATTATTCCCGCTTTGGTATTTACCAAGTTGAAAGCAATGAAAGACATTACGCGGCGGTCAGGCAGCTCCCTCGTTCTCATTCAAGATAGGAATGAGGAGGCTTCTTCATTTGTATGCCTCGGTACTTCTTTACCAAGAACTCTGTAGCACCTTTGCTCAAAACATGCAGGGTGTGAATCACGGTGCTGAACGCTTCACGCTACCAATGAGAATATACTTTAAATGTCTTGAATGGACGACAGCAGGCGGCGTCGGGAGAGCTGGCGTCGCAATGAACTAGAGCGATGCCCTACCGAGTTCCCCCTGCGCCCCCTACGAAAACGGCTACTACGATGGGCGATGCTGTCGTCGCTAATTACTCGGCCAATGTTACTGGAGTACTACAGAGAATGTTTCATTGGCGCCCAAATATATATAATTGAAGTGGCCTAGAATCGCAGCTTTCCAGGTCGACACGTAAAGTCTGCGGTGTTAAGACATCTGGTAGAAGATGGAGTTTCCGTCGTCGGTGACCACAGACAAGTCGCCCCCGGACAGCGGCACCATCGTGGACAGTGTGGTGAAGGTGGTGTTGGACAGCAGCGTGATGGAGTCCTCGACGGGGACGTGCTGCGCGTAGATATACTTCAAAGGGTTGGACATGTTGCGCACCCACTGCGCGTTGTGCTCCAGGATGCCCGTTAGAGAAGGGTCGACAGAGGTGTACACGGTCTGGTTCAGCGCGGCGATCATCCCGTCCACGTTACTCTCGATGCCGCCCTGCAGGTAATTGCGCTCGTTGACGTTGATAATCGACGGCGCGTAAATGCCTTGCGCGAACAGCGCCGATGTGGTGAGACCCACCACGATGAGCGTCATAACCCACCCGACCACGACACGACCGACCAGCTTCCAGTTGACGCCCTTCTTCACGCTCTCCAGTAGCCCCACGCCAATGGTGGAGCCGACCTGGCAGTGGGTGGTGGAGAGCGGGATGCCCAGCTGCGAGCCCACCACGATCACGATGGCCGCGCCCAACTCGATGGCGAAGCCACGCGAGGGGGTAATGCGGCACATTTTGACTCCGATGGCGCACATGATCTTGTAGCCGTAGGTGGCCAGCCCCAGCACGATGCCAAAGCCTCCCAGCACCAGGATCCAGGTGGGGACAGCGGATTTCTTGGCGATGCCCTCCGACTGGTAGATGGCCCAGATGGCGGCGAAGGGGCCGATGGAGTTGGCGACGTCGTTGGCGCCGTGGGAGAAGGAGTCGCAGATGGCGGTGAAGACCTGCAGGTACTTGAAGGACTCCTCCGTCTTGGGGTCGAACTTCTCAGAAAACTCGTGGATGGCGTGCACGTCCTCGTCCGTGTCGATGGCCTCGTGCACGTCGTGGGTGGCGCCCTTGGATAAGGAGATACCGATCTGCTTCATGGACTCCCACTTGGCGTGCATTGGGGAGCGAATGACGGCGACCTCCTCCACCTTGGTAGGGGCCTCTGGGTCCTTCTCCCCGCTCTCCTTGGCTGCTTCAGCGGCGGCAGATCTCTCCTCCTGAGTGTTGATCCTCTTCTTCAGGAAAGGAATCACGCCAATGACGACAATGAGGGTGGATGCGGCGGCAGCGACGGCGGAGATCCAGAGCGCTGTGCCGATCGCCATGTCCTTGGTCTTAGAGCCGGCGCCCTTATAGATGACGAAGTAGGCGTTGACTAACACCGTGACGAAGACCAGGATGGGGAAGACCCACCAGGAACGGGCGTAGCTGTTCTGGCTGCGGAGAACGGTGGCACGAACCGTGCCGAAGAGAACAGCGGAGAATATGCCGGAAAGAACGGGGGAGATGATCCAGGACAGCACGATAGCGGCGACGCCCTCCATGTAAGGGAAGGAGTCAGAGGGCTCGTACCAGACGACAGCCGAGGAGCCGTAGGCGGTGACAGCCATTCCGATGACGCCACCGACCGTGGAGTGGGTGGTCGAGACGGGGAGCTCCCAGTATGACGCGAGGATGAGCCAGGTACCGGTTGCCAGCAGCACGTTCAGCATGCCATACATGTAGATCTCAGGAGCGTCGATGAAGGCGGTGTAGTCGGCGATGCCCTTGCGGACGGTGTCGGTGACATGAGAGCCGAGAAGAACGGCGCCAGCAAACTCGAAAATGGCGGCGATGACGAGCGCCTGTTTGATGGTGATGGCCTTCGAGCCGACAGAAGAGCCAAACGCATTTGCGACATCGTTGGCACCTGTGCAGACGTATTACCCATGCAGACATTCAGCGCGCCTTCTGCTTTAAGTAGCATATCACATATCCGGGCGTTGAATTGGGTCCTCTATCTCATCATGCATGCAGGCATGGAGATAGTACACGGTGTTTGTAGTTATTGATGATTGTGCTGCTGGTGATATACGGACTCTATGCGGGTTATTGTCGTCGGCATCTGTAGGTTCTCTCTCGACTCCTGCATAACTCATCGCACTACTCTCATCCTTGATGTCCCCTTTCTCAATCAGCGGGTAATATATATCACTCTTCGCCCGCCGCGCCGCTTCGTAAATATGCATCTACGAACTGCTTGATGAGAAATCAGAGTGTCAGCGTGACAATAATGCATATGGGCGAGACCTTGTATAGTCATCATCACTGTATACTAGCATATTCTTTCATGTCAGTCGGTACCATCGCGCGTCCCGCCGGTATGTAACGCGATAAGTTTATTATGCGAGCTGCTGCTGTAATAATGCTGTCATTGAATAAATATTGAGACCGCTAAGCACACGGTCGACAGCGACCGGACCCGCCCCGCGCCTCCACTACGGCGCTACCGCTATATACACTCTGCACCCCATCGCTGTAATTATTTTTTCCTTCTCGCGCCGATTTGCCCAAAACCCCCGCCCTACTTCCTTCTCTCGCAAGCCCTACTTAGTTATATATTCAGCGAGTATAGTAACAACGCGAACTTGATAAGGATGGGGAGAAGATATTCGGCAAAGAAAAGGTATATAGACATCGTCGAATCGTAGCCGCCGTATAAGTAAGTCTAGACGCATATGACATACAGACGACATAATTCCCGCATCTCATCAGCGGGGTTGTATCAGTATATAGGCCTATATAGCGCAGCAAGGCGGCGGCTGCAGATTTCTCGTCGATTCTTCGCCCAGCACATGACAGCATAAAGCCTTTACAAGGACAAGCGTTCCTATGTGCTGCTACTGATGATGAGAGCTCCGTCCTATTTCTAGCGAACGTAGTTCTGTTGTTTGTTTTCGAGGTTGCGGCTATATACTCATCATATCGGAAGCCCGAAGAAGAAATACGTCCATATAGTCCCATAACCTATAAATAATATACCCGTATTCAAAATAGATCCCTGCAAGCTGAAGTTGTGTGCATGTATCGCCCAATTGTATTCATCATTCACCACAGTAGGTGAGTAGGCAATATAGTTCCTGCAAGCGCTGATGTTATTAGTGCTCGCTCGCTCGTCGAGACGAGACCGAGTCAGTGTCGCGTCGGTCATTATTTGGGTCGGACGAAAAATCTCGTTGACAGGCATTCAGAGAAGACCTTTGCAAACAAAGCATGAACCAACTAGCGCAACAACTGGAGGCAGGGTGTCGTGGCCAAGTAGTCGCCCGGAAATATCACTTACCGATGCCGTACGCGACGAATAGTGCGAGCAGTGCTCCGCAGACCACTATCCAGGTATACTCGGCCCACATTGTGAATCACCGCTATAAGAGTCCCCTGTTCGACCGGTTAGCAAAAGGACAGGCTCAACGTGAACGGAAGGCGCGTGGGATGTATATATTTTTGATAAAAAACTGCCGGGGTCGGTGGCGACTATTTAAGTTTGAGCTCATTATCCCATCGGCGTCGTCGCCTTTTGTGATCCGCGCCTGCGACGCGCTCCCCCTCAGAGCGAACCTTCGGCTAAAGCGGCGGCGAGTATTACGTACCCATTATGTGTCGACGTACCGCGAGGTATGAATCTGCAACATGGTCCGGATAAGGGAGAATAATTTACCCATCATCTGTTCGCGATTGCACCGGTGTCGGCAGGTACATTTGATTCCTTGCAATTTAATTTAACAAGGCGTGTCGTCTGTTTGATTTAATTTGACACCGGTACAATAAATAACAAGTAGGGTACCATAATGACATATTAACACCGAAGATTTCGCTACTTCGGATTTCGCTATAAATATTAGGAGCATTTGATGCTTGTTTTTCGCAAAATTTTTCCGGTCCGGTGACGAGGGCTCAGCAGTAGTTTCTCGTTTGGTCGCAATATATCAACAGCGCGAGCTCGCATCCATCGTGGCAAGGATTTTTTCGGATGATGATTATTACCGTCCTCCACGGCTACTGTTCCTGATTATGTAATCATTACCCGGGGGTTACAGAGCACAAGGCGTGGTGTAATCATCAGAACACTCGCCGCAAGGCGTTACGAGGTCCGCCGCCGGTTGACAAGTTCCGTTGCTGCGTTGAAATAAAATAACTGAGAATGCAGGTTGAGACTGTGTTCATGACGACACATTATTTCTCCATGTGATGAAATGAATGTTGTTGTGTGGGCGAGAAGATGCTCATTAAGCGCGCATCAATAGCACCCATCAGTCCTTTGCACTAGACGAACGAAAGACATCGTAGATTGTTACCAATCTTTCGAGACTACGGAAGGAAACTATGCATGAATCCTTCGTAGAAACTTCACCAGCAACAAAAGCGACCACGCGCGAGACGAATACAGGCTGGCAAGGTGAGGTCGTTTCACATACAGTGACCCCTCTCCCCCACAACTTTACTTTTGTATTGCTTACAAGAAGAACCAGATGAGCACGGACAGGGAAAGTGGGAGGGGAAACAAGAGGGCAAGAGTGACAAGAGGATCACGGAATCCAAAGCACAGCAAAAGGAAAGCACTACATTGTGCATAAACCTAGCAGATTATACTAAGGAAACTCTTAAGCCACGCCGAGAATGCAACACTTGGAGGCGACAAGCGGCGCCTCACGCGCCGCTCGAGGAAGCACGGGGACGCTTGCGGCCCATGGCGCGGGTGAAGAGCGCCGTGGCCGGAGAAGGCATCCCAGCCGAGGAAGAAGCGGCCTCCGTGCCGTCCGCAGCGGCGGACAAACCACGCAAGACGTTGTTTTTGTGGCGATTTATTTATATTATGTGATGAAATTTCCCTACCCACGTTCCTATAATGTTTGTTCTAATCGATACTAATTAGCACCCGTAAGCACGCTTCTAAGGCCATCGCATTTTATAATGTGTTTTAAGCGCCGGAAATAAATAACGTTTAGAGAAAATCATTGTGGGGGGGGGGGGTTAATTATGCGTATGGCTTGAATAACATGAGCGTAATACTCAAGAATACTTTTGCAGTTCCCGTCCTATACTTATTGGTAGTTTGCATCCTTGCTTATTTGTGACGAGTACAGTCCTGCAACAGTACATTGCAGGACATTGTACAGGTACTCGTTACGAATTTCAATTCGTGCTTTTCTACAGGACGGACGTATACTCGTGGGTACGTCGCTACCGCAATATTGTAATGGTGCTGATGCTACAGTACGACCAGTACCTCCCGGTACGTACAGATATGCATAATTAATCTAACCAGCCAGATGACGCGCCAGAACGAGCTCTTCAATGCAGAAGGAGCCGCGTCGTGAAACCCAATGCTAGGCAGGCCGCGTCTCGAGGCAGATGACGACGGTTGAACAGCACTAACGCCTGACACGTAAGCATAGCTTGCAGGCGTAACCAGTCTGGGCTGAAACCTATTTAAGCCCAGTGCAGTAGAGGGAGGTGACAGAACCTTTTAACAATTCCTTTGTTCATTTACAACATCTACTGCCCAAGTACAGCAGTGAAACATCTTTCATCAATTACCTCTCGACAACATCAATTGCAATCTTACGACACAGAGCTAGACAGACTAGAACAGATTTGTGCTAGCGTTTAGCTTTCAGAGGCTAACCGCCACACTGGTTTCGGAGCGTGGTTCGACCCCACGTTTTCACTCGCGAACTCATTTGCTGCTCGATAGTGCTCGTTTGCATACCAGAGACTCAGAGAGATTGATTGGCAAGAAACCATGATACTGAGTGGTAGTGTAATTCGTGACTAGCGAGATATCCACAATCCGAGTTTGCCGAGGCAATACGATTGGACCAGATTGTGCAACTTGAAAGTTGGCAAGGTCTATTGACTTTACCTCGATGCGCAACAAAGTGTTGGCATGGTACGAGCCTGATGCGTAGACATGCTGAAGGGAGTCGATATGGAATGCACGAAGGATGAGTTGAGTGGTGGACAAGATTGTAGTATTTTCGGATATTTATTACATTGTCCCTCGTTTGTCGAGAGAGATATATCGACAACAGTCAAAGGCAACGAAGAAGTCGCTGCCTGTGCAACCTCTACTACGACAGAATCTGAGAGAGTTTGCCGTGCTTGATACACTTGCCTGCTGGTTGAAGTGTTGTTTCTGTGTCTGTCTGAAGATGGTAGCTGACTGACAGGACATCAGACGCGACTGATATTATTTTGTCCCGTAGTGTATACAGGGACTGAAATATTATTGATGACACTTCGAGATACAGTACCTGTATGATTCTGATGACGATATGAAAAGTGCTGACTTTTCTACAGGAGCACATTGATACATTTGATTACAGGTTGAGATGAAGTGTCGCTAACGGTATCGCTAATCGCTACGACTACCGCCCGGAATTGAGACATCTGCGTCGTGCTGAAGAACAGCACTGAGATAGGACGCCCGGATCTCCTGAGAGCACAGCCTGCAACGCAGCGCTCGACTCGACCTATGGAGAAAGCCCGAAGACCTACTGCTTGAGGTTGGCCTCTCGGCCAGCCTCACATCTTGTCAAGAGGGGGAGCGTACGAGTGTGGCGAGTACTGTCCTGTGACAGTACGTTACAGGACTAGTACAAGTACTCGCTACGATATTTATACCGTACCTTCCACGGATGTAGTGTACTAGCAGTTACACTTGCCATTGTGAAGCTCGAGGACACTGTCCGCAGTACTGTACGTATATGTACCTCTCGGTATGTACAGTACGCACAGTGAGTTCTCCCATGCGTCAAGACGCTAGGCACGAGGCCAATTGGTTACGCAACCTGGCCTACGAAAGACTACGGACGTCGACACGTCGATACCTGCCTGGGGAAGCGTGACGCGTGACGAGACTGAAGGCGAGCTTCGCTAGACTATAAATAGTCTAGCACAATGGAGGGCGGTGACAGGATATTCCACATTGTAACTTCTTTCCTTCAATCCCCGCATAGCGACTGCTCCACTGTAGTTTGCTTACAGAACTACCAGCACTTTTCACTCATTGAACGCTTCCCATGAGAGATTTTGAGGCTGTTCTAAGTTCCTTGTCGTAACAGACCACGACACACTGCGGCACCTGCTCAGGCAACCAAACAACAGGCTGAACAAGCGGCAAGCAAGATACCTGCGGGATTTGCAACCGTTTGTGGGCTCGATGACACTTGCATATCGCAAGGGAGCTCTGAACGAAGCTGACCCGTTAAGCCGGCGACCAGACTTCGTACCTCAGGCCACAGTACCCTTATTTTGGGATGGCGAGGTTCCGTCAGATCGAGAATTACGACGGAAGTCCCAGCTGCTGTTTGAAGACGCACAGTTAAATTCACTGACTGTTGACGCGTTGCAGCTGAGCCCTGAGTTCGCTGATCTCATTCGCGAGGGGTTCTCACGAGATTCGTTTTATGGGGACGATGGTGAGTGGACAAGAGACAGCCGGATAGAAGCCAGAGACGGGTACTTTTGGCGTCTCAATCGCCTCTGTATTCCACAGAACTCTGAGCTCCGACTGAGATTGATCGCAGAGCTGCACGAAAGTTCGTCAGCCGGTCACAGAGGAGTTGCTAGCACTCTTGCTAAAGCACTCGACAGATTCTGGTGGAAACGAATCCGCCAAGATGTGAAAGATTTTTGTGAACGCTGCGTCGTGTGCCGACGAGCGAAGATTCGACCTCAGATGGCCGCGACTCTTTACCCGCTACCTGTTCCACCCAGACCGTGGCACACAGTTGGTCTTGACTACCTGACACACTTGCCTGAGAGCAACGGCTTTAACAGTGTGCTGATTGTAGTAGACCATCTAACTCGAATGGCCCATTTTCTGCCATGCACAGAGTCGATTACTGCCGAAGAAACTGCAACTTTGTTTTTACAGGGAGTCTACCGTTTACATGGACTGCCCCGTGTGCTGATCAGTGACCGCGACCCGAAATTTGTCAGCGCCTTCTGGCAGACATTGTGGAGACGCCTTGGAACGCGACTAAACATGTCTACCAGCCGACACCCGGAAACAGACGGACTAACAGAACGCGTGAACAGCACGTTTCAGCAGCTTCTTCGTTGCTTCTGTTGCTATGATGGCTCTGACTGGTCGACATTTTTACCGCAAGTGGAGTTTGCGTACAACGCTTCGCGTGCACTTGGAATTGAGCACACGCCGTTCGAGGCTAACTTTGGTTTTTCTCCTGAGGAGCCTCCTGACCTGCTCTTCAGCATGCGACCTTCGATTCCTTTTTCGCAAGACGCAACAGAACGGTTGAGATTGTTACAGGAAGTACACAGCTTGGTACGCTCAGTGTTACAACTACACAAGAACGAGATGCAAGCGCGAACAGAACCGTCTACAGCGCCACACTTCGCCAAGGGAGACAAGGTGTCAGTCGTCACAGCAAATCTTTTTCTGCGAGGACAGCCTAACAGGAAACTCAGAGACAGACAACTTGGCCCTTTTTCAGTGGAGGAGCAGATTGGGAAACACAGTTACAGATTAAAACTTCCAGCGACAGTACGCTTACATCCTGTGTTCCACGTTAACAACTTAAGACCCTGCTCTACTGCTCTGCTACGGCCAGCTGTCCCGGTGACTGTCCCTGAAGGAGACGACGAGGAGTTTGACATCTCACACATCTCTGCTGTGTGCATCAAGTCGCTACCTGGGCGACGAGGCAAATATTTGCTCTTCATGACGCATTTCAGTGATGACGACATTCCACCTGTCTGGCACCGATTGAACGAGGTGCATCGAACAGTTGCGTTACAAGAATTCTTGGAGACGCCCCAATGGCGCAAGTTCGCCAAGACTCAGGCGTACATTGATTTTATGCACGCTCACCCAGCGCGCATTCCTGAGTCCCAGTAATTGCTTCAGTAAAGGAGCCAAGAACCACGGAGGTCTGCCTCGCGGCGACCTCATTGAACTGTCAAGAGGGGGAGGGTACGAGTGTGACGAGTACAGTCCTGCAACAGTACATTGCAGGACATTGTACAGGTACTCGTTACGAATTTCAATTCGTGCTTTTCCACAGGACGGACGTATACTCGTGGGTACGTCGCTACCGCAATATTGTAATGGTGCTGATGCTACAGTACGACCAGTACCTCCCGGTACGTACAGATATGCATAATTAATCTAACCAGCCAGATGACGCGCCAGAACGAGCTCTTCAATGCAGAAGGAGCCGCGTCGTGAAACCCAATGCTAGGCAGGCCGCGTCTCGAGGCAGATGACGACGGTTGAACAGCACTAACGCCTGACACGTAAGCATAGCTTGCAGGCGTAACCAGTCTGGGCTGAAACCTATTTAAGCCCAGTGCAGTAGAGGGAGGTGACAGAACCTTTTAACAATTCCTTTGTTCATTTACAACATCTACTGCCCAAGTACAGCAGTGAAACATCTTTCATCAATTACCTCTCGACAACATCAATTGCAATCTTACGACACAGAGCTAGACAGACTAGAACAGATTTGTGCTAGCGTTTAGCTTTCAGAGGCTAACCGCCACATATTGCTTACAAAGTCAATGCAATTGCATCTTGGAGTGCAGATGGGGAGATAGAAGATATCTTAAAGTAAAGCGTTAATAACATAATTTAATAAAAAGATAAAAGAACATGGCGTCATTCACCTCCCTCCATCGCACTAGGATTAAGTAGGTCTCTCCCAGCTAGCTCCATATGGTCTCGGATACTCCTCGTGGCTTGAGCGTTAGGGCTTTCGTAACGGTCTTAGCAGACTAGCGACGTAGCTTGTATGTCTCGGGAAGTCAAACCAAAGCGTCGTGTAGAATGTTAGATTGACTGTGCGTATTGTATGTTACGGGGGCGCCCTACCTCCGCCTCCACGCGGTGGGCGTTGGTAGCCCTGAAGCCATGCCATGCATGGCACGGAAGGGGGCTGAACGAGGTACCGGTAGCTGCGATCCGCGTGATCAACAGCTTTCGGGAAGCCATGTACGGAGGGTTTCGGAAAATCATAATACCCGTACTCCAGCATTTAGATCTCCCGCTCGGCCAGTCCGATATTTTTTTCGCTACCCGAATACTCCTCAAATACCGTTTTATTTGGGGGGATGGGGCATGTATCAGTGAATAACTTTTGGCGAGGAGGGTACGGAAGGATCAACGGCGAGTTAAGGGTATTGGATATGGCGGCGGACAGCCACGAAGCAACGCTAGGGAAGGGCGCTCGCTACACGTCGACCGGCCTCTTGACGTCGAGCTTACCCACGGGGGGGCATCAGGACACTAGCATCTAGGAGCATTGTCGCGACGGGAGGAGCGGCAAGGTCTAGCGGCGGGGTTATCCTTAGGATGAACCGCCACCGGAAAACTATGTGCGGAGGGTTTGACTAATTCCGCACCCCCGCGGCCGATCCGGCAATGGTGACCATGCCCTACCCCACCGCTACCCACTATCGACAGGCGCACTTAATATTAGAGACTGCGAACCCGGGTCATCGCGGAGGCTCGCGTTCGAAACAAGGGTGCTCGACGGACGCGCGATCGGAAGGTGGAGGGTACGGCCGCTGGCTTATTTCCCAGACAGGTACCCGGGTTCCAGACAGGAAAAGGCGGGGAAATGGCCGGGAAAAATTGCCATCGCGGCGGGAAGAGCGCTAGCTTTTTCTTGTAGTGGTCTTGGTCCCCCCCATCTACCCTGGAGGTGACGGCGGTATAGCTTGTGTGCGGTTGATTTCCGGAGCCGTTTCATGCTGCATGATGCGGTCGGCTCCAAGGATAAGGCTCCCGCCTCGTTCCGTCGCGTGTTGACTACCATATGTTCTCTTGGGCACACAGTTCATCGTCTTCGGGTGGACAATGACACGGTGTTCTCAGGTATTGCCTTCCGAAACCTCTTGGATGAGTTCAACATCGCCATGGAGATCACTGCCCCTTACGCGCATTGGCAACATGGCCGGATTGAGCGGCAATGGGGACATTGGTCCCGATGGCGCAATCAATGATCCGGCAAGCCGCGCTGCCAAAATCGTATTGGGCTCTAGCGATGGCCACTGCGGGGCATGTCCGCAATCGTGTGCATAGTAGCGGAGCCGGCGGTGTACCTTTCACCTTGGCGACCGGAAGACGAGCTGATTTGAGCTCCACGCGGGTCTTCGGCTGTCCGGCCTATGTCCACGTTGACAAGTCTCAACGCCACAAACTTGACGATCGCGCGTGGAAGAGTGTCTTTGTGGGGTACGCTTCCGAATCACCGGCGTGGTTGGTGTACAATCTTGCTACTAGTCGGGTGGTTAGGAACCGTGACATCGTGTTCGACGAGGTTGTTGTCCTCTCCGTGGGGGAGAGCAATGCGGAGCAACGCAATGATGATGAAGAGGATAGCATCCCGCGCACCATGTGTAGCGAAGAACCGGATACACCTTCGGGGGAGTCGCCGCTACGGGAGTCGCTGCAACATTCCGGGTCGATGGAAGATGAACGGGACATGCATTAGGGGGAGACTCCACGTCCAAGGTATAATCTCCGATCCACTGCCTCACCACAGCAATGTGTACCCAGTCCAAGGTATAATCTCCGTTCAACGAGCGTTTCGGGAGATGGATGGACTGCGGGAAGTACCGCAGCTACTAAGTCAGCCAGCAGTCCGACTATTCAAGATATTGTGTCATACAAGCAAGCGCTGAGGAGTCCCCAATCGGGGGAGTAGGAGGCAGCTATCAAGAGCGAGTACGACTCACTTGTATGTCGGAAAACCTGGACATTGGTCCCTTGTCCTGCCGGCCGTAAACTCGTAGATTCCAAGTGGCGCCCGCCGGCGGCGCAGCGGCGGCGGCCCCGGAGGGGGGTGCGCTCGCAGGCCCGTCGGCATCCCCTCACCTCCCCGTGGTGGGCGCTGGAAACCCCGTAGCCGTGCCAAGCTCGGCACGGTAGGGGGCTAAGAGGGCCGAAAGCGCGATCCGCAGGATCAGCAGCTGTCGGGAAAGCCTTGTACAAAGGGGTTTTGAAAAAATATTTTCTGTGCAATACCGGCACCAAGATCTCCCGCTCGGCCCGTCCTATATGTCTTTTCGCATACAGATACTCATGAATACAACCTTACTTTGAGGGGTGGGGCCTGTACTACGGCAGCGTTTGATGGCGAGGAGGGTACGGCCGGATCAGCGGTGGGAGGCGGGTGTTGGAGATGGTGGTGGCCAGCCGGGAAGCAACGCCAGGAAAGGGCGCTCGCTAGCCGTCGACCAGCCTTGTGCCAGTCGAACCTTGCCGAGGGGTGAGGCAAGACATGGCACAGGCCGGTGGCTAGTCGCAGACGGAGGAGCGGCTATGTGAGGCGGCGGCGATCCTCAGGATCAGTCGAGCGTGATCGTGGCAACCGCATCACCAGGATTGGACAGCAACAATACGTCTTAGATATGATGGAGCGCTTCAACATGATGGACTGCAAGCCAGTGGGCTCACTTATGGCGGTCGATGCTTTGATGAATTGTGTGGAAACGTCGACAAAAAAAATGCCGTACCAAAGCTTAATCGGTTGCTTGTTGTACGCTTCCGTAAGCACACGGCCCGACATTGCCATGGCTGTTAGTCACTTTAATAGGTACATGTCGGACCCCTCTCAGCCACATTGGGAGCAAGCCAAGAGGGTGCTCCGCTACCTCAAGGGGACCGCAGAGTCGGTGTTGATGTACGGTGGCGCACCCTCATCAAAGGTGGTAGGATGGTCAGATTCTGACTACGCGAGTGATATTGGCGAGCGGCGCTCTCGCACGGGGTATGTGTTCGTGCTCAACGGTGCAGCGGTGAGTTGGAAAAGTCAGCGACAGCAAACTGTGGCGCTGTCGACAGCGGATGCAGAGTATATGGCGCTGACTGCGGCCACTCATGAGGCGATGCTTTTGAAGCAACTGCACCATGAGCTTTACAAAGACTCCGGGTCTCCCATCACCATTCACGAGGACAATTAGAGTTATATCGCACTCAGCAAGAATAGCATGACCACCGGACGCAGCAAGCACATGGACGTGAGGTACCACTTCTGTCGGGAGAAGGTGGAGAGCGGAGACATCGAGGTGCAATATTGTGCGACGGGGAACATGCTTGTTGATGTCCTAACCAAGCCATTAGTGAGTGCAAGGCACGGCAAGTTGTGCAATGCCATCATGGGTTTGCCTGCGTAGCAAGGGGGAGTGTTGCGAGACATGGTTTTGTGTGGTAATCAAGTTGCTACACAGCAATGTTGGTCAAGTAGCATCGTGATAGTACGGCTGTGACTCAGCACTATAAGATGATAAGTCAATCAGCAATAGAGAGGATTAGGTTACTGATGGTGGCAAGTTGCTGAGCGTTAGATATCATCTAAAGGCACAGAATCTACGCTGGCGTGTGCTCACCACAAGGTGAGTGCGTGTCCTGTGATAGGCAAGTGCTAGGCCCTTGATGAGGGTGAGATGACACGCAGTGTCACACTCTCCGAGTGTAAGCATTCCTTATCGCCCCCTCAACTTTGACATGGCTGAGCAACTCCTTGCCGTTAGATAGCAGCCGGTCTATTTTGTTGGTATTGTTGTAAATCATTTTCATTTTCATTTTGTGAGAAACGTCGAACTCCTCGTGGTCTCCTTCTAGAACAATCACCGGGACAACAAGTCGCAGCGAAGCTGTAGAGCATGGTCTTAAAATTGTTGACGTGAAACACCGGGTGTAAGTGCACTGTCGCTGGCAGTTTTAATCTTTAACTGTGTTTCCCAATCTTCTCCATGAATGTAAATGGTCCAAACTGTCGATTACTCAGCTTCATCTTAGGCTGTTCACGTAAGAAGAGATTCGTTTTAACAATGGCCTCCTCGTCTTCTCGAACAAAGTGTGGTGTTATCGACGGTTTCGAACGAGCCTGCATCTCATCCTTGTGTACATGTAACACTAACCGTACTATAGCGGGTACGTCATGTAACAATCTTAACCGCTCTGACGCGTCTTGCCAAACCGGAATCGAAGGTCGCATGCTAAGCAGTAAGCCAGGGGGCTCCTCAGGCTAGAAACTAAAATTGGCCTCGAAGGGGGCGTGCTCAGTTACGAGCGCACGGGTGGTGTTGTACGCGAATTCCACTTGAGGCAACATGTTTGTCCAGTTTGTTCCGTCATAGCAACAGATACAACGTAGAAGATGCTGAAACGTGATGTTGACGCGCTCCCTTAGTCCATGTGTTTCTGGATATCGACTTGAATACATGTTGGCCGCGTTCCAAGGCATCTCCAAAGCGTTTGCCACAACCCACTGACAAATTTCGGGTCGCGATCACTGACAAGCACTCGAGGTAGTCCCTGTAATCGGTAGACTCCATGTTAAAACAAATTCGCAGTTTCTTGTGTTGTTACGCTCTTTGTACACGGCAGAAAATGGGCCACTCGAGTCAAATGGTCGATCACAATTAACACACTCTCAAAGCTATTGCTCACATGCAAGTGTGCCAAGTAGTCAAGTCCCACTGTGTGCCACGGTGTGGGTGGAACATGTAAGGGGTAAAGAGTCGCAGCCATCTATGGTTGAATCTTCGCTCGTGGACACACGACGCAACGCTCACAAAATTCTTTCATATCGTGGCGAATTCGTTTCCACCAGAATCGGTCGAGCGCTTTACTAAGAGTGCTAGCAACTCCTATGTGACCAACTGACGAAATGTCGTGCAACTTTGTGATCAATCTCAGTCGGAGCTCATAGTTCCGCGGGACACAAAGGCGATCGAGACGCCAAAAGTGCCCAGCCTTGGCTTCAATCCGGCTGCTTTTCTTCCACTCACCCTCGTCACCATAAAGAGAGTATTGGGAGTACCCCGCGCGAATGATGTCAACGATCTCATGGCTCAAGCGCAATGTGTTAACAATCATTAAGTTTAACTCCGCGTCGTCTAGCAACGGCTGGGACTTCCGTCGTAGTTATGAATATGACGGTACCTCGTCATCCCAAAACCATGGACGTCTGGCCTTAGGTACAAAGTCTGGTCTCCGACTTAACGGATCACCTTCGTTCAAGGCTTCCTTGCGGTACGCAAGCGTCATCAAACCCACAAACGGTTGCAAGTCCCGCAGGTAACTTACTTGCCGCTTGTTCAACATGTTGTTCGGTTGTATGAGCAGATGTCGCAGAGTGTCGTGTTTTTTTGCGACAAGGAACTTAGAGCAACCTTCAAGGTAACACCTCCAAAGCTTAACCGCTTTGCAAACCGCCAAAGCTCCCAAATCTTATGCCGAGTAGGTGTTGCTCCGCTCAGTTGGATTCAACTTACGCGCCCAGTAAAAGAAAGCTTGAAGTCCTCCTCCTTGGTTTTGCAACAAGCTTGTTGCAGTCCCCACTGTCGAAGCATTTGTAGCTACGGTGAACGTCGAGTCCGAGGTGACCTCCGAAAGGATCAGGCATGGCGCGGAAATTAACCGTAACTTGAGATTCTCGAAGGCTTACATAAAGGCAGGCGTCGACGTAATCTTATGTGACTATGACTTCCGGAGTAAGTCCGTTAGTGGTGCCGTAAGGTCGCAAAAATGATGGAAGAACTTGGCGTAGAAGTTGCAGAGTTGCACGAAACTGCGAGCCTCCTTTGCGTCGTGGGCATTGGCTAGTTAGCAACGGCCTCGACTTTCTTTGTCGAAACTGAAATTCTACAAGCTGACACATTGTAGCCCAGGAGCTCTATCCCCTAAAGACCGAAGAAGCACTTTTTAAGGCGCAACTTTAAGCCCTCCTCTTTGAAACGTTGGATAACTAGACGCAAGTGCTCCATGTGTTCCTCCATGGTGCGACTTAAGACACAAACGTCGTAACGGTAGACGGTTACGAGCTTGTGTAAAAAGTCGTGTAGGATGCTCATCATTTGCTGAAAAGTAGATGGCGTACTGCACAGTCCGAGTGGCATGGCGATACACTCCATTAAGCCATCAAGTGCCTGAAACGCAGTCTTGTAGATGTCTTGGTCGCGTACTCGACCTTGCCAAAAGCAAGACGCGAGGTCGAGATGAGTGTAAAAGTTCGCGTGCTGAAGTTCGTCGAGAGTGTCGTCCACACGCGGAAGTGGGTAAGCGTCCTTACGCGTAACCTCGTTAAGACCGCGGTAGTCAATGCATGGTCGAGGCGAGCCATCAGTCTGTCGCACAAAAGAGGACCGGCGAGCCGAGCTCACTGTGACTCTTTCAAATCAAGCCGACATCCATTGCGTCTTTGAGCTGTCGTTTAAGTTCAGCGCGCTTCGCAAGCGACAATCGGTTAAGACGATGACGCTTCATCGGGCTAGTCGTGTCGATGGGATGATCCCACTGTCGGCTTACATGCGGCGAATCCATTGCATGCAATAACTCCGGGAAGTCATCGTAAAGTAACGACCGGAAGTGTTCACGTTGATTTGCAATAAGCTCCTATAGTGTGAAATTCCGCCGGTTGTTCCGCTGCTCGCGAGATGTTAATCACGTAAAATTCAGCGTTACGTCCCTTGCTCCGGCGCGTCTTGCGCACGAATTTCTGAATCTTGCGAGAGGAAATTAGTAGACACTCGGGACGTCGTTCCTCCGCCTGAGTCTCCCCTGTTGTGCCGTCCATTAGGGTAAAAACACGCGTCGTGCTGAAATGTAAAGAGGCTTGTTTGTAATCCAACCATGGTAAATCGAGTACCAGATTAGCACGTAAATTACGCAAGACGTAAAAAGTCCGTTGAAACTCGCGGCTAGCCGGCTCGATGGTGATATCGCAGACTGTCGATGAAGTCACTCGTCGACCATTGGCATGTCGAACTAGAGTCTTAGCCTTAAAACTGCGAGTCGGTAAGGAAAAACATCTTACGAAGTCTTCCGACACGAAGTCAAGAGTCGCATCGCAGTCGACTAATCCAGAAATTTGTTACCTGTCATTATGACTTTTCAAGTTTTGCTCGGTTGGAATTACCGGGCGAGCCTCGGTGAGGTCCGTCAACAAGGCAGTAGCTTCCGGGGAAATTGTCTTAGCGTAGCGATGGAGTCTCCAGGGTCGTTTGGTGGTACATGTGCTGAGGTGGTTCATCAAGACTATAGTCGGGGCTGAATCGTAAAAGTCACAATCAGCGTCGACTAACCACATATGAACAAGCAATGGAGCTGAGGCAACCACCTCGTGATGGGTCGGTTCGTCGAAACATTGGCGAGTATACAAATGTGACCTCTATGGGAACTCTTGGTAGAGTTTCAAGTGTCGAGTGAGGTCGTTGAACTTAGCCAACTCAGGAAGAACAAACACATCCCTCGTAGATGTCGGTGCCGCACATCTACAACTCTCGAAATGACGACCGATATGTTCCGCTAACGCCCATGGTGGATTGATGATCACCCGTTCCCCACTCACGTCTCTCTCCATGACAAACTCACTCGGCGAACAGTGAGGTAAGTCAGCGTGCGAGTTGAGACTCTCGTCATCAGCACAACCTTCCAACGTGAAGTTAAAGCGTGCGTGCAGCGGTTCGAAAACACAGTCAACCAGTTTCTAATCAATGGAACGGCTGGTTCCATGTCTACGACTCTCTATGCTTGCTCTCACGACGACGACCAGCTACTAATTTTGTAGGTATCGTAAATGTAGTCGATGGTGGTGTCGAGTTTGATTCGACCGCCCATGTCGCTAAAAGTGCATCAAGACGACAAGTAGATGTACCGGTTGCTCCAGGTCGTCCGAAGAGCAACCATGCCACCATCATTTCTGTTTGGACGGAGCGCCGATAGCCTCCTTGCCTTTAAGCTCAGGGCATTGGCAGACACGGTGTCCCTTATTGTGCCATTTGAAGCACAGCCCCACCTCTTGGTGTCGCTTGCGCTCGTGCGGGGTTAAAGCTCCAACGATGGCGTTGATGTCGATTCGGCTAGTGTTTGGAGAAGATCGGCCACGGCCTTCGCGTCCATCTCCGCGACCACGACCTCGACCAAACCTTGATCCCTCGCCTCGTTGATAACGTTTAGACGGCTCAATGAAAAAGTTACCTCTACATGTCAAAGTTGAGGGGGCAATAAGGAATGCTTACACTCGGTGAGTGACACTGCATGTCATCTCACCCTCAGCAAGTGCCTAGCACTTGCCTATCACAGGACACGCACTCACCTTGTGGTGAGCACACGCCAACATATATTCTGAGCCTTTAGATGATATCTAACGCTCAGCAACTTGCCACCATCAGCAACCTAATCCTCTCTATTGTTGATTGGCTTATCATCTCATAGTGCTGAGTCACAGCCGTACTATCACGATGCTACTTGACCAACATTGCTGTGTAGCAACTTGATTATCACACAAAACCATGTCTCGCAACACTCCCCCTTGCTACGCAGGCAATCCCATGATGGCCTTGCGCCACTTGCTATGCCTTACACTCACTAATGGCTTGGTAAGCACATCAGCAAGCATGTTCTCCGTCGCACAATATTGCACCTCGATGTCTCCGCTCTCCACCTTCTCCCGACAGAAGTGGTACCTCACGTCCATGTGCTTGCTGCGTCCGGTCGTCATGCTATTCTTGCTGAGTGCAATACAACTCTGATTGTCCTCGTGAATGGTGATGGGAGACCCGGAGTCTTGGTGAAACTCGTGGAGTAGTTGCTTCAAAAACATCGCCTCCTGAGTGGCCGCAGTTAGCGCCATATACTCTGCCTCCGCTGTCGACAACGCCACAGTTTGTTGCCGCTGGCTTTTCCAACTCACCGCTGCACCGTTGAGCATGAACACATACCCCGTGCGAGAGCGCAGCTCGCCAATATCACTCGCATAGTCAGAATCTGACCATCCTACCAGCTTTGATGAGGGTGCGCCACCGTACATCAACACCGACTCTGCGGTCCCCTTGAGGTAGCGAAGCACCCTCTTGGCTTGCTCCCAATGTGACTGAGAGGGGTCCGACATGTACCTACTAAGGTGGCTAACAGCCATGGTGATGTCGGGCCGTGTGCTTACGGAAGCGTACAACAAACTGCCGATCAAGCTTTGGTACGGCACTAGACCGGGAGGCAACCTTGATGTCGACGTCTCCACACAATTGCTCAAAGCATCGACCGCCATAGGTGAGCCCACTGGCTTGCAGCCCATCATGTTGAAGCGCTCCAACATATCTAAGACGTATTGCTGTTGTCCAATCCTGATGGTGCGGCTGCCACGATCACGCTCGACTGTCATGCCAAGCAACCAAGACACTGGACCGAGGTCTTGCACGTTGAACCTTTCGCCGAAGGCGACTTGAACCCAACGATGAAGCTACCCGCTGGTCCGACGATGATGCTGTCGTCCACGTACAACGCCAAGACATAAAGCTCACCCTCCTTGATGAAGACGTAAATGCCGGGATCCACCTTGGATTGGGTAAAGCCATACTCCTCTAGCCATGCTGTGATGGTCTTATTCCAGTTCCTTGGAGCTTGCTTGAGGCCATACAATGATTTCTTCAACAAGCACACTCGCTCCTCTCCATTGATGTCGAATAGACGGAATCCTTCCGGCTGCCTCATGTAGATTTCCTCCTCGATATCGGCCTCCAAAAATGCCGTCACCACATCAAGCTCCTCCACCTCCCAATCATTACAAGCAGCAAGCGCGAGCAACGTTCGAATAGAAATCACCCTCACTGTGGGAGCGAAGGTCTCGTGGTAGTCCACACCCTTCTCCTGAGTAAACCCGCGAGCCACAAGTCTTGCTTTGTACCTTGCAATCTGTCCATTGGCATCGCGCTTCAGCTTGAACACCCACTTGGAATCTACGAGTTTGCGACCGGCATGCCAAGGGACCAATGTCCAGGTTTTCCGACATACAAGTGAGTCGTACTCGCTCTTGATAGCTGCCTCCCACTCCGCCGATTGGGGACTCCTCAGCGCTTGCTTGTATGACACCGGCTCTTGAACGGTCGGGCTGCTGGCTGACTTAATAGCTGCGGCACTTCCCGCAGTCCATCCATCCCCCGAAGCGCCCGCTGAACGGAGATTATACCTTGGACTGGGTACGCATTGCTGTGGTGCAGCAGTGGATCGAAGATTATACCTTGGCCGTGGAGTCTCCCCCGAATGCATGTCCCGTTCCTCTTCCGTCGACCCGGAATGCTGCCGCGACTCCCGTAGCGGCGACTCCCCCGAAGGTGTATCCGGTTCTTCGCTACACATGGTGCGCGGGATGCTGTCCTCTTCATCATTATTGCGTTGCTCCGCATTGCTCTCCCCCATGGAGAGGTGTTGTAAGTAATACCGCATACGTATTAGTTGCAGATAGCTACTGTAAGCTATTCTAGATATGATTAGTACATGTCTAGATCGGACATACCGATAAACTGTTTGACTCGGTACAGAGCTGTCGCTAGGCTACAGCTCTCAACACTTCTTCTGTTGTCCCGACACCACGCCTGTAGGCTGGTTGTCGCCTTAACTGTTCCGTTTGCGGGACTGTGACTGTAACTACGTTTGCGTACGTTATCTTCCACACTAACTGTGTTTGCATGGTTCAATAGGTTATGGGCCCCCGCCTCACGTCACTCACGCGCGACAACCTGGTTCGGCGAGCTGCGATCGACAGCTCTCCCGCAGAAGGCAAGTTTCTATAGACACCTAGTACTTTCAACTTGTAGTCGGCGGTATCGCCAGTATAAACTGCGATTTTTAAAAAACCCGCCACCACCCTCTTAAGTCAGCCACCCGCCGGAGATAGCCAGCCACCCACACCGACGCACTCGTCGTGTGTGGACAGGGTGCACACAGGTCCAAGCTGGAGAACGGGGGGGTGCAGTGTCGGGTGAATACGCATCCACAGGTTGCACGCTAGCCGTAGCTTACCTTTTTTATTTTCATATTAGCTTATCGACTAGGCCATCAGCGCAGCGCTCCACCTGTCCTGGCCTTGGCCTCGACTTGTGCCCCACACTGGGTGGAGGATACAGAAAAGGTGCTCTGAGACACCCCGGGGCTACAGGCCGAGGGGTCGGCGGGCATCAGGCCGTCTCTTTGCATACCGCTGTTAGGCACGAGTCCGGCTAGCGGTTTTTACCGCTGCCTGTTTTTTAATCCAGCTCTTTCTTTTTCGCCCTCTGTCGAAATGGCGCAAAAAAACCCGCCTGTTGCACCTGTTGATTCCCCTGACCCAGGCTCTCAGCAGAGCACTGTCCATACCACCCAGGGTGTTCTCGAGCTGCTGCGTGTGCAACTGACGCGCCTTGACGCGTATCTCGACTCGCGGTCGGCCGCCATTGCTGCTCTTCCTGCTGCGGGTGCTATATCGCACCCCCCTGTAGCTCAGCGCCGCCACGATGCTCCCCTCGCACACTTTCCGGACGACCACCACCTGCACACCCTCCCCCTCGAACACCCCCCGGATACTCTCGCGCTGATCTTTGCACAAGTGGCGCGCTTGACAGCTCGTTTCGACTTGCAGTCGGCCACGGGTGCTGTTGCTGCTGCGGGTGCTCATCCGCACCCCCATGTCGCTCAGCGCCGCCACGTCGCTCACCTCGCACACTTTCCGGAGGGCCACCACGTGCACACCCTCCCCCTCGAACACCCCCCGGATCCCGTCGTCCTGCTCGTTGCGCAAGTGGCACACTTGACAGCTCGTTTCGACTCGCTGTCGGCCGAGGATGCTGTTGTTGCTGCGAGTACTCTTCCGCACCCCGTCGTCGCACAGCGCCGCCTCGATGCGCACCGCGAGCCCTCGCGCCCCAACCTCGTAGGTGAACACTTGCAACCCCCCCCATACCCCCCCGCTGATTCTGCCCTACACGACATCGCAGTCAAACAACTCCCGCCACACCCTCCCTACCCCCCCCCTTGGGTATGCCCCTCACCACCCCATACCTCTCATCCCGGAGGCGCCCTTTCACGGCGTCCCCCCCTCCCGTGACCACCCGAATTCGTACGCCCCGCCGTCCCCCATGGATGGCCGCTCTCCATTTCCGGGTGGCCCACCTCTACTCTTCCATGGACATCACTCTTCCCCAGCCAAGCGTGGCGACCACACCCCCCGTGGCCGTCGTCGCCCCACCGTTGACCCCATAGTCATCGGGCGACCGACACACGCAACCCCCGACTTTGACCCAGACGTCCACCCCAGTCTCTTGGGCAGCCCCCACTACGCCCCCGTCTGCACGCGCCCCGCTGTCTCCCCGGTCTTGCGCATCCTTGGCTCCGCCCAAGCCTCACCCACAGAGGCACATTGGCGCGCTCTGCAAAAGGTCCTCCGCTCCCTTCATGGCACCATTCACATGCGCCTGACGTTGGGGGGGGGCATGGACCACAGCCTCCAACTCACAGGCTTTGCCGACGCTACCATGCTCACCAAACTCCTCCCAAGACATGCACTTGCAAGACACCGAAGTGCGATCATTGGAGGACAAGACCCAATGCAACGCTTGCGGGACTGTGACTGTAACTACGTTTGCGTACGTTATCTTCCACACTAACTGTGTTTGCATGGTTCAATAAGAGGACAGCAGCCTCATCGAACACCACGTTGCGGCTGCTCACCACCCGACGAGTAGCAGGATTGTACACCAACCACGCAGGTGATTCGGAAGCATAGCCCACAAAGACACCCTTCCACGCGCGATCGTCAAGTTTGCGGCGTTGAGACTTGTCAACGTGGACATAGGCCGGACAGCCGAAGACCCGCATGGAGCTCAAATCAGCTCGTCTACCGGTCGCCAAGGTGAAAGGTACACCGCCGGCTCCGCTACTATGCACACGATTGCGGACATGCACCGC
This sequence comes from Tetraselmis chui, assembly GCA_026401115.1. NCBI lineage: Eukaryota > Viridiplantae > Chlorophyta > Chlorodendrophyceae > Chlorodendrales > Chlorodendraceae > Tetraselmis > Tetraselmis chui. Next base: position 544,084 of record JAPMLY010000011.1, read on the forward strand.
AGCGGCCATCGCTAAAGCCCAATACGATTTTGGCAGCGCGGCTTGCCGGATCATTGACTGCGCCATCGGGACCAATGTCCCCCACTGCCGCTCAATACGGCCATGTTGCCAATGCGCGTAAGGGGCAGTGATCTCCACAGCGATGTTGAACTCATCCAAGAGGTTTCGGAAGGCAGCACCTAAGAACACCGTGTCATTGTCCACCCGAAGACGACGAACCGTGTGCCCCAGAGAACGGATGGTAGTCAACATGCGACGGAACGAGGCGGGAGCCTCATCCTTGGAGCGGACCGCATCATGCAGCATGAAACGGCTCCGGAAATCAACCGCACACAAGCTGTACCGCCGTCCTCCCAAGGATGGAACACTCATAGGACCGCAGAAGTCTAAGCCGAGGACCTCAAAGACACCAACGTTCCGGTCAGCCGGCTCACGAGAGATACGGCGGACGTGCGACTTACACACAGCACACGTCTCACAGAAGCCCAACTTCTCCGACGCAGAAAACGCCACACCCTCCACCTGAGTGGCCAAGAGCCCGTCCAATTGCGACTCGCCAAGGTGACCGAGTCGGGAATGCCACAACCGTTTTTCCGATGGCGCAGTGGCGACCGAAGCGGTAGGATTCGACGAAGCAACCCGCGCCGGCAACCACACCAATAAATGCGCGCGCTCCAACGGAACCACCACGCCACCACCATGACCGGCATGAAGACGAAGGTGGTCCACGGGATCAGCTAACACCACAGAATGACCTTGTCGCCGAGCTTGGGTGAGGCTGAAAAGTCGATGGTAAGACCACGACGCACGACGGGATAGCTCAGGAACGTGGAGCACATTCTTTAGCGTGGCAGGAATCTCCTCTCCATCTTCAGCCTTCACAATGATTCGGACCGAGCCCACTCCAACAGCGCGGGCGCTGATACCCTTCACCCAAAGCCGGTCGGTGAGCGCTCGATACTCACAGAAGTCACGGCGCACACTAGTCATGTGATGGCTGGCGCCGCTGTCGGCCAACCACATCCACGTTTCCCCATCGCGCTCGAACATGTGTCGAGCCTCGGAGAATGGCCTCGCAGGGGTGGCTGTCACGTCCATGACCGCCGGAAAAGCAACCGGGGAGTCCATTTGCGCAGAGTTACCTCCGGTGTTGTTGACGGGGCACTCGGACCTGCGATGGCCCTTCTTACCACAGCCATAGCAAACACCACGAAAAATTCTCGCTCCGCCTCTGCCATATGAGGTACGACGAGTAGTCGCAGCTCCTTGAAGAGATTTCAGTTGGTCTTGGAGCTCGGAGACTTGCCGCTTCAAAAGTTCAGTCGTTGAGTCATCATGAGACGCTGCAAAAGCCGTAGGCGTTGGGGGCTCCGTTGAATGTGATTGCGCACGACTCTCGATGCGCATGCCCTTTTGACGAAGATCACGCTTGACGGTATCCATGCTGAGGTCGTGTACGTCCCACGTGTCGGTGATGGAGTGGTATTCGCTGCGCAGGCCCTTCACCAAGTACATGATGATACGCCGGTCGTGGACGACGTCCCCAACTCGGGCAAGCTGTCGTTGCAGTCGAACTAACCGGTTCAGATATTGAATGCCGCTCTCGCCGTCCGCTTGCGGCGTCTCCAAGTCCTGCAATAGTTCCGTACACCGGTAAATACCATCGTCCTCATAATGATTGACTAACGCAGTCCATGCAGTGTGGCCGCAGGTCTTGTCATCCTCGCTAACATTCTCGATAATGGAAAGGTCGTCCTCCGGCAGCGCAAGAATCAATGTGGAGTACATGTCGACTTGTTGTTGAGAGGAAGCGGCACCATCCGACGACAAAGCCGGAGCCCACTTTTGCATCAAGCCAAATGCACGAAAACGTTTCTTCCACACGTCAAAATCTCGTCTCTCCCCACTGAACTTGGGTAGTTTCACGGAGTCCATATCAGGTACGTCGGATGCGCTCGCAAGAGAACCAGAAAATCAGGAATAATGCCAACAAGAAAAGCACCAAGTACCGGTGAAGAGGCGGGCAACACGGCTCAGAAAAGGAGACGACAAAGGGCTGACCGAAGACGCAATTGTACTCCCGGAGTCTATACAGCCAAGGCAATCAGAAACGAGTCTCAGAAGGTCGGTCAAGTGACGTCGTACAGGAGTGCTAGTACACTTGTGGTAAGATGCCTTTCCAAAAATTCAGCCGGACCACTATCGGCTTTCACGAGAAAAGAAACTGGCGGGTGACAAGCTCCGGAAGCGAATAAAATTCCAGAAAGCGCCAAGCTATAACAAAGAAAAGCAAGCCGATCTTCACGTCACACGAGTCGGCGTTCGGGGGTTGAAGCCGGCTCCAAGCGACACAAACAAGTCGCTACCAGCCGGGTATCGAAGTAAAGCTACAAACACAAGCAAGAGCCAGCCACTTTGTGAGCCAGCCGCACCTCACGTATCGTGCGACACCACAAAGGTCTACCACTCTTCGAGAAGCAAGCTCTAGGTTCCAGTCAAGACAAATGACTCCAACAACTAGCAGCTTGAGGGCCCATAACCTGTCAAAGTTGAGGGGGCAATAAGGAATGCTTACACTCGGTGAGTGACACTGCATGTCATCTCACCCTCAGCAAGTGCCTAGCACTTGCCTATCACAGGACACGCACTCACCTTGTGGTGAGCACACGCCAACATATATTCTGAGCCTTTAGATGATATCTAACGCTCAGCAACTTGCCACCATCAGCAACCTAATCCTCTCTATTGTTGATTGGCTTATCATCTCATAGTGCTGAGTCACAGCCGTACTATCACGATGCTACTTGACCAACATTGCTGTGTAGCAACTTGATTATCACACAAAACCATGTCTCGCATCAGGTAGGTTGTCCTCCTCAGGAGTTGTTAGACGGGGCCGGTGATGGCCGAGCACGACCCAAATATGGCGAATTAGTCACGAAGTCATTTGAAAATTTTCTGAGCTCCATTGCTCCTTCAAGGGCGAACTAAAACCTTTTTGTTGTGAGCGATGTGACTTGGCCTGAGCGTGAAGTTGGAAAGTAGCCAGTCCATTGATGAACCGAACGCAGTGAAGATCATTTGTAAGGGGTTGTCGGGACCTTCGTAAAAAGTCGTTGAACGTGTCAATGTAAGTGACTTAACTCAGGGATCCTTGCGTAAGTCCTAGCAAGGCGTTAATTGCGTCATCTTGGATGTTAGGCAGCACGAACGTCTTAAAAATCTCGGCCGCCGGAGAGTCGAAAGAGTTTGGAATGGCAGCTTGCTGCTTACGGTTAATCCACTAACTGGTCATGAGTCCAGGAAAGTGAGACGTAACCCACACAACAACGTCATACGAGTCGGCGTTAATCCCAAGCATGGTGAAGCGTCGAGGTTGTATCTCCAACATGTTTTCAGCGTGTGTGCGTCTTGGCATGATCAGTAGGCAGAGTTAAATGCATTAATGTTGCGCCTCATTTAGAGTTACGCTCAAACTAGCAAAGTCTGTTATATGGACCGGCAGTCCCATGCATAAGTCAGTCGGCGTCTCTCCGCATAATGGATTAACGTACCACTTGATCAACATCCACACATGGTTAGAGTCGACAACGGTAAAACGGGGCCAGAAAAAGAGTTGCCTCGGAAATGACGTGTCATCATTAGATAACACCTGCTTAGAAATTGCAACGCCTCGAAAGGCCTCCCATTGAGCCACGAAACATGAGTGAAGTAACTCGAGCTTACGTTGATTAGCACGGACTAACCCAATCTTAGACGGCGTAAGCGAAAGACCATAAATGTAAGTCGATTCCGGAACGACGTAAGTACCATCACGATTAATGGTCGAATGGGCTCGAACAACTTGCTCGACCTTAGCTGGAGCTCGCAAATTAGTTGTCACGTAAAGTACCGGAACTTATGCCAAAAAATACGTAAACACGTTGACTCTCCACTCCAATTAACGGCAATAATCGAAGATGTTTGTTACTCGACACTGTAAGATCGTCGACGGTCAAAGTAAGGTAAGTTTCCTCGAACAATTCGTTAACGGCATCGTCGACAAGCTCTTCGTCAAGTGAAATCGAACCGGCAAGAAACCAAGTTTTACCGGTACGGGCTTTACATGGTAAAACGAGTTTAATGTTAGAGGCTTTGAAACCTCCAACAGGCAGTACGACCACGACGTAGTTTCCAAGTCCAACATGAGCCATCTCGAATAAATCAATAAGCGTCGAACAACTCAAACAACAACAAAAGCGTGAGTCGTTCAAAAAGCTCCGAAATCAGTGCGGCAATTTCCCTTTTGAAAGCTAGTTGCAGACACAAATCTGTTATGTTAGCTTGCTGTTGTTGTCATTGCAGGTTAGAGGGCAAACGGAGGGAGAGATTAGAAAATGTTTTATTGTTTAGTGTCAAATAATAGATTGTTATCGAGCAAAGGAAGTGTTAAAAAGGTTATGTCACCTCCCTCCAATGCACTAGGCTTAAATATATCTCGCCTAGCGAACTTAGACTTGCTCTCGTTGGATCCTCGTGCCATGTGCTAGGGCTCTCTAACGGTTGCAAGCAAGTTAGCGACGCGGCTCGTCTGCATTGGAAATCTCGTCAAGCGCGTCGTCTAGCTAGTAAAATCAATTGTGCATACATGTACGTACCGGGAGGTACTAGTAGTACATCACGCACCAATACCCTCGCTAAATGGCGCCCGCCGGCGGCGCAGCGGCGGCGGCCCCGGAGGGGGTTGCGCTCGCAGGCCCATGGGCATCCCCTCACCACCCCGTGATGGGCGCTGGAAACCCCGTAGCCGTGCCCGGCTTGGCACGATAGGGGACTAAGAGGGCCGAGTGCGCGATCCGCGGGATCAACAAATGACGGGAAAGCTTTGTACATAGGGCTTTTGAATAAATAATTCCTGTGCAATACCGGCGCCATGATCTCCCGCTCGGGCCGTCCGATATGTTTTTTCGTAGCCAAATACTACTAGATATATTCCTACCTTGAGGGAGTGGGACTTGTACCTCAGGAGCGTGTGGTGGCAAGGAGGGTACGGCCGGATTAGCAGTGGGACGCGGGCGCTGGAGATGTTATGGTCAGCCGGGAAGCAGCGCCAAGAAAGGGCACTCGCTCGCTGTCGACTAGCCATGTGCCAGTCGAGCCTTCCCGGGGGCAAAGGTACGACATGACACATGCCGGTGGTCGGTCGCTAGCGGAGGAGCGGCTCGGTGAGGCGGCGGCGATCCTCATGAACAACCGCCGCCGGAAAGTCATGAACGGAGGGATTTTTTGGAAACTAATATAGTGTCCGTACCCGGTGTCGAACCAATTGGGAAGCAACACCCGAGCATGGCGCTCACTGGCGGACTGCTTCGTCGAAAGGCTACCGCTCCCGGGGGGAGGGGTTCGCTTGGTCGACAAAGAGGTTGGTCGCGACGGGGGGAGCGAAACGATTTGGCGACGACGACCCTCCGAGTCAGCGCCGCCGGAAAACCCCGCACGGAGGGTTTTGACTAATTTCCGTGCACCCGCGGCCCGAAGGATCCGGCTACGGTGACCTGCCCCCCCCCCGCTCTTTTTCGACACCCACCACCATGACAAACCTATATACAGATATTGTGGGCCCGGGTGAGCGCGGAGGCCCACGCTCGAAAAGGTTGCTCGGTGGACGCGCGATCAGAGGGGGAAGGGTACGGGCGCAGGTCGGACTACCATATACGTACCCGGGTACGAGACAGAGGAAGAATCGGGGAAATGAGCGGGGAGAATCAAGGCGCGGAGGCAAGAGCGCCAGTATTTTCCTTTGTGTGTCTTGGTCCCCCCCACCTGCCCGCGAGGTGACGGGAGACCTCGACAAGGAGGAACGTCGCGTCAGTGTGCGCGGCAACGACCTTGGGGCGGGGCTACGGAATGCGGCGGCGGGATCGACGAGCGACCACGTGAGGAGGGTTTTCTGCCAGCCTTTCCCCTCCTATCTCCGGCAAGACCGAAGTCACGCGGGAGCTAGATTAGGTTAGCCCGTCGTCCTTCCCGAACGCCGACCGGTCTAGGCCGGTCGACACCCCGGTTCGGCGGGAGCGGGCCGTGAATCGTTAAGGTCGAGCAGCAGTTTAGTTTTGCATTTCTTGACAAGTGGATTTATCATTAGATGTGTTTTTGGATTCTAAAATCTTACGTTGTTACTGGTTGAGCGGGGGGGCAGTGGCAATTGTTGCGATTGCTTGCAGTTTCTTTAACGCCCGAGGAACGTCAACACACGGTGAAGCTCGGTGTGTCGATAGGTGTACTTGGTCGAAGAGACCCGGTCTAAACTTGCTCGTAAGTCATGTATGGCTGAGTATAGAGGGTCGAGAGATGGGTGCCGGTCTAGTTTGCCGATTCGCTATGAACAATTCCAATTTCACCCTCGCTAAATGACAACAGCGACGTACCCACGATGTACGTCCTTCCTATGGAAAAGCACGAATTGGATTTAGTAACGAGTACATGTAAAATATCATGCAATGTACTATCACATGATTGTACTCGTCACACTAATTAAGGATACAAACTTTTGAGGCGGTACCTGTCAACGCGCCGGGTTGTCAAAGGGATGCTATCATATTTACGCCTCCATGTAGATATCAAAAGTGCTATAATGTTGTTGAAATGTCAACGGCCGTTGCCGCATGTTCTTGACTAAGTTTTGCCCTATTTCTCAAGGTTGCCTCCCTATCGATACTCTTCAACTTCTCCTCGAAGTTAGCCGAGGGATTATGATTATATATTTAGGGTCGCACATACAGAGTTGAACTACAACAAATACAAAATCCCCCCCCTTTCAGTAACCTAACCTATTAACATGGTACCCGTACTTGTACTTGCATGCTTGTGTGCCTCGTTTCTTTATTTCATTATTTTGCGCCTCCGGGATATGGGACTGGCAAGTAAGCCCGCACGTGCAACCTCTTGTTTCGTTTCAAGCACGACTAACAATATTGGAAATTGAAAACTGTTTATGACAATCACCGAATTAACGGTTGCTGTCTTCGGGCGCCCCTTTGCTCATGCCTCCTAGAGTACCGTTTTGATCGTAGGATACACGCCATGAAACCACTAATCCGAACCTCTCCAATGGCACTAACGATACAATCAAGCTCATGCTAGTAGACATTAAATGCACACTAGTGTACTAGCCTCGAACGCTCGATGGCTACTAGCCCGACAACAACAGCTTTCGCGGGGAAAGCTCAATTCCTCTACCTCGCCATCGCTCCCACGCGTTTCTTTTTACGCGAGTTGCACAACGTCCTCGCAACTCGCTGTGGTTGGGGGGGACGCGTCCGCCTAACGCGTAAGCTACGGCGAGACCTCAAGTGGTGGCAAACAGTTTCCACCCAAAACAACGGCAAGTCGATATGCAAGCCTATCGAGACCGCTAACCCCATGCCGACTCCAGCGACTACGGGTGGGGCGCCGTGCTAAACGACGACCCCAACTACCAAGCCCGCTGTTTTCGGAACGCGCCAGACCGCCGGCATCACATCACTTGGGAGGAACTTCGAGCAGTTCGACACGCTATCGAATCGTTCCTCCCCCAGCTCAAGGGACGCAACGTCCTCCTCCACGAAGACAACAATGCCGTGGTCGGTACCCTCACCAAGCTAATCAAACGGTCACTCGTTATGATGACCGGGCTGCGCCGCATGTGGTACCTACTCGACTCCAACGACATCCATATCCGACCTCGCTACATCTGTTCCGCGGCGAATATCTAGACAGAGACCCCAACCACGAGTTGGACACCGAGGACTTATAGCTAAACCCGAGACTCTTCGCACACCGGCAGAGCCGTTGGGCCCCCCACTCTATCGACCGCCTCGTGTCTATGCTCAACACTCAGTTGGCACGCTTCAACGCCAGATGGGGCAACTCCCAGTGCGAATACGTCGAATGCCTACACCTCCCCGACGCGGCATGGCGCCGCGAAACCAGGTATTGCAACCCCCCTTGGACCGCTCTCCCAACTCTCACTGCCAAACTGCGCCAATAAGGCGCAGTTGCTACCGTCATGGCCCCCTACTGGCCCAGCAAACCGTGGTACGAAGACCTCCCACGACTCGCAACCCAAACCATGCACTTCCCCCTAACACGGGGCTTGTTCTTCCCCGGCAGACTCGGCAAGCACGCGGGGGTCGGACCACCAGGCTGGAGCAGCGTAGTCTTTCGAGCAACACCCCCTCATGGCTCTACACCCGCCGCGGCCCCATAGGCCTGTCCCTACGCGCCGCTCACGCTACCAATTACGCGCCATGTTAGCACTAACACCCCGTTGCCTAGTACTTATATACAACGTAGCTACTTGTCATTCTAGTACTTAGTGTTATGCTATTAGCGGTACTCTATTCCCTATTAGTGGCGGTCGGCCGGCCCTGCCGGTGCCTTCGCCGGCCGCGATCTCTCTCCTCTCACTTCTCAAGTCACCCCATCCGGCCGCCTTGTGGGGCCGGCACGACCTACGTGCAACAATCCGTTCATGATTCCGACAGGTTATGGGCCCTCCACCAAGTTACACTAGAGAAGAGCGTGTGTAAAGCTGTTGTGAGATCCCCATGGTGGGCACGATAATGGACACATCCGTACGTTGTACTCCGGGGGAGTCTTGGCCCTACTATCTCGCCAATAGTGGATGTACTGCGGGAGCCCGTTGCTCGGGCAGTACGGGGGTATACATATATGACATATATCCCCAATGGGTACCGACTTTTCGGCGCGGTACTTGGTTACGGCGTACGGCTCTAGACACGGAGGTGCCGGGTTAAATTCCCGGTGATGGCATTTCCGTGTAACCCTTTGACAGGTTATGGGCCCTCCACGTATGCCGCGGGTTGCTAGGGTTTGACCGGAGTTGATCGGATGATGTCCATTAGGGGGAGTGTTGTGAGATCCCAATGGTGGGCATAATAATGGACACATCCGTACGTTGTACTCCGGGGGAGTCTTGGCCTTACTATCTCGCCAATAGTGGATGTACTGCGGGAGCCCGTTGCTCGGGCAGTACGGGGTATATATATGACATATATCCCCAACGGGTACCGACTTTTCGGCGCGGTACTTGGTTACGGCGTACGGCTCTGGACACGGAGGTGCCGGGTTCAATTCCCGGTGATGGCATTTCCGTGTAACCCTTTGACAAAAGCGCTCGGCGCCACGCTAGTCCTACCTACTCCCACGTAAGCAAAAGTAGAGCGTGTACAAAGCGCTCGGTGCCACGCTAGTAATTCATCGTCCAACCGACACCACGCTTCGCTTTCGAGCTGGTTGTCCGCAACTGTCCTACCATCTCCCGCGTAAAAAGGAGAAGAGCGTGTTTAAAGCGCCCGGCGCCACTCTCGCCCCACCAAGCTTTCAGCCTCACCATGCCTTCAGCCTACCAATGCTCTCGACCGGATCAAGTTGTACAAAACCGACCCGCGAAAATTATGCCCGTGCGTACTTTAATTAGCACTTTTTTTTCCCAACGCAACGCCGCACCGCTCACCTAACTTAGCGAGGAGCTAATCTTTCCCACGGCGAAAGGGTGGAGTCAACACGAGCAGATTTTGCGTGCCTACACATTCCTAACAACCTTGTTGGCTCTGCTTCTTCCTCGCCGGTCGCTCTCATGCGTCGGCTAATTCGCCTGTGGACAGTTCTTCCCGCTACATGTCAGACTTGTACATTACGCATTACATTGGAACCGCTTCATATCGGCAACTCGCCGGTAGCGGCACGTTCATGTGAGCGCATGTCACTACACCTACCCGGCATGAGACACACGCTACAAGCACTACACCTTCGACTAAGATGGCACTTTCCTCGACGCAAGCTAGGCCGACGTCAAGACCTCGGCTACCTTGAGGGGGGTGTTAGCACTAGTATCCCGTTGCCTAGTGCTTATGTACAAGGTAGGTATTTGTCATCCTAGTACTTAGTGTTATGCCATTAGCGGTACTCTATTCCCTATTAGTGGCGGTCGGCCGGCCTTGTCGGTGCCTTCGCCGGCCGCCATCTCTCTCCTCTCACGTCTCTAGTCACCCAAGCCGGCCCCCTTGTGGGCCCGGCACGACCTACGTGTAACAATCCGTTCCCGCCCGTCCAGCTACAAACGCGCACATGCCCACATCGCTACCGGCCAAATGCAGACGCGACCCAAGCCCCTTGGTCCTAGTCCATGGGTACCAAGTACCGTGCCCTCCTAAGCACCGACCACCTAGGTACCACCGCGATTAGCCTACTCAACTGCTCCCTCGCACCATCCACGTACGGTAACTACGACAGATCTCTACGCCCCTACTCCGCTTTTTGCGCCACAAACGGACGCCCCCCCTTTCATGACACCCCCGCTACCATGGTTCGCTACAATGCATGGCTCGGCCTACGTGGTACCGTCGCTGCTACCTCTATGCAACCTTACTTTTCTGCGGTCAACAAGTACTTCCTCGACCACCTGCTACCCCCCATCGCCGTTGGCGACCATTTGGCCGACGCTCGCCGCGGGCTAGAAATTCAACAACAACGCATCGTCCCGTCCGACACACGGCTACCTCTTTCAGCAGCAATCGCCCTCGACGTTTTTTTTGGCCGCCAACACGCTCCGCGACAACCTAACCTGGACACCCGCTACCCTCACATTCATCCAACGTTTTTGTTCCTTGCTCGCGGTGTGCGTCAACTACACCTTTTTCTGCCGCGCAGATATTGGCACCCGCTACCTCACAGGTGACCTCACAGTCGACAAACCCTCCCAACAAATCTGTCTCTTCGTGCGAAAATCCAAGGGCGACCAACGCCGCGACAGCCGCGACAAACTCGTGTTGGCCGTCCCAATGACCGCCAACCCATTGTTAGCGGACTTGCATGACTACTACCTCGCTCAACGGACGGCCTTGTGGACAACCTACTACCACCGCCCTCCCCATGCCGCTATCTAGAATGTCTCGCCTTTGGAACCTTCCGCTGAATGGAAGGCCGCCGCAACGCTTTCGTCATGGCTGGCCCTCGCGCTCCGCACAATCAAAGCCATAGCGCCAGCGGGCTTCAAGTGAACATCGCACAACCTCCGGAAGGGTGCGGCTTCCGCCGCTAGCTGCATCGGCGCCCCCTTCCCCGTCATTAGATACATGGGTGGATGGGCCAAGAACAACTCCGTGACCGAAGGCAAGTACATCGACCCCACCATGACCCCATCAAATGTCGCTTGGCGTTTCTTTGGTTGGCTCGCGCCGTCCGCCCAGCAGCACTAACATGAGATTGTGCAAGCCTTTGACTTTAGGTTATTGGCAATACGTGCCCTATGGTAAATGGTCATATTATTTTCAATCTAGAGGTTTGCACATCCAACCCCCATGTGTACGGGACAGTGACCCTAGCGGTTACTTTTACCGTTAGTAACGGCGCGTCGCACTTACATGACAACAACCTTGTCCATGCAGTTAGACGCAACCAACGACCGAATGACTTCCCCAACGGTCAACTCTAGCTAGCCCTTGCCTCACAACCCGGAACTAGGTACGATCATGGCACTCTATGCCTTCGCGCTCAACCAATCTAGGCTTCGCGCGAACCCACCCATCCAACCCTATAATACCCGCGAATTGACCCCAAGCCTAGGCTGTGAGTGTCTCTTGGCTAAATTGTAAGTAAGATACCATCGTTGCTAAGACGTGCGCTAGGTTAAAATAAATATTTGACGTACATTAAATAGTAACATTGTTTTAAATCTAGGGGCTTGCAAAACTTGTTTACATATGTGACAGAACGCACACCTTAGCGGTAAAGCGTTGCTATAAAAGCGGTGCGTCTTGCCCAGTCCTCGTGGTAACCCTCGAGGATTGAGGAAACGCCTCGCGCAACGCCCCAAGCCGTGCCTCCAGTAACACTAGCTAACGGCAACCCTTAACATGGTGCAACCCCCGAGGATTGGCACTTTCTGCTTTGCGCTCGCCCATCTGGCTCGCGCAATTGCAGTCTCGACTCTAGTAGTCGAGTAAGGTGTCAGTTTACATCGTTTCATGCGCACTCGAGCGTCACGAGACACTTCCCAACGTTCTAGGTCACTGTTTACCCACATGCAGCATGAGCATTCTACCTCCGCGCCCGGAGTCGACTTTCTACCCCATGTCACTGAACAACGTACTTCCGAACTGATTCAAATCGCAGTCTCGGCCCTCGAACTCCGGATTTCTGAGCAGATTCAGGCGTCTAACACCGCCTTACTTGCACAGCTTCAGCGTTTAACATGCCCACTTGTGCCCACGAATCAACAACAGTCCATTCCCCCTGACGCTACATGTGCGACTGAGGGTGGTGAGGCGGCCCATGAGCCACCTATCGACATGTTGAACGACGACTCCAAGCTCCACGAGCCCGAGTTCGTCGACTTTTTCGCCTACGTGAAAGTCATTCTTGCCGGCCTAGAGCGCCCCCCCCCGCGACATTGACGAACCTCGCCTCTAGACGCTAACGGACGACACGGCGCGTTTCCTTAACGACAGGAAATCTCAAGCGGGGTACGACGAGTACCTCCACATTGGTTGCTATGCCTTCTTTGCCAGCTGCGCCAACGCGGCAATTGGCGAGGGTCAGGACGCGCTGTCATCCGGCCCTCCTTTATCAACGGAGCATGCGGCAGCCGCTGCCCTCATCACAACGGGTCATCGCACCCACGCAGCGACGGAGGAGGCCGCCCGTACTCGATTGGGCTTCCTCCGCCTCACCAAGGGCGGACAAACGAGCTCGGATTCGGACCGAGTGTTCGCCGAACTCGCCCACGAGCGCTTCTGCCGCCCACGCCCTACCGCGGTCTCCGGCCCACTGGACGAGCTACGCCAGCAAGCGTTCGTCGACAGAACGCTCGAAGTCCGTCTGCATGCCGCCAAAAAAGCAGTTGTTGGAGCATCGTTCGCGAAGGCAACACCAGATAGGCCACCCGGACAGGACGCCAAGGCTAAGAAGGCGGCCGCCGACAAACACAAGGCTGCAGCAGCAGCAACAACAACAACGGCTACCGGAACTAAGTCAGGCGACGGGACCAAGCCCACGAAAAAGTGATGGTGTGACCCGCCGCGCCGATTCTTGCTCCCCGTCATCCAACTACATGAGTCACCGCGTGCGGCTAAGATGGCGGGAGTGAGAACATATCGGCGCGAGTGGTCAAGTCGTGAATTGGATCTTCCATGGCGTGCGGGTCAAATTCAAAAATGGCATGCGTCCCAAGCCATTCAACCACGGAGTTTCCATGAAGGACGCCACTCAACCGCAAATGGACTTCCTAGCTACGGGGCTGCCACGATTCGAGTCGTGCGGAGGATGGGAGCGCGCACACAACACCCGCTACGTCTTCCGCATGTTTCTAGTGCCCAAGCCCGGCGTAAACAAGTGGCGTTTGATTATCGACCTACGTGAACTCAACAACTAATGTGCAGAATTCAACCTCTCGTGCGAAACCCTGAGGCACATGTCCCGCCCGGGCGATTACTTCGTCTCCCTCGACCTCGTGGACGGCAACTACACACTCGGCATTCGGGAGGAGGACCGCGACTACTTCACGGTAAACTATAGAGGCGAGCTCTGGCGCCTCGCATGCCTCCCGATGGGCTGGTCCGGGTCCGCCTACTACTTCTGCAAGCTCACGCAGACGCTCGCCGACTACCTGCGACGGCCATCTACGCCACCGACCGCGAAGACGGCGACACCCCACAAGCCATCGAGACGATTCTTACGCAACATCCGATGGCGCGGAATTCGCCCACTGCCTTACATGGACGACTATACGTTCATGGCCCACTCGCGCGAGACAGCTCTACTTCTACGCGACCGCGTCGATGCACTACTACACCGGCTCGGCCTCCAACGCAACCCCGAGAAAGACATGTGGGAGCCCACGCAGGTGGGCGACCACCTAGGCCTTACGATCGACCTCCGGAACGGCGAGTTTCGAACCCCCGTCGACAAACTGCAGGCCCTCTCCAAACATGCCTCAGCGCTACTCGGCCGCGCAGCGACCATTGCCCGTTGGCTACCCGCGAGACAACTAGCGGCGTTCGCTGGAAAAGCGCAATTTCTCTACCTCGCCATCGCGCTTGCACGTTTATTTCTCCGCGAACTTCACAACGTATTGAGTACACGACATGGATGGGGCGGACGAGTCCGGATGACACACCAACTCAAACGAGACCGGAATGATGGCGAACAGTGCCCGAATAGCACAACGGACGCTCAATCCACAATCCCAATCCACATACCTCCACGCCGACTCCAATGCTTACGGATGGGGAGTCGTGCTAAACGACAACCCTGCTTATAAGGCGCGCGGTTTCTTGCACGACACCAACACATCACATGGGAGGAGCTACGTGCCGTACGACTCGCAATCGAGTCCTTTCTACCGCAGCTACGGGGACGCAACGTCTTACTACACGAGGACAACACCGCCGTCGTGGCGACGCTGTCCAAAATGGCCACTCGCTCCCCCGTCATGATGACCGAATTAAGGAGGCTTTGGCACTTGTTAGACGTCATCGACATCAGCATCCGGCCCCTGAACATTCGCTCGGCATCGAACATATGTGCCGACAGCCTCAGCCGGGAGCTCGACCGCGACGATTGGCAGCTAAACCCTCGTCTTTTCAGCTACCTTCAAGCGGAGTGGGGACCCCACGCGATCGACCGGTTCGCTTCGATAGAAAACGCTCAGCTTTCATGTTTCAACGCCAAGTGGCGCGACCCCAAGTGCGAGGACGTCAATTGTCTGCACCTACCAGACGCCGCGTGGAAACGCGATTTACTGCAACCCCCCGTGGGCCGCTCAACCCTCCCTTTGTGCAAAGCTACACCAGTCGAGCGCGGCAGCCACGGTCATCGCGCCCTACTGGCCCCACAAACCATGGTTTCAACAACTACACAGCATGGCCACCGAGACCATTCACTACCCCGCCTCACGCGACCTATTCTTCCCCGGACGGCACGGCTCGCGCGAGGGGGTCGGACGGCCATGATGGAGCGTCGTGACCTTTCGACTGCCACGCCGGCTTGGCTACACACCCGCAGAGGCGCTATGGGGCGCACGTTACGGACCTCGAGCCCTGGCGTCGAGGACCTATCCTCCGTCACCTTCCACCCACTAGTCCACCCGCGACCATCCCTCTACAAGCTTCGCGAACCTGACGCGCACGCGCCGTGGACGTCTAGCATGACTGCCCAGCTCCGCAAGCTGCTAGGAACCGACCAGCTCGGGACCACAACGCTCAACATGCTGAGCAGCTCACTCGCACCGACAACCTACGCAAACTACGACAGCGGTATGCGCCAGTTTGCCGCATTCTGTCACAAGGAGGACATACACCCCTTGCAAGCTACGACACAATCCATCGTACGCGACACAACTTGGCTAGGACTGCAAGGCACCGTCGCCGCGGCGTCACTGCAGCAGTACTACTAGGCAATAAACAAGTTTTTCCGCGACCATCAACAATAACCGATTGCCGTCGGCGAGCTCTTAGCGGACGCACGCCGCGGACTCGAAATGCAACAAGAACGGCTACTCGCCGCGGACTCCCGCCTATCGTTATCAGCCCCTCTGGCTCTCAAGCTGCTCGACGCAGCAACGCATATCCGCAAACACCTAACATGGACAGCACCAGCACGACATCGAATCGCTAGATTCCGGGCGCTATTGGCAATGTGTACCAATTACGCGTTTTTTTGCAGAGCAGAACATGGTGTCCGCTACCTAACACTTGACCCCACTTTCGACCGACAATCCGGGCAGATTTGGCTGTTCATTAAAAAGTCAAAAGGCGACAAGCGACGCAACGCAGCCGACAAACCAACCCTGGCTATACCGATCACCGCTAACCCCGCCCTCGCAGACCTCCTCGAATGGTATTGCACGAAGCGTGTCGCCTAATAAGCAAAATTGTACAACACCCCTCAACCAACCGCACTATGGAGCTTCGCACCTTACGAGAGTGCGGGCGACTCGTAAGCGGCTTCTACTCTCTCCGCCTAGCTCCTCGACGCTTACACCGCCATTGGCGCCACACCTCCAAAAGGTTTCAAATGGACATCGCACAACCTCCGAAAAGGTGCCGCCTCCGCTGCTAGCTACATCGGGACCCCACTCCACGTCGTCAAGTACATGGGTGGTTTTGGCCAAGAACAACTCCGTGACTAAAAGTAAATACGTCGACCCCACCATGACCCCTACTCAAGCGGCGTGGCAGTACTTCGGTTGGCTCGTCCCATCCAAACCGCTTCATTAAGACCATGCTGCGCAAGCCTCCGGCCTTTAAGATAATGGCCAAACGTGCCCTCGGGTAAATAGTCAGATTGTTTTAAATCTAGAGGTTTGCAAAACTTACTTAAGTATGTGACATAACGCACACCTTGGCGGTAAAAGCGTTGCTGTAAAAGCGGTGCGTCTTGCCCCGTCCTCGAGGTAACCCTCGAGGATTGAGGAAACGCCTCGCGCAACGCCCCAAGCCATGCCTCCAACAACACTAGCTAGCGGCAACCCTTTAGCCGGTGCAACCCCCGAGCACTGGCACTCTCCACTTTGCGCTCGCCCATCTGGCTCGCGCAACCCACCCACCCAACCCATAATTAGCGCTAATCTTCCCCTGGCCAAGACTGTGGTGGTCTTTTGGCAAAATTGTAACCATGCTGACATCTTTGGCAAAACGTACCCTCGGGTAAATATATCTATATGTACCTGTACCTGTACTTGCAGCGTCCGCAGTAAATAATGGTCATATTAGTAATATAGAGGTTTGAATTACATGGCTAAATTACGAAGTAACCGGCGTTACCTCCGTTACAAGCGTTACCTCCGACGCTACATCTCCCTAACGGTTCAAGCGCCCAAGCGCGCACGGACAGTAAAATGTCCGCACCCTATATAACACACCAGCAGCGATTGTGTGTCCACCTTCTGCCTTTTGCGAGAGCTATCGCTCACGCAAACGGCATCGTGGCTCTTGCTAGCCACGCAAGGTGTTGATCACTGAGTCTCCTGCACGACGCACGAAAACACACTCCGTCAGTCCAAATGGCAGACCGCCTGGTATTGCCTACTGACCTCTACGTTGCGCCCGGTGACGCGCCGGAACAGCAGCCAGACCAGCTGCAATTGCTAACACAGATTGTGCAGCAGTTAGCAGCCCAGGTCGCAACTCTCTCCGTCGCAACCGCGTCAACAAAACCAACTACTTCAGCCATCCCCACAGCCGACTCCGACAGCGCTGCGGGTGGACGACTCGAGCTCGACGCTCTACCAGCTGACAGTAAAACCACCCCTCTAGAGTACATCGACCCTAGAGAGTGGTCAGAATTCGCGTCCCGTACGTTCGCGGACTGCCTACCCCCATCTGGCACAACAGCCCCGTGCCTGTGGAACCCTCGACACGACGAGGCCGACAAATTTTTTACGGACAACGCGAGAATTTCTTCCCGCGACGAGTATCGACACCTGCTCTGCTATGGTGTGTTTACGGCCGCCGTTAACGCGGCACTCGAAACTGCTATGGAAACGCTTCGCTCGGTCACCTCTACCCCCGACGAAACAACCTACGCCTACTCCCTCGTCGACGCAGCGCTACGTACTAATCAAGCAGTGGCCTCAGCGGGGGAAGCGCGACTCACCTACATCAGACGCTTCAAGGCCAAGAAGATTCTCAACGGAGAAGAACGCGTCGCGGAGCGTCTCGTCTACTCACGGTGCTTCGACACTGTCGCCTCCGATCGTGGAGGCAACGTCGTCGACGGACTCCTGGCAGCCCTGGAGGACAAACGACTCGAAGTCAGCATCACAGCAGCTGCAAAAGCGCAAGCAGCTGCCCAGTTCAAGGCCGACAAGCCTAGACCAGACAAACCGGACAGGCCGAACGATAAGCCGGACAAGCCGGACAAAACCAAGGCCAAGCCAAAGGACCGCACGAGCGGCCGCCCCCTCCCCCCTACCGACAAGGCACACAAGAAGACCGAGGCCGACAAGGACGAATGACGGGGTGACCCGCCGCGCCGATTCCTGCAACCCAGATTCAAACTACATGCGTCATCGCGTGCGGCGAAACTGGCAAGCCTGGAAAGATATCGGCGCGAGCGGACAAGTCTTACGGTGGATCCGGGAGGGCGTTACTATTCCCTTCCTAAACAACCGACCCCCACCCCCGTTCAACCAAGGCACCTCACTGCTGGACGCTACCCCCGAGCAGCTCACCTTTGTCGAGGCCGAGCTCGCGCGCTTCGTGGAGACGGGAGCCTGGGAACGCACCACCTGCAGCAAGTACGTGTCAAGACTCTTCTTAGTCGCCAAGCCCGGCAACAATCAGTGGCGTTTTATCGTCGACCTACGACACCTGAACAGCTTCTGCGTCAGAAAGCGACTACGGATGGAGTCTTTGCTAGGCGTTCGTCATCTGACTCGGAAGGGCGACTACATGTTCTCGTTCGACCTAAAAGACGGGTTCTACGCGCTGGGCATCGTGCCAGAGCAGCGCGACTATCTAACCGTAAACGTTCGCGGCCAGCTGTACCGACTAGCTGGACTCCCGATGGGCTGGTCGCTCAGCCCTTACCACTTCTGCGCTTTCACGGACACATTCGTACGACACCTCCGTCAACCAGACCCCGGTGGGTTTACAACACAGCACGGGAAGCCTACACAACCCGACAGCGACAGACCAAGCAAGCGCTTCCTCCGACACACGCGGTGGCGCGGAGCCAAAATCTTACCTTATGTGGACGACTTTCTCCTCTTCGCCGCCACTCGTGCTCTCGCTCTCTCGCTCAGGCAGCGCGTCGACCGCCTCCTCACCAATCTCGGCCTTCTCCGCCACCCCTCCAAGGGTTTTTGGGAGCCGACGCAATACGGCCACCACCTGGGCATCGACATCGACACAGCTTCAGGTTACTTCTTCGCCCCGGTGGAAAAGCTACAGAAGCTCGCAAGACAAGCTCGTCACCTACTGCAACGTGCAACCCGAAACTGCAGATGGCTCCCTGTCAAGGAACTACAGTCATTCGCGGGTCAGGCGCAGTACCTTTTTCTGGCAATTCCAGCGGCAAGATTCTTCCTCCGCGAACTGCACTCCGTACTAGGCGACAAGTGGGGAGGCCGCGTCCGCCTCTCTCCGCAGCTCAGTCGAGATCTACAGTGGTGGACACAAGTACCCAGCCACGCCAACGGCAAGAACATACACCGCCCGGTCGAGTCAGCCTACATCCACTGCGACAGTTCGGGGTATGGATGGGGGGCAGTCCTGAACGGCAGACTCGAAGCCCGCGGCTTCTGGGGAATACAGGACGAACAGCAGCACATTACCTGGAAAGAACTGAAGGCCGTCCGTCTGGCCGTCCTCAGCTTCTTGCCACACCTGGCTGGCCGCAACGTCCTCCTCCACGAAGACAACCAGGCGGTCTGCCACGTCCTGACCGGCCTGACGTCCCGCTCCCCGGAGATGATGAACGAATTACGCCGTTTATGGTACCTGTTGGACACCAACAACATCCACATCAGGCCCAGATACATCCGTTCTGCGGCAAACACGTGGGCCGACAAGCTCAGCCGACACCTCGACAGCGACGACTGGCAACTCGACCCCGCTGTGTTCCACGAAATGGACACACACTTCGGCCCGCACACAATCGACCGGTTTGCGTCGGCTCTCAACACGCTACTGCCCCGCTACAACGCGAACTGGCTAGACCCATCGTGCGAAGCCGTGGACGCCCTTCACCTCGCCGATGCGAATTGGAAAGCAGAAAACAACTGGTGCAACCCGCCATGGCCCCTGCTACCCGACCTCGCCCAGAAACTACAGCAGAGCGGCGCAGCAGCCACGGTGGTCGCCCCCCGGTGGCAAGGGAAAGCGTGGCATCAGGCCCTTACCGAATTGGCGTGCCACGAGACGGTCCTTCCGGCCCGACCTCACTTGTTCCGTCCCGGGCGGCGGCACGGACGCGGTACAGTCGGCAAGCCTCATTGGCCCGTCACTGTATTCCGGATTCCCTCCCGGCCTGGTTGTACCTCCGCCGGGGCGCTGTCAGTGCTACACTGACCCTGTTCAACACACGGCACATCAGGCCAGCAGTCCAAGCCTACCCCACCAGACCAGCAAAGGTCCGCTACAAGGTGGAGGTGGCAGGCTGCAACAACCCGTGGGCCGCCTCGATGCGCCCCTACATGCAACGTCTACTGGGCACTGACAGCCTTGGAGCAAAAACGCTCGACTTGCTGACCGCCGCTTGGGCGAAAAGCACGTCCGACACGTACAACAGCGCAATCAAGCCTTACTTCCAGTTCTGCGAGGAGCAAGGCCTACCGCCGCTGGCAGCAACAACTGCTACCATGGCCCGCTACATTGCATGGATCGGAGAACGTGGCACCATTAAGGCTACTAGTCTACAGCCTTACCTTTCAGCCGTAAACGGGTTTTTCAAAGACCACGGCGCAGAACCAGTCGCACAAGGCGATTTGGTCGCCAAGGTCCGGCGGGGTCTCGCAGCGTCCCAAGTTTCCCTCCAGCCCAGCCGCACACGCCTGTACCTCCCAGCCCGGATTCTTGTCTCATCGCTACGCCTGGCCAAGGACCTCCGCACACAGCTGACAGACACGTGGACTCAGACTCAAGCAGAACTCATTCTGCTGTTCCGAGCGTGTCTAGCGACGGTGCTCCTGGCCACATTTTTTTGTCGAGGTGGAGCGGGAGTTGAGTGCCGGTCTGGAGACCTGTTGTGTACTCCGACCGGCGGAATCCTCCTATACCACGGAACGAGAAAAGGTCAACGGGGTACTTCCACGGAGCGAAAACTCCTCTGTGAACTACCGGCCTCGGCTCACCCGGACATTGCGGAACTACTACAGTACTTCGACGCTGCCCGTACCAGGTTCTCCGCCGGGAAGATACCGGACAGACGATGGGCTATTAGTGTACGCGAGCCTACGACAAACTGGACTGCGGACACCCTGACTGCTTGGCTACAACGCGTACTTTGTGCAGTACACGAACAACCTCCGGACGGTTTCGCGTGGACTTCGCACTCCCTCCGAAAGGGTGCAGCTACTGCTGCGTACAGTATCGGTACCCCAATGCAGAAGATCAAGTTCTTCGGCGGTTGGGCGCGAGAGTCGGACGTAGTCCTCGACTACATCGACCCAACAGTGCTCCCGTGCCCGGGAGCTTGGCAACTCTTTGGGTGGATGACCCCTGGCGGGCCCCCACCCAACGTTACACGCCAGTCGGCGACAGATGGCATAAGTGAGCCCCAACACAGCTTAAATGGTCATATTAGTAATATAGAGGTTTGAATTACAGGGCTAAATTACGAAGTAACCGGCGTTACCTCCGTTACATGCGTTACCTCCGACGCTACATCTCCCTAACGGTTCAAGCGCCCAAGCGCGCACGGACAGTAAAATGTCCGCACCCTATATAACACACCAGCAGCGATTGTGTGTCCACCTTCTGCCTTTTGCGAGAGCTATCGCTCACGCAAACCCACCCACCCGATTCCCTCTCACATTGCGTGTAGGGTGGCCCAAGGGCCACCAAATCCAAATTCTGTAAGTGATCCACATCTTTGGCATAAGTGAGCCCCAACACAGCTTAAATACCCCTAAAGCCGCTGTTCGAATAAGGGAGAAATGCGGGGGGAGAAATCAGCCCGAGAAATAACGATTTCTCTTTTTGGGCGATATCTGTCATTCGAACATGGGTCGCTACAGTACCCGTACCGAGAAGTAGCGGTATTTCTCCTTTCTCGCTTATTCGAACAGCGGCTTAACGCATGAAGGGAAATGGTTTTGTTTTTTCCTCCTTTCTTCTTTTTTGCTTGGTGGCCTCCACTGCTTTTTCTTGTAAGAAATGACCTTGTTAAATGGTTTTGTACATCATTTCCCTACCTCCCCGGAAGATATGAATGCCTTACATTTAGGCAGTGTCCCCTCTTTCCTTCATGGCGCCATTCATTTCACAGGAAATGGGAGGTTTTTTCCAGTTATTATGGCGCCAAGCCCTCCCTCATATTGCTTTCTTTGTAGTTCATGTATCGCACTCCCGAAACGTTTTGCTCCGTGACATGGGCCTTGGTCCTTCTCGGATTACTCGAATGGGCCGACGCCCGGACGGGTAGGGCAGACCTTTCTTGGTGCCGGGAATGCATTCATGTTTGTTTGCATGTATTAAATTGGAAGGTTTTAGTTGGTGAAACTCCAACACTGGCCTCGTGTGGGGTTCGCGCAGTACGGTACGGTTCTCGTACAATGGTACGTAATGCACTCAAACGAGCGTCGCCTACCCGGGAGCACGATCGATGATGAGTTTGAGGTTTGTTTCGAACTTCTGCTCTCAGTCGTGCTTGCAAAACGCCGCCTGTAGAGGGTGCCGGTGCGGGTTCCCTGCCAGTCACATATGCCGGGGCGCAAAAAAAAAAAAAAAGGCATGAAGCGACGAGCGACAGTCGTAGCAGCTTGCGTTTTATTCATCATATCCGCGGCCAACAACCCGTACCGCCACATCACCGCCCGCTCACCCACTCCTCACTCACACAGCCCGCTCGCACACCCACCGCAGTCCAGCGCACAGGGTAGTGGCACTCGAGCGCTACATACACACGCACCAAAACGCGTGTTGCGTTTCCCTGCCCACACCCTTCACTACCTCGTCACAACAACCCTCCGCAGCACGACAACTCCTCCTCCCGCGCCCCGTCCTCTAATCTCGCCCTCTCTCGTCTCCTCCGGAACTCGTAACCCTCCGCGGCCGGAATCAGTGGGGGCTGCC
Source organism: Tetraselmis chui (assembly GCA_026401115.1). NCBI lineage: Eukaryota > Viridiplantae > Chlorophyta > Chlorodendrophyceae > Chlorodendrales > Chlorodendraceae > Tetraselmis > Tetraselmis chui. The sequence goes on from JAPMLY010000011.1 coordinate 566,862, forward strand.
CATAGCCCGAGACTCGACCTCGACTCGCGCGCGGAGGGGCTGCCGTATGGAAACGGGACCGAGCGATGCTGGGGCCGGCGCGGCGGGGCCCAGCAACGCGGCGGGGGGGGCGGCGGTGCAGGTGGTCAGCGCGGGCAGCGCCATGGACACCAGCCTCCCCGTTGCCAAGGACGGAGTGCTGGACGCTACCGGCTCGCAGCTGCACTCCCTGGAAAGTCTCGAGCTGCCGGAGTCATTGACGGTATGTGGGGAACCCCTACCCACCCCCTTCCGTGCCTAAGTGCTGCTGTCACAGCTGCGAGTTGCGAGACGGGTTCAGTCCTAATACAGAAAGGGGGGTGAGTGACTGAGGAGGGTTACCGAAGGAGGGAGGGGGTGTGGGGTGAGCTGAATAGGGAGGGATGTATGCTGGAGAGGGATGTGGGGGTCGGAAAGGGGGTCCACGATGGATTGAGCAAGTGTGGGAGACAGCAGAGGTTGGGAACCAGCATGGCTTGGTCTGTCAGGATAACAGTTGCTCAGGGCTTTGTTGAATTTTGGTCCGCGGCTGGCGTGGGTCTAATGGAGGCGGTTGCGGTTGGGTAGTAGCTCTGAAGCAGATATGTGTCTCTGTGACGGTCAGGATTTGGACCTCACGCAGAACCGATTGAAGACTCTGGACCCAAGGGTGCTAGCGCTGCCAGGTATTTATCTTACCTCCCTCTCCCCCTTCTGATCTCCCTCAAACTTGTGTATCATTTCCATCCATACTTTCGTGCGCATGACCATGAAAGCTTCCATTATTTCGACCACCAATGCATGTGGGCGTAAGGGCACCCAATCAGTCCCAATCCTTCAATCCACCCATCCATTTACATTTTTTGGTCATCCCCTTATACATTCATCGCACCACCCACTCTTTCTTGTTTCCACTGAAGCACACATCTATTCGCCCCACCACCCATTTACCAATCATTGTCCCTTTTATTCACACACCCACCCGTTCACCCATCCATTGCCCTGCATGTCTCTACGCCCACCGATTTACCCTCCTGTCCATCATGTTTACACATTTCTACACCCACCCACCCACCCACCCACCCCTCCCTCATTCCTTACCTTTATCCATTCTCTCGTCCATTCACCCAACACTCATCATCCATCTATCTGCTATCTCAATACATATTTCTCCGCTCACCGAATCATCCATTCATCATTCCACGCACACACACCTGTATATCCATGTATTCTTTCCCCATCTTCTTCTTTACACAGCCTACCTTCAACTCCTATCTATTCATGAACCTATTCACACAACCATACTTCTGCCCACTCACTCAACCATCTACCTGTCCTGCACTCCCATTCCCATTCTTTTCTTTGAAACCCGCAGGTCTCACGAGTCTCTCCTTCCGTCAGAACTTGTTGACCGATGCTTCTTCCATTTCGGAGTCAAAGAGCGCCTCAGGTAAGCTCCCTTTTCTAGGCTCAAGCCGTATGATACGCCAATGCCAGTGCCGCCCTGCCTGGCCCAGCATTTGCTGGTGGCTCGTGAAATGCGGAGGTTTGCAGTCCACATCATACTGTAGTACTCAGATGCGCCCATCCATGTCCGCCCTCTGTATCGCAGGACTCACGCAGCTGGTGTTCCATGACAACCATCTAAAGCAGGTGCGCTGGCCTAGCAATAATAACCAAGCTTTGCTCAGTTTTATTCATAGCGGGGGAAGGTGGGTGCAACAGGGGTAGATAGAGTTCACATTGGAGGGTAGATGGAGTTCATGCACATAATGTATTCCAGTGCATGAATGCTCACTCAGATGCACACAGAGTCACAGGTAGACAGAGGTGACACACAAGAGACTTGTAGGACATATGGGGTTCGTGCGCACGTGAACAGACACACACAAGCGCGCGCGCATGCTCGATGAACACAGAGAGACTAAAAAGGAGAAGGAAGGGTACATAATCAAGCTGAACATACAATCTGACATACACACATATATACCCATAAAGCCGTAACCAGGTACAGCTGCACACATACGGATGGGAATAAAGTGCCACAGGTATGGATACAGGGACACCACGCACTCACGGACTCTCTCTCTTTCACACACAATTTGACCGTGGCACACACGCTAATACTGTCGCGGAGTCGGAACTATCGTACATGCGTCATAGTCGGAACATATGCAAATTTACAATCACAGCATCATGAAGTGATGTACCCTCGGGTATTTTTGCGATTCCGGAGACATAACTGTGTTGCTCTACAGTTAGCTTTGTTGTATGTGAAGCCGGCAGACTAATCCATTATTGGTGATGTGCGTCGTAGAATGTATTTCTTTCCTTGTGAGCTCACTTTCGCGCCGGTGTATTTTTGGATATGCGCAGATTCCCTCGCTTCGCCCTTTTTCCAATCTAGAGCGCCTGGAGATGTCTTATAATGAGGTGGGTGCCACGTTCGCACTGGCCCCTGCACACCCATCTTGTCGAGGCTTCCTTGTGTGTGAGCCGCTCTTGGGAAGTGAGGGCAGGAGGCGCATCTTAAAACCTATATCAAAACCTACTGAAACCCTTACACAACTGCGGACAGAACATTTGTTAAGTTATGCAGATACGCGCCATTGCACCACACTCAGCTTGCATTCCGCCCTGCTCTTATAGCTGTCACTTGAAAGGCATCCTGAAAGGTCGGCCGCTGCGCAGATCCGAAGCCTGCAGCCGCTGACCGAGCTCGTCGATGCGCCCCTGACGGAGATGTTTGCTGCGAACAATAAGGTGTGACTGCTTTCTACCTGTTATGCTTAAATGAAGGGGCGCTGCCCAAGTGGCCAACAGCCCCTTACCATTGCCTCGCTGCTTCCGCAGATTACTTCCCTCGAGGGCGTGGCAGCGCTGAAAAAGTTGCAGGTGCTCGAGGTCGGCTCCAACCGGCTCAAGGTGCGTGCGTGTGTGTGCGCGCGCGCGCGCGCGTGTGTGTGTGTGTGTGTGTGTGTGTGTGTTGTGTTGTGCAGGTTTGTGTATTGTAAGTGCGTCGGGTCTTGTCTTGTACTTGAGCTGGTGAACTTGAGCATCTGTTGGAGTGTGCATGTCCGAGTTGTTTCTGCATTTTTGTTGGTTCAACCTGTGGTTGTGTGCACTCGTGCGTGTGTAGCATCAGCGCTACGGCTTGTCAGTGTGGCTCCTGCTGCATTATTCGGGGAAGGTGGCTTGCGGCTTAGGGTGCCTGAAGCCAAAATGACGAGTTTGTCTTGTTCCATTATTTATATTTATTTTTCGGTTGCTTTGGGCAGAGTGTGGAGCACATTGAGGGCCTCACGGAGCTCCGCCAAATTTGGCTGGGCCGCAACCGCATTAGCTCAGTTGAGGGCTTCCCCACGTGCGTCGCCCTTACCCCCCACCCCCCCCCCCCTTTCCCTTTGTCCTCTTTCATCATTTACTGCTGTCACGCAGGAGAGTGGGCAGAGGCATAGGCGGGGGCCACCTCCGCTCTGCTTTCCTGTCTGCCTCGTGGATCGAGTGGCCATGAGCTGATGTTCAATGTCCCCCGTGCTTTGCTGCCCACAGACTGCTCAACCTCACCATCATCGCCCTGCCAAGCAATCGGTTGACAAGCATGCTCGGCGTTGAAGTGAGGACACTCTGCGCACGCTGATCCAACACCGTTCCATTTCAGTTTCTGCCCCCCACTCTGTTCCATTCCACCTGACTCCATTCCACCCTCACGTGCCCCTACCCTCTCCCTTTCATCCTGCCCATCCAAGTAGAGCCGCTCACCTCCTCACTGATAAACCGTCTCATCCTCTCGTCGCCCGCCCCCATTTCCAGTCTTGCACCAATTTGGAGGAGCTCTACTTCAGCCACAACGGCATCAGCAAGATCGAGGTGAGGCGGATGGTTCATATCTGTGATTGACGGACCGTTCGGGTGCTCCCTTCATTTCAATTGTGTTTCATTCGGTGCCACACTTCGATCGCTCTGTTGCAACCTTTCCCGACGGCGCGCCAGTTAGTCACCACTTTGATGCGCGTAATACCCTATCTTTCACCCTAAACATCTTGAACTCCTAAATAGCTGGGTTTGCAGCTTTGGCCCGGCGAGGCATGCGGCACAGACTGAGGCCGGGGCGGTCTTCATGTGCCTCGCGTGGTGGCTCGCAGGGGCTTCAGGCTCTGACAAAGCTCAAGGTGTTGGACGTCGCGTCAAATATGGTGGAGAAGATTGAAAACCTGGAGACACTGACCGAGTGCGCCCCGCTTTCGTCCTTCCGCCCTCCCCTCTCCCTCCTCGATGTTGGGCTTACTGACCTAGAATGTACTAAGCTTACGAAGAATTTGCTGTTAGGATTATTTGCTATATATCGGAGTTTCATGTAAATGAATTTATTATGGCCGTCATAGAATGGGAAGCGGCTGCTCGTTTGGTTCTGCTGACATTGGTGCGGCACAGCGAGTGACCGAGTTTTTTCTTATTTTTTCGTCACAGGCTGACGGATCTTTGGCTCAACGACAACAAGATCGCCTCGTTTGAGGGCGTCGCGGAGGCGGTGCAGAGCCAACGCACCTCTCTGACCTGTATCTATCTGGAGAACAACCCGCTGGTGAGTGCGTCCCGGGTGCTTTGGGCCCCACCCGATAAAGTTGGCTCATTACTTGGCTATACTGCCTCCGTCCAGCCTGACGACAACGCTGCTGTTGCCAATATAGGCTCAGAAGAACCCGGCGTACAGGCCGACGCTGCTGGACCTCTTCCCTCACCTCGAGCAGCTGGACTCGACTCAAATTAGGCGCTGATTTTCTTAGAGGATCTTTTCGACTCATTTCGTCTGAGGACAGCTGTCATAGAGACGACGTCTCCGCCAGAAGCAGAGACCCCCCTCCCGTTTAACTGAACTCCATTCATCCCGGCATAATATGTTGTTGTCCGTCTGCGACTTTTCTAATGTTTTGTTTCTTATCGCCGCTGACATTCCGCCGCCCCCGCGCGTCACCCCCCCATGTTCACCTCGGTTGCTGTCGCACTGCATATCACCTATCGATCTGACTCATATACACGAATCGGTTCGGCATCTAACCCGACATCTTTGCTGAGTACCGATGCCCTCTATTGCCACGGTGTCCTGAATCGTTTTGTTAGTCACCTTCGACACAAGTGGCGACCAAGTTTTTATTTGCAGTTGTTTTGGTGCCATGGCGGTCTTTCTCAAGTAAAGAGGAGGAGGGGTGCTTCCCTTCCATGATTGATATCCTTGTGGACAACCTGCGGACCACAAACTGCTGGTTTGGCCAGCTCAAATCTAATCTCCCCCCAAAAACCTGAACCAAATAACTACAGTAAGAAACCCTGTAACCCTAAACCTTGTCGTAATGCTGCATTGCTGAGGACCTGAAAGTACTCTATGTATAGGTACTTAAGCAATGCGTTGGGCAAAAGTTGGTTTCTCAATGAAAGGACGAGGCAAAACTAAAGGGGCGGCCTATAAGAAGCAAATGCCCAAAAAAAACTGATGAATTGTATTAACATATAGTAAGACTATGCTATTTTTAGGTTCGACTTCGGCGTTTGCGCCTTATTTGCGGGCTGGATTAATTCCTCTTTGCAAAGGGGCGGGTATTCAGACCAAAAGGCTCATTCTCGTGCTTACAATATCTTGAATACAATGTCCACTTTGCGATACTGCGTCGCCCGCGCGTTGTCAACTCCCTCGCTGTCCGCGTCATTACGGATGCGCTGTGAGACTCAACGGCGAGATCTGAGCATGCATGTAGGGATCGTCTATATGGGGCGAGGCCATGAAATGTCACGTGTGTCTGCGTCCAAGAACTGGAGAATATCGGTCGGCCGTCCCGATATTCCCGTATTGTTTTTTTCCCAGCACGCCCTGTTACGCGAGACTGCTGGTGACTTGTTGTAAATCAGACAACGTCTTCTCTGAATGGTTTTTGGGTGCTGACGTCGCACAGCACCCCGTGTAGCTTTGTATGTGTAGAGTTCGCGTGAGTTTTCAGCTGGCCGCTCGCCTTATAAGCTAGTTTCCTGCTAATACGCATATAGAGCCATCATTGTATATGCACCCATATCTGGATGGTCGTAACTCGCTTCGACTGAATCACCGAATCACGGTTACTTAGACTTCTGCTCGCGATTTCGAGACTGCCGACACTTTCTTCTGCAACTCGTTTCTTCCGCATTGGAGCCGAACGGGTAGCCAAGCCATGTGGACCGAGTACACTTGGATTGTCGTGTGCGGCGCTCTACTAGCCACGTTTGTCGCCTACGGAATCGGTAAAACCCCAATATGCGCCATCCGCCGTTGCACACGTACTTGCACCTACTATCTACTCAACTGATATACCCCCCCCCCCCGCCATCCATTAGCCCTTTTCACTAGCCGTCCTCAGCAATCGAGTCTACAGATAGCGTTTATTGCCGGATGGATTGCAGTCTTCAAATAGGATATTATTCCAGTGGCGGGATGAAGTTCTGTGAATAGCGATATATATGCATACTGTTCGCGACTCAGCAGCGTATTCGGCTAATCTTTCCGGTCCGACCGCCTAATATTATGGCTACATATGACGGCTTATATAGCGGCCCACACTACGCCCCGATCCCAGCAGGACGACTTACTACTATTTATTTTGCTTCCGAGTAAGCAGCAGCTGCTGAGGCTATATATAAGCTTCACTTGAATACTTCGAGCACCGTATTTATTCAACTTAGCTAGAATATATCGTTCTCGTTGAACAGTCGCGGCGACCAAAATTCAACCGGTGGTGCACGCAGCCTCTCTATTAAACTCTATATACATGCGTGGAGAAGTTCCGTCGCGTTTATACATATGTATCCTCGCGTGGGCGGCGACTACTGTACGTAAGTCTGCATCGTCTGGTTTCTTTACCACCGTCCGCCCCCTCGCGCGCGACGAACAGTTGACGATATGGCAGCACTATTACTCAAGTATGATACTTTGCTTGAGGAAACGCGGATTTATGCACATATGGCTCGCTGTCGTAGTATGTTCGCGCAGCCCGCCGATGAGCACGGAGTCCCCCCGGAGTCCCGCCACCCCCCGCCGCCGCCCGCCCAGGGCGCACACGCGCAACTTATATTGACATGTTGTAGGGTATGCACCCTACGGCACTGCAGGGTATACTGTATTCAGAGACTGTGATATATCAACACCCTGCGACGAGATTTAAAGTTCTTTCCGATGGATGGCAAGCAGCTATATGAGACGCCGCCAGGAGTGAGAGTATACTTTTTCAAATACTACTCATCCAACCTGCGCCTGTTCCCGCGCCTTAAATGTCAGCAGGTAGAATTACTTAAGAATATTGAGCTATAATGAGAAGCGAAGAGTACAGTAATTGCTAGAGAAGCTATGATTTTTAGTTTTCGATGCAACATGGTACACACTATTGAGTTCAAATAGGTTAGTTCGTTTGTTGTTTACGCGTCGAGGCAGGGACGTGGTGAGCACAATAAGCAGCTGTGACGAGTCGACAAATTATTCCGGAGATATAGTAGCCCCGCCCGTGCTTGGTGAT
>JAPMLY010000012.1:0-215000 GCA_026401115.1 Tetraselmis chui
TCAATGCCCCAATTTTGTTCATTATGTTCATCACTGTGTGTGTGTGTGTGTGTGTGTGTGTGTGTGTGTGTGTGTGTGTGTGTGTGTGTGTGTGTGTGTGCAAAATGACGTCAAAATCAGCACAATATAAGCATTCCATGTTGTACTTCAACTTCATATTATTTATGAAATTGTGTCGTTTGCCGTGTTGGTTGTCCCTTGGAAAATGATTCCCGACCTTGTTTCGAAGTTCCGCTTGTTTCGGGAGCAGATCGTGGGCAGTGCATAGAGCACCTCCTCTCTGGCTAGCCCCTCTCTACCTCATGTTGTGCTGTGCCAACCTGCCTCTGCCGTCCAGGCACCCAGTACGGCATTGCTCTGCTGGCCAACTTCCGCGACATCACCGCCAACCTACTGGGCCTCCCGTCTCAGCCGCAGGTCACCGATACCTTTGGCCCACCTGGCCACACCACGGGGCCCCGGCCGTGGGGGAACGGAGACACGAAAGCAGGAGAACCGCCTTTCAGTCTCTCTCTAGCCTGGCAACGGGAAACGGGACTGCTGGCGGATGTGGGCGGCTCGGAGGCCCTTTTTTGGGGTCTCTTCGGATCGCAATCGACAGAAGACACCTTTTGGCTAGACAGGTGCTGAGCCCCACCATCCACGTTTCTGCAACTCTGACGTTCCTACCCAAGATAACATGATCGGCATTGGGTTTAACTGTTTATAGTGGTCGAATTGTAGTTGCGTCTGTAAAGTATGGTGCTTATTATACGGCATGGAGTAATAATTAGCCTTCGCTTGCACGCTCGCTGTTGTAGGTGTTTGTATATTGCGCGCTTGCGCAAGCGTGTGTGTGTGTGTGTGTGTGTGTGTGTGTGTGTGTGTGAGTGTGTAAGTGTGCAAGTGTGTGTGTTTAATTTGAGCGTGTTTTGTGTTTGTTTGAGTGTATTTATCAGTTTCTGCATGTGTGTTTTTGTGTGTGGTGGTGGGGGAGTGTCTGTGTTCTTACGTTTCTGCTTATTTTTATGTGTATGTTTACACTGTTATGTATGCTTGTTTTTGTGTGTTTTATGTGCGTGTGTGTATACTGTGTACATGTATTCTTGCCTTTTTGCGAGTGTGTGTGCATGTGTGTACCTGTGGATGTGTGCATGTGTGTGTGTGTGTGTGTGTGTGTGTGTGTGTGTGTGTGTGTGTGTGTGTGTGTGTGATGTATTTTTAATGTGTGTACCCGTGGATGTTTGCACTGTGTGTGTGATGTGTATTTTTATGTGTGTTTGTGTTGTTATGTGTGTGTGTGTATGTGAGCTCGTTTTTGTGAGTGTGTGCTTGTGTGTGTACCTGTGCATGTGTGTGTGTGTGTGTGTGTGTGTGTGTGTGATATGTATTTTCATTTATGTTTGCGTTTCTGTGTGTGTTTGTTGCGTGTGTTGTGTTTGTGTAGGGGAGGGGAGTGTGTGTGTTCTAACGTTGCTGCTTGTTTTACTTGTATGTGCATATTCTTATGCGTGTGCGTTTATGGGAATTTTTGTGTGTGTTTGTGTGTGTGTGTGTGTGTGTGTGTTTATGTGTGTTTTGTATATGTGTGTAAGAGCGTGTGTGTATATATGTGTATGCGTTCTTTTGCGAGTGGGTGTATATGTGTGTAGGTGTGCTTTTATGTGTGTGGGGGTGTTTTTGTGCGTGTTTGTGTGTTTGCATTTGTTTTTGTTTTGTGTTTGGTTTTGTGTGTGTGTGTGTGTGTGTGTGTGTGTGTGTGTGTGTGTGGTTTTATCGAGTATGCAGCTAGCTTCGATGCCCCAATCATACTATTAGTCACACGTCGCGTTTTGTGTCATTGCATTGTTGAACGTTATTTGTGACCCGTGTTGAGGTGGTTTCGGGAGTATGGAAATTGAATGTATTACGCATGAAGGAACATTCACCTGTCGGAAATTGATCTCTGCATGCGCACGGCTTAGATAAAAATCAATCGGTCAATTGTGTTTCTTTAGTAAGCAAATGCTGCGGTCAATTTTTTTCCCTCCCAAACTGCCGCAGTGAACTTGCATTTGCTGCTTCCTTGCTTCTCTGCGTGCCACATAGCGCCACGGCGCCGGAGCGCGGTAGGTTTTCTTACATGGGTGGACGAGGGGGGGCGCTGTGGAAGCGACTGCTCTACCGACTGCCACGTGTGGGCGACCTCGAGGTTCACCGGCCCACGAAAAAGCAGCTGCCACCTTTACCCCACCACTAATCACCCACACAAACAGACACACGCACAGAAAGACGAACACACATACACACACATACACACATACACACAATCACAAACGCAAACACATGCGCCCACAGCCACACACACATACACATATACACAAACACGCACACGCAGCAAACACATATGCACACAAACACAAACACAAACACATGCATGAACAGGCAATGACACACATAGAAACATACACACATAGAGAAACACACACACACACGCACACACACACACATGCACGCACACATATATACACACACGAAGACACTCACACACAAACACATACACGCACACACTCACTCAACATACACTCACCTAGACACACAAGCATATGCACACAGAGAAATTTAAACGCATGAAAACATGCACACAGAGAGACACACACAAACACATGCACACACAACACACATGCACACACATAGACATACACACACACTCATACACACAAACATGCAAGCACAAACACGCACACACAAGCTCATGCACACACACATACAATGAAACACATGAAAACATGCACACACAAAGACACACCAGCACACGCAGACGCACTCACGCTTTCACATTCACTCACGGACAATGACACAAATACAAGCACGCGCACACGCGAACACATGCACACACAAACACACACATACAAAGACAAATACATGCACGCACAGACAATGACACACAGCGAAACATGCACACCCACATGCACACATACGCTTTCACATGCACACACGGACAATGACACAAAAAGAAATGCGCACACGCGCACACACAGACGTACAGGCGAACCCGCACGCTACTTTGCTGGCACAATCAACAAGTGGGGGGCGGCTTTAGATATAGTACAAATAATATCGTCACATCTTTCAAACAATGCGCTCGACAATTTTCTACGGCTGCCCATACTCAAGCACATCACAGCATGCGCAGATTTGTAAAGGATGTAAAAAGTATATTTTACTCCTGTCGCTATTTTGCCTCGTTTGCGTGACTTTAAATCAACGTTACAGAGACCCAAAATAGCATTGTGGGTGACTTTTGAGTGTGAGCTCGATTTGAGATTGTGAGCTTTGTGTGCGCATGAGCGGCTCTGGGAATCCGGCCTGTCAGGGTGCGATAGGCATGCTGCTGGTGGAGAGTGCCTGTGGGGCTGTCAACAGTATGGGCACGCGGTTGTTTGACTATTTGGACGCGGAGCTACGTGCTAATCGGGTAGCGGTGAGTGAAGAGAATGCGGCGGCGCTGCCCTTCGATTTCTGGGGCGGCTACGTTGGCTACTTCGGGTATGAAATGAAGGTGGGTGCAGGTTGCCTGCAGGTTGGGATGGCATCATAATCTGCCATGCAAAACAATTAACACTCGAATCTGCACTTGCTATAGAATTATCTCGAGATAGCATACAGTAACTTGCCATTTAACTTAAACCCTAGAATTCCCTAGACCCTAAATTTAGTGCCCATTTCCTCCGCATGCTTAACCAATATCGCCGTGCGCAGTTTATTTTTTCAGGAATAATGATAGGATGCGTAAGGACGGAAAATCTAATTTTAAGTTAACTTAGAATATTTAGCCTATGGACAGGTCCTGTTGGTGTTACACTCCTATAATTGTCCCTTAGATTTGACCACCCCAATGCTCGAGTCCTAGTCAACACCCCGCGGCGCTGTTGTGAATAACATGCGTCAAAATCGTTGCGCGCGACATGTTTAATGTGTTGATTTGTTGTGCCTCGCAACTGTTCAAGCAATATTGGTTGTGCTTTAATTGATGTTTAATTCATTTTGCGACTTAACGCTATGTTTATGTTAAACGTATTATGCTTTAAACGGTTCGTAATGTGTTTCGCAGTTTTACCTCATTTATATGCTTTTGTTAGTATGTTATTGGTTTATATGTTATGAATGTAGCCAGTACACAATTTTCACTGCCGTTGTGATGTGACACGCAGGCGGAGTGCGGTGGTCGACTCGCCCACGACGCGCCTACCCCCGACGCGGGCCTCTTCCTGGCGGACCGTCTCGTGGTTGTGGACCACCACACGCAGGACGTCTACATCCTGGCCCTCCACCCCGCGCAGTCAGATGCGTCCGCGTCCCGGGACTGGATTGATCGAACGGCGTTCGCCATCCGGGTGCGAGCGTGGCAACACTTTGATTGCACCCCCATTGATACCATCTCTAAATTGTCATTTCAATAAGTAGTAAAATTGTCGCGCGCCAGATTAAGATTTTATGAACAAACAATTACTGGGGGTTGCTCCGATCCATCTATTAATATTGCTGCAGAGTACATTTACCTTGCAGTGCTTGTTGTGCGGGTTACGTGGTATTTACATTTTGGCCATCCCATTTTGATATTATGTTTCATCTGCCACCATACCTTTCTTGAGACCCCAATTTTGACCGATCCTTTCTTGAGGCCTCATATGCAGTTCAAAGTACTGTGATGATGAGTTTTAAAAGCCTAAATAAAATCACCTAGATTAGCACCATTGTTGCGTTGCCAAAGGATGGAAACTGCACTGTGTGCTATTAACCATGAGATGCTATTTCGCCCATACGCGAATTCCTCCCTCATGAAAAGGATTTATTTGCAACCTAAAGTTGCAACAATTTGAAACTGTCGAACTTCGTGTTGCCTATTGCAAGTGAATGACACCAATTTCTGCGACTTTCCGGCTAATTCCGTTGGCACAAGGCGATGCGAGGCGGGCGTTGTGGTGCTTCCGCGCGTACTGAAGGGCCGACAAAAGCCGCTCAATTGAACGGACGAGGTGACGTGGACAATCCATCGTCGGAAATGCCGGCGCCCTTTCAATTGTATCACAATCGTGAGGAATACATGAGTAACGTGGCCGCGTGTCATCAGGCGCTCTATGACGGCGAGAGTTACGAGGTGCGACTCCTTTGACGTTGCATGCCAATGTTTGTCTGTTGTTTAACTTGCTCTAATATTGATAGGCCTCCGCACCAAACATCGATGTATTCACGGGAGCATGACGCCGTTCCCCGGATCAACGCGTCCTTGGTTGAGGTTCAAGTTGTATGAATGCGTTCAAGAATCGATATTACCCTATTTATCGATGCGTGATTTATTGCCTCAGGCGATTAAGTATTTATTATTGGTTGTTTGAGGTGGCGCCTCCCTCTTTCTTGGCGCCCTTTTTCACAAAACTACTACTTTTTGCCCATTGCATTATTTAAACAGTGCTGAAAATTGTATTCTTTCAGGTCATGAGCACTGCTACAAGGCAACAACACTGCGACGAGGTTTATAAATACGACAGGGTATCTTTTGAATGCAGGGTTTAGGGCCTAGTGGGGAGATGGAGGGTGAGGCAGAAAAAAAGTATATACATATATAGGGTTCAGGGTTCAGGGTATATGTATAAACGAAATTGAAAATCAAACTGAAGTACCCACTGCCGCCAGGAACTGTGTTTGGGCCCTCCTAACTAAGCCATCTAGAAACTTCCTCCTTGGGGGGAGATCGCCGTCGCATGTTATTCCGTCCACTCAGTTAGAATGATAACTCACTCCCGGGAGATGATATGCATGATTGGTGTGAGCGGCGGAAAGTCATGTGAAAGCGCGTTCGTGTGGGCGTTTCGTATTGCACATTGTCTTCCGTGTTTCGAGTCGGTACATGAGGAGGTGGTGCCGCCACTGCACATAGTGCAGGCGGTGCTACGATACGATAAGATGTAAATAGCTTGATTCACGGAACGACGTGATATCCTTGTTGTAAGTGAAATACTCCCCCTTCTCCCCCCCTCTATTTTTGCTTGAGAAAGGCCGCCACATTAACAGCTAATAAAAATTTGATCGTCTTTTTTAACCTATGCGTCCACGAGCTATTCTCCTAATTAATTTGCGCGTCAATCAATTATTGCCCTAATTAATTATTAATGCGTCCATGAACTAGAAGTTAGATGAGACAGATGATGTTTGGTTCATTGAAGTCGGTCTTCGATCGTTGACTTTAGAGGCTGTTGCGGAGGCTTATCAATTATTATCCAATGCTACCTCGACAAAAAAAGAAAAATGTTTACTCATTATAGTCTTGTCTTTGAACGGCGAGGCAACTCCGCAACAACATTTCTCATGGCCGTTCTATATTGAACCAGTCAAGCTTAAATTACGCTACGTCAAGCCAACCAAACCAGTCAAACCAGTCAAGCTTAAATTACGCTACGCGTTAAGAGGCCCAATCCAAGAATATGTGGTTAGCTCTTTCAACAAACCCTAATTATTATAATAATTACAAATGAAAAACCATCAGACTTATTTTTGCCCTAGCATCGTGCCTCGTGTATACTCCTCCATCCATAATATTGTTATTATTATACTATACACACCCCAATTGCATTGAAGACAATAGAAGTTGGTATTGATTGATGGCCACGTGTTTATGTCGTGTCGACATACGATCTATGTTCTCAATTTGGCACCATGACCTTGTTTGACATCGTATTCGTGACAGGTTTGTCTCACGACAGCGCTTTGCCGCGACTCGGCACCCTGTCCCAAGGCATTTTACCGCGCCCTTCGCGCTCTCAACCCTGCCCCTTACGGTGCATGGCTGGACTTCGGCGGCGGCGGCCCAACCATCGCGTGTTCCTCGCCCGAGCGCTTCCTTCGCTGCGGGAGAGGAGGGCTCTTGGAGGCCAAGCCCATAAAGGTGAGGGGCCTTTGTAGTACAAGGTGTCGGGGCCACCCACGCTGAGAACGAAGCCAAAGCACATGTTTCTTTACTGCATCGCGACTTGTCTTATCTGTAAAAGTGATTTATGAGTGGATCGAATAATTCTGAACTAATAATTTTATTCCTATCAGAGCTACATTTTTGTCCTTTTCTGCGACGAATGACCACATTTTAATCAATGAGGATTATTAGCGGTTCGGGGTTTTTTTCCTTTGCCCTGGTCGTAACTGTAGCGAGTTAATTCAATACCAAATATGACGATTTAGGGTTATTGTTAGGGTTTATTTGGCGGCGATGCCCTTTTTTGAAAACTACAAACGACATGTTTTCCGGGTCTTAGCAAGGCCGCAAGGCAATAACATGGCAACACGGTTTGGGATTTTAGGAAAATATTATCAGGGATTGTTTGTTATGGGGAGATGTGTGATTCAAGGTATGTGAAAGTGCGCAAGACAGATTATCCGAAACGAAATACAATAAATAGGAAGTAACCGTCGAAGGGCCGAAACGATGCATCAAGGAAATTTTCGGAAATTTCCGGGATTAATTCGTTGCGTTTCTAATGACATTCCCGTTTACCCATTGTACCCACCCGGAAAGGCTTCAGTGTTCACAAAACCATGCGAAAAAAAGACATGCGAACTTTGTCTTGATGCATCGACTCGGACCCCCCCCCCTCTTTCCCCTTTTTCTGCCTTCAATTTTCTCAAACGCTTTCTGGGGTTAAATGTTTTACCTTGATTGTGTATCGATGCCGGATGTTTGAACGTGAAATCCTTAGGGCACAGCTCCGCGGGTATTCGACGACCCGGAGGCAGACGCCGCTGCCGCTGTTGAGTTGGAAAACAATGAAAAGGACCGGGCGGAGAACCTCATGATCACTGACCTTCTTCGAAACGACCTGGGTCGCGTATGTGAGGTGAGCGCTTTCCGTAAGCGATGGCACAACTCATTCATAGCGAGTTCGGTTTGGACTGTCTGTGTTCTTAGTATTCGTGAATGTATAGTGCTCATGGAATAAAATATTACTAACTTGGCGTACCAAATTGAACATGGCCATGTATTTACCACTAGCTACTAAGGCAGGGTGTCGACCATCGATGCATTGTCGATAGTATCACTATCATCATAGCATCCCGTAGTTGGCAACCCGGCGCGTTGCCAAGCTCCTGCTCAAAAGTCGGTATCCTAATTAGTGTGAATGTACACACTATGTTTGTATCGCTATGCACGTGCCGGCTATGGGCTGTGGGGCAATCGTCGCGGGTACATATCTTCCCGTAGCGTTGCGGGCTGTTATTGGTGGCCAATACTCCCCCGGCGAGCGCGATGTCAACGGGGGCGTGTATGAAAACCGTTATGTTGATATATCGTAAAAAAATCGATACGTATGAAATAATATCATCGGCAAAAAATGCCGTTGATATGGAGGTTCAAAGACTTACACCAATACCATCGGCATCGACAATTCGAATTATGTATGCCAGCAACATTGACGATTCACTATATCAACACCACCATTATCACCGGCGGAATGTAGTTGATATCTGTTAGTCCGATTGTCCATTTTGTGCGAAGGTTGGCTCTGTCCACGTACCATCCTTGATGGCCATCGAGAGCTTTGCCACCGTCCACCAGCTCGTAAGCACCGTGCGCGGCCTACGTAAGGAGGCAAGCTCCATCGTGGACTGCCTGCGAGCAACCTATCCCGGCGGCAGCATGACAGGCAAGTAGAGAAGATGCAGGTTTACCTAATTCCAAGCTGTCAATATTGCCATGTCGGTCTCCACTACTAGGTACTTCTCCTATTTTAGAGAAGGGACCCCGTTTTATTATGATGAGCAGCAAAGCAAGCTTTTCTATCGGACCAACTATATTGGAAGCACGTAATTTGTATTTTTTGTGCGACTCGCTGTTCCGACGACTAGTTTTTATTTTTGCCTTGCAATGTCACAGGCGCTCCAAAGGTTCGCACGATGGAAATTTTGGACAAGCTGGAGGGGCGCGCACGAGGCGTGTACTCCGGAAGCCTGGGGTACATCTCCTTCAACGACACCTTTGACCTCAACATCGTCATCCGCACCGCGGTGGTGCACCCCGGCGGAATGTACGTCGGCGCCGGCGGTGCGATTGTGGTACAGTCAACGACGGAGGGGGAGTACGAGGAAATGCGGCTGAAGGCGAAAGCGCTGATGGCAGCGGTGGGCAAGTGCGACCGAGCGGCGCTGGGAGAGCACGCCGCGTCCCCCGCCGAGGTAGACGAGAGCTCGGCGTCCAAAACGCCGTCGTAGTCAATTCCGCGCGGCGCTTATTTGCTCTGCGCATAGACTGTGGTCAACTAAACAGCGCACTTCGCCGTAGTTCGGCATAAAGGACGGCAGGGTTGGTTTGATTCCAGAGTTAGATTCAATAGCGAGTTGAATGCCCAGTTTCTGAGCACACGAGGCGCATTTAATGAGCAATTCCGTCTGTGTTGACTGTTGTTATTAGTGCATCCGCCCGATTTCTTTGCGTTTCACAATACAAATACACCGATACACAATTCACAATACAAAATTCACAATACACAATTAGAAAAATAGATTATTTATTATCATTGTTGCCCAGGGTACCGACTCGACCGATCGAATGAAATCGGTCCATATTTCTGGTACATTTTAGTCTATTGAAAATGTTCAATGAAAATACACTATGCGCAGAGCTTTTGCTACTACTACTACTACTACTACTAGAGTTTGTGTTGTCGCCTGCGTGTGGCGTTGCCGCCGTCACCGTCATCATCGCCCCGACGCACTCCCAACGCTCATCGGCGATCGCCACTGTACTTGAGCGCTCGTACAGTACCGGTACGCGACGTGTACTTTGCACAATCTGGTATGTGCCTCCTACTAAAATCTTAAATGACTCATATTATTGCTTATACAATACCGAACCTAGTATATATTGTCATGAGGCGAGATCTTTCTTAGGGTACGGGTACCCATATACTCCGCGATACATACCTCTCAGCATACATACCTCTCCGTCATCTTGTCGATGTGTCGGTACAAAGTCCTCGCATGCACAACAATGTTCCTCGTATATGAGTTCGTCTCCCACTCCTTGGCAACCTTGCATTGGGAGGTCAACATGGCAAACACTATGCGGACCTCCGCACTTCTGATGTGCTTGGCACGCCTTCGGTTATTAAGTCGACCCATGAGTACTATCCCTTCGCTGCGAAGGATGGGGTCGGTTGACGCCGATGACGGTTGAGCTAGTTGATCGCCTTGCTATTTTGGTGGCACTTCGTCGCCTCCCTTGCATATGTGATGCTGACTCTCACTCCTTGCGTTGTGACACTTGTGTCCGTATGCAACATTTTGTTCGTCGAATTACATATGTTCCTTTTCGGCGTTTTTGGGGGGACGTGCGACGTGAATTCATGCAACGTCTTACTGTTGCTCTTGATGGTACTCTAGGTTACTATCTCCGCCACGCTTTGCGGGAGGACAATAGTGATGCTGTGGCATTCATTCATGTTCCTCGGGCTTAAGTTTTTCCTCATTTCTTTTTTTTGCTTGGTGGCCTTTACTGATTTTTCTTGTAAGAAATTCTGATCATGTATAAACCGTAACTTCTGTTCGTGCGTTATTGTGCCAGATCTCGTGCGTTATCGATAGCACATCGCCAAAACGATTGAGGATTACCACTGTGTGGCGATCGTCACTTGGCAAGCGATTCCCATAATCAGATAGAGCGACATGTACGTATTACAATACTTGATAGCGCTATGCTTCATTCCGCGACGGATAATATTCTCGCAAAATTAACTCGATATGCGTAGAGTATTGTGATTTACAATAATCACTATACTCGCTATTCCTATGAGATTGGCTGAATCGTACCTACCGACACTCCTCCCAAAAAGTCTGAACATGCATTGTGTTAAACATAAGCTAGTCAAGAACGCGCCCCCCTCTCACCACGTCAAGCACGAGAATACCTGAGTACCACCCAATTGTAGGAGAGCCGGAAAGCAAGCAATAAGCCGCCATCCGGGGTGGTTAGACCTCAGCTTGAAGCGGGTGTTGTCGGTGGAGTTTTTCGAATTAAGCCCTTAATAAACTCCCAAGAAATTGTTTGAACTACACACGTCGTTCTAAGCGCAACGCCTGGGCATTGTTAAAGCGCTCATACCAAGCTGCACATTTTTGTTTGTTCCACATAACCGCATTTTTGTGGGCTTTTTGGAGGCCTAGGTGCCGTGTTCAATGCGCGAGGTTTGGTTTGCGAGTGTGTGAATAGAGCACGGAAGTTCACGCCGATGGCACGGGTGATGTTTTTGGAATGCAAGCGAGCCAAAACGCACATCACGTTGGTTTGGATAAACACAACACATTGTAAACATGCGAGGGTGATCGGCTTAGGGGAGGGGCGAGGTCCACCTTGGCCGTTAGGGACGCATCACGTCAACGGTGGTGTTTGGAATGCTTGGGTATGTGTTTGTGCCAACCACACCCGCCCCACGCGTCGTACGCGTCGGGAATTAAGCTCGGAAGTCAATAGGAACGAAGACTTGGTGAACATATATCGACGAACCTCGCACAAATCGCCTCACGAGGTGCGCCGAATTCGATGGGTGCTGCTTGGCACTGCGGCTCAGCTTTGCGGAAATATATTGTAAATTAGAATGACTCAAATAAAGCCAATACGTTAATTGAAATTGAAATTAAAATTGAAATTGTTTACAACATGTACCGTATGCGCCGGTTTACAACAAGTACCGTATGCGCCGGTTGCTTTCTCTGGGCCCTCCCAACAATGCCATACACGAAACTTACAAGTCAAGGCAATGCCGTTAACCACCTTATCCTACCTCTCCAAAGGGTGCTCGGGGATTTTACTCCTCTCCGAGGAGTGCTCGATGCGGGATGATGGCGGCGTGCAGTAAGGGGCGTGCGTAGGTGCAGTGTGCGGAGGCGGGGCGAGTGGTTGTGCGGGGTTTTGTGCGGTATATGAGTAGGAGATGATGCAGCCATTGGACAGTGTGCGTATGAAGTTGTGCAATGATGCGGGATGTGTCGAGGCGTGCTTTTAAGATGAGTTTGTCAAGAGGGTCGGTGCATAGTGTGAGGAGAGAGGTGAGACTTGTGATGGTGGATGAGTGCGGTGTACCCGTGTGGCTCATGACGATGACGGGGATGTCGACTACGGTACATAGCTAGTGCTGACGTGTGGCATTGGCGAGGGGGGTGAATTTGGCCCGAATCAGTTGGGATGTGTGGGAGAGGTTGTGGTCCGTGTAATACTTCCATTCCCCTATCTGAATCTTTTTGATCGGGGAGCATCGGCGGCGACCGTTCGTGTGACCTACGTAGCGAGGTTCGAGGAGTTGGATAAAGTCGGGTTTGTGCGCGGGGGGTCGTAACGTTTGGGGGAGAATTTCGGTGGGGAGGATGGCAGGGCACGAGGTTAGGGAGTTGGGCGAGAGGCCTTCGTCAACAGCCACTAGTCGGGTGGGCATGTGGGTGGTGTGAGAAGGGTGGCAGTCAAGAGGGGTATTGGATGGTGTGGGGGATGCGAATGATTTTATGGGTTTGTTACCAAAGTCTGCGGTGATGGTCTCCAATATGCCGCCGGTATGGCGTTCCAAACGGGAGAGGAGTAGTTGCAGTGCGCTGTTGTGGCGGTCATGTCTTAGGCAATTACCGGCCATGTTCGGCAATAATTCCGGCAAAGCTGAGCCGCAGTTCCAAGCAACACCCATCGAAGTCGGCTCACCTCCTGAGACGAGTTGTACGGGTTGTCGATTTATGTTTACCAATTCTTCATTCCTATTGACTTCCGAGCCTAATTACCGACGCGAGCCACGCGTGGGGCGGGTGTGGTTGGCACAAGCACATACCCAAGCATTCCAAACACCACCGTCGACGTAATGCGTCCCTAACGGCCAAGTTGGACCTCGCCCCACCCCTAAGCCAACGGCCCTCGCAAGTTTACAGCGTGCAGCGTTAATCCAAACCTGCGTCATGTGCGTTTTTGCTCGCTTGCTTTCCAAAAACATCACCCGTGCCAGCGGCGTCAACTTCCGTGCTCTATTCACACACCCGGAAACCAAACCTCGCGCATTGAACAGAGCACCCACGCCTCCAAACCCCCTCCAAAAAGCCGCCCAAAGTACGGTTATGTGGAATACTGAGTAATATGCACCTTGGTATGAGCACTTGAGGAATGCTCAAGCGTGGCACTCAAAATGACGTGTGTAGTTCGGGCATTTTCCCGGGAATTTATGGGCTTAATTCGACGAACTCCACCGACAACACCCGCTTTAAGCTAAGGTCTAACCACCCCGGATGGCGGCTTATTGCTTGCTTCTCGGCTCTCCTACAATTGAGTGGTACTCGGGTATCGTCGTGCTTGACGTGGTGAGAGGGGAGCGTGTTCTTGACTAGCTTATGCTCAACATAATATGCATGTCCGGACTTTTGTGCACGAGATTTTGATGAAACTCGAATTATCAAAATTGCGTTGATTTGCATCCCAACCTATCCGAAACCCTAAATTTACCGTAATAGTGACTTGTTCCTCCATCGTTTGCTATGCACTCCCTTAGCCGTTTGGGGATGGCGTTGAACACGGCGCAATGAGCATAGAAAGGACTGGTTTCCCACTCGTGTTGTATAGCCGCCTTAAAATTGCGTGGGGATAAGTCCAATCTTTTTTGTAATCTACTCGGCACAAAACCCCACATGTTTTCAATCCAACTAAGGTCAAGGCTTTTGGTAGGCCATTGCATCATTTGAAAGCCGCAATGAGACGAAAGCCAATTCCCAACCCCTCTTGCATGGTGGAGCTTTAGCGTGCTGAAAAATCCACTCATGTTGCGCCTCGGCCGAGGGCCTTTTTGCCATCAAAGCCTCACGCGCGGGTATCAGGTGCTCCTGCAACAAGGTGAGATACACCTCATCATTTACGCCGTTGCTCTTTGCCTTTACGCCGCTGCTCCCCACTGACACAAACAAATGTGTCCTGCCATACTTGCTAACACGACCATACGCGTGCACTTTGAAGAAGCTTTGATAGGATACCTTGGTTGGCGGCTCATCCTCCATACGCACCCACTCCTTGTTCCCGGGCCCCTTATTGGACAGCCAAAAGTACTTGATGTCTGTCACAACCACATTGTGCCATGACTTCTGTACCCATTGCTTGACAAAGCATAGCCGTGCGCGCATGTGCTTGACTGTTAGTGAAACACGCTTCCTCGGCCTCATCTGGCGCGCTAGGTACTTGTTTAGGTACCGGCGGACCGTCTCAGCACTCACAGTCACTCCTAGCCTGTGCTGCAGCATCATGGCAAGTTAGGGGCACTAGTCGCCGAGCTTTAGACCCTCCTTTGGAAGGAGGGTGGCTTCTCGGGACGCCAAGGGCGCTCGGGGCATGCCCGCCATGGGCGTATCGTCCACTGTCCCGGTAGCTTTAGCGCGCCGGCACCACTTCTCGACAACCCTCGCGGTTGCTTTACACTCTTGCGCGGCATTACTACGAGCGCTGCCAACTCGTTCGGCTTCGTGGACGAGGCGCCCACGCCTTGCGAGTACACATGGAGAAGGTGGCATACTAGGAATCGGCGTGGTCCGCTCCTCCCAAGATGGTACTTTGGTGTCTTGCGCGTGCTGGTCCAAGCAAGGGTATAGTGAACATGTCGGCCACCATCCGGTCCGTAGGCAGATACCGCAATATGACAGTTCCCTATTTCACGTGGTCCTTGAGGAAATGCCACTTACGGTCGATGTGCTTGGTCTTCTCACCGACCAATGCGTTTTGCGAATATGCAGTCGCGCTCTGGCTGTCTTCCCGGATGGTGGTTGTTCCGTCGACCGGCTCGTCAAAGATCTCCCCTTGAGTTGGCGGAGGTGTAAGCCCTCCTAGGTGGCGTATGCTTCTAAGTAATACTCAGCTTCACACGTGGACAGTGCGACGTATGTTTGCCGCTTGGACTTGTAGCTAACGGGACCTATGCCTAGTTTAAACATGTATTTGGATCGTGACTGGCGTTGGCAACTATCATTCGCCTATTCCGCACTCGCGAAGCATGGGAGTTGGAGGTTTTGGCCGATACCCTCCCCAACGGCAGGCGCTGCTCCATTGTGCCCTTCAGGTAGCGCACGACTTTTTTGAGAGCCTGGAGGTGAGCCTCGGTCGGATTGGCTGGAGCAAAGCCGAGAATGCTCAATGTTGTAGAGACGTCCGGGCGCGGGCACACATCAACGTACTGCATGCTGTCCAAGAGGCTCGGGTAGACGTCCTTTGCCACTCGTATGAGAAGGGGGGAGTCTATATTCGCAAGTCCGGAGAGGAACCCGGGCTCCATCGGGAGGGTTGACGATTTGCAGTAAGACATGTTGTGCTTGCCCATGATGTCCTTCACGTATTTCGAATGGTCCATCGAAATAGTACGGGCAGATTTATTGCGGGTGATATGCATGCCAAGCAATTGCGAGAGGTCACCAAGGTCTTTAATCTTAAGTCTCGCACCGAGTGTGGCCTTGAAGGCATGCATCCATGCGATATCGATACACGCAATAGGAATATCATCGACATATAGCGCGATCATGGCAAACATGGCGCAAGTGCGGAAGGTGTAGATGCACGGGTCTGACATGTACTCCGTCCACCAATGATCGAACATCCACTCCCGCAAGAGTGTGTTGAACTCACCGGGGGGGGGGGGGGGGGGGGGGGGGGGGGGGGCTGTTTGAGGCCGCACATGCAGCGCTTGAGGTGACAAGCCTTGGGAAATCTGTCTGCGAAGCAAATGGGTTGTCGAATGTAGACATCCTCTTTGATAGGGGCATAGAGGAAGGTGGTATCAATGTCCAATTGGCAGAGCTCGAGGTCCATGGCTGCAAAAATGGCGAGCAACAATCGCAGGCTAGCCATTTTGATGACAAGGGAGAACGTCTGTGTGTAGTCAAGCCCGGCGCGCTGGCTTCAGCCTTTAGCAACAACTCGAGCCTTGTAACGTGAAACATCCCGATCAATATCGGATTTGATCTTATACATCCAGATGTTGTTTACCATTGTACGACCCTCCGGGAGATCAACGAGTTCCCACGTACCGTTGGACATGAGGGAGTCATACTCTTGCATGGCCACTTGCCATTCATTGGATTGATCACTAGAGGGGGCGGCACGATACGAGGCATGTTTCGACGCAGTCCCGGACGGAGAGTAGGGCAACAATAGTGCCACCATATTGGTGCGGAGGGGCAACAACTGTTAACGCCAAGTTTGGTTATTCAATCATGTTGTTGTCTTACCACAACTTGCTTCGGGTCACAGCACGCAGTGACAAAGACCGGTGGGTAGGTCGACATGTGAGCAACGTATTCGCCAAACATGAGAGGATGAGAGCAAGTACGGGACAGGCGAGCGGCGTCAGGCATGGGTGGCCCGTCGCCAGTGTCCAATGGACTCCGTGTATTCCACATGGTTGTACACGCGGTAGTCTGACGCGTCAAAGGGGTAGCCAAGCATGACACCGCGGGTAGCCAAGCATTTCGCTGAGTTTGCGGCGCAGCTTATCTGGGACTTTTGCGAAGACTGTGCAACCGAATACGTGGATATTGGATGCGTATGGCTCGACCAGAGTGAGGAGCGGCAGAGCAACACCACCAAAAGGCCCAACCGCGCGATTGAATGTGGGATTGCGGAGGTATACGATTGTACTGATCGCGCACAACCACATAGTATTTGAAACTGACATGTTGTGCATCATGGCATATGCGTTGTCACGAATGGTACGCCAGGGACGTTCCGCCTTTCCATGCATGTGGTGAGCGTAGGGTGCACAGACATGAACTCCAACACCCAAGCGGCCGCACCTCGAGCGTGTCGTAGCACCTTCAAACACGAGTTAAAGATTTAAAGACCGGTGCAAACGCATTAGAGGCATAGTGAAACCGGGCGTGCAAATGCCGCACTTAGAGGAGGATGGATTCTAGCTCGCTGCAAGTGTCATCTTTCGACTGAAGGAATCTGACCCACGTGAAATTCATGCGGTGAACAATCATTAGAAGGCATTAGCGCAAACCATGCGGGGAAGGCACATTCACGGGGCCCCACATGTCCGACGACAAATTCATGAGGGGGCAAGATGGTTTCGCGCATGCCAAAGTATTACGAGGTGTTGCATTGGCCTTGTTCAAGAGACGCGAGTCACAAGAAACATTTACATAGCTAGGCAGGACATACGAAGTAGGGACACCGTTATCATACTGACCGTGAGTGCTCTGCATGTTTAGATGTTCAAATCGCTTGTGCCAAAGGACAGAATTGCACCGAGCAGTTTGTTGTAAGTAATACCGCATACGTATTAGTTGCAGATAGCTATTGTAAGCTACTCTAGATATGATTAGTACATGTCTAGATCGGACATACCGATAAACTGTTTGACTCGGTACAGAGCTGTCGCTAGGCTACAGCTCTCACACTTCTGTTGTCCCGACACCACGCCTGTAGGCTGGTTGTCGCCGTAACTGTTCCGTTTGCGGGACTGTGACTGTAACTACGTTTGCGTAAGTTATCTTCCACACTAACTGTGTTTGCATGGTTCAATAGGTTATGGGCCCCCGCCTCACGTCACTCACGCGCGACAACCTGGTTCGGCGAGCTGCGATCGACAGCTCTCCCGCAGAAGGCAAGTTTCTCTAGACACCTAGTACTTTCAACCTCTAGTCGGCAGGGCGTGGATTCGACGTTTTTGGCATTTCGAGTCCTTCGAATCTATTTTTTTCATACCCGACATGTCCCAAACCTATAACTCTCGAAGGTGAAGTGAATTGAGAACTTCTTCCAATGTAGGTGAGATGAGTGAAATCCTTAACGCGTGTGTCCCGGTCCATTGAGATACTGTGAGTGACAGACACCCACTTGAATTGAAACCTCCCGCCCATAGTCGTGAATGAGTATGAGTAATACAATCAACTCAGGCGAGTCGCGGCCGCGTTTCCGAGTTTGAGTACATAGTGAGACACTCTGCACGGTGTGACACGAATGCATGATGAGATACAAAGTGAGACACTATGTACAGGAATAAGATCAATTACAGTCGGATGATTCTGATTTTATCAAATCCAATTCTATCCCATACAACTTGGCAAAACCCTCCGTCGCACAGTGCCCGTATTTTGTGTGTTGACAGGTGTGCTTTAGGGGCACACCACCCTCGGGCACTGTGCTTCATCACCGGGAATTTTATTAGGTCGTGCGAAAATGTTTGCAATCTGCATGTTTTAATGTGAAAGTGATTTTTGGAATCTACATGGCCAGTGTAGATTTCAATCACCGCTTTCACATTAAAGCATGCAGATTGCAAAGTGCATGCATTTGGGATAGACAAAACGGAATATTACAAATTTGTTACATATATTGCGTTATATATATTACTAGCTCCTCTCCGCTGATATCACGTTCCAGAAACTTGGTTATCCGCTCGGCTAAAATCACTCCGCTCAAGAAATGTAACGTGCCACTTCACAATGTCCTTGTCTCCCTGCGAATTTTAAATAGAGAAAGCGAAGTCAGTACACATAAAGAAAAGTAAAGTAAAGACATAAAGACAGCATGATTAGAACGAAGCCATTATGTTTCTCACCTTATAGGGGATTTAAGGAGACCATCAATGCATGATTAAGAGTGGCAAACATTCCTTGACGTCGTCGCACATCCTCCCAACATTATTCTGATCATCCCCGTTGCCACTTCTCTCACCTTGGCTAGGTACGACAAGTCGAATTCTCCAGACGCCATGCCTAGCTCGCAACGCCTAGCCCATTCCACACATTGCCTTTCCACACACATAACACACACGCAATTATTCAAATACGAAATGTGCACACATATGTTCATACAGCCCGTCACACACCAGCACGAACAAACACAAATACGTTCTCTCTCTCTCTCTCTCTTCCTATTCTATTCCTCACAGTCAGTTAATTTCCGCACAGTCAACACAATCTAGCAGTCGCAAATATTTTTAGAAGCACGATACAAACAATGTTTGCATACAGCCAGATACATACGCAACACGCAGTTATTCATACTCACAATATGGATATATTCCCACACGGCCGGCCACACACAAAGCACGCAAAGACGCGCATAATCTCTCTCTATGTTTGTCTCTCTAACACACACGTTTCTCAGACAATTTTCACTCGATGTGACAGACAGATAGACAGACACACACATTTGACCAACCGAAGGGGCCATTTTCACACACACTGCACATACACACATCTGCACACACACGCACATTAAGTCAAAAGTATCTTTTGCCATATACATTACACGATTCTTCCGTCTTCAGAAGACCTACATCGACAACATGTTAGGTCCCAACGAAACCTAACACTCTTTCATCACATACTCAACACTATGTGTCAGTGCATTTGAAAAGACGGACAGGAGTTCACAAAATATTATTGTGTACAAGCGGCGGCTGCAACAAGCAATCAAGCACCCGGCACTGCCCTTTCGAGAGGAAGCCAGCAGTGGGGACGTACCGGTATAACTTGTTAATAAAGATACTTCAAACGGTGTCCTTGCTAGTTGCTGCCTCGGCGAGGCCGTGAAGACAGTGCGGCCGGTCATCCGGCTGGTCGTTCTTGTTTCCAACGAGCCGGGGGGAGGGGGGGGGGCAAGCTGTCGCGCAGAGGGATGCCCTCGACGTCAGTCGTTGACACGTCACAGCTGCCTTACGGGGAAGAGTTTGAATATGGCCCACTACAATCGTTGGGCGCTGTGACGGCGAAGGGTAGGGCGGAGCCGGACCCCTCCATTTCCGTCCCCGCCGCTATAAGTTGTGACGTTTGCAGCATTGCGGGCCGCCGTTTCTGCACAATCACAAGGATATCACTCGGTGTTTTAAAACAATCGCAGCCCGCGACTACAAATGTTTCCCGGTAGCAACAAATTAGACACGTAACTCTACACCTCGTGGCAGTCTTTAAAGTGGGAAGTGTGGCAGGGAGTGTTATATTTGGAAAGTGCAGTGCCGGGGGCGAGTTCTATAAATACTTACCGTCTACTCGCAGCATAACACCATCGAAAAACATGCCGTCCCCGAAGGACACCGTTCTGGGATGTCGCCTCAATCCCTCCCCCGCACACGTAGCCGACATAATTACAACTCGTCGAAATTAGAATCGACTAGGTGCAGAGTGCGCTGAGCGGTATGATTACCTACGCCACGATTGAGGGTGGTTGACTGCACTGCGGGTCCCATCGTGTAGAGGTCATATATGGCTTAGAAAAATACAGTCGGAACAGGATTTGTGAATCACGTCCGGGCACCTTTCGGGATGCATGTGCAACCTACCTGCGCGAATCGTTGTGATATCGGACATTTGATTTTCCTCCCTACGCGCTTGAACTGCGCATTGACCGCCCAATGCGCCTGTTTGTGATGACATGGCAGATTGGCGCGTGCTCCCGAGATTTCCTATCATGTTGCATTTGTACTTTACCAAGGCAACGCGGAAGTAAAGCGCGATAAGGTCCTGCGAGGATGTACGGACGTGCGGTCCGCAACCTCGTGGCAAGTGCAATAAACCTCGTGGCGGAATAACGATGCACTCTTTTCCCTCATCCTGTTCTACTCCGTACATTCCCATTGAAATCATATCCAGGGCGTTGATACGAGGGCTACGTGGATTTGGCGAATTCACGCGAGACAGAGATACTCCGTTTCCATTGGATGACATGTGCGATACGAGACAGAATCTTTGACAGCTGTACCCGGGTGAATAAATCTGTATCACGCTTGTTTGCGAGATGAAACCCAAAATTATTGCTTACAATGCGGGATGGATATGTTGTATTATATTAAGGAGTGAATTGATTACAAGCCATTTTAGTTTACCTCCGAGATAAGATATTTTCTCCAAAATGCACTCGTCGTGTTTGGACAGGGTGCACACATGTCCAAGCTGGAGAACGGGGGGGCGCACCATCGGGTGAATACGCATCCACAGGTTGCACGCCAGCCGTAGCTTACCTTTTTTATTTTTATATTGCCTTAGCGACTCAGCCGCCAGCGCAGCGCTCCACCTGTCCTGGCCTTGGCCTCGACTTGTGCCCCACATTGGGTGGAGGATACAGAGAAGTTGCTCTGAGACACCCCGGGGCTACAGGCCGAGGGGTCGGCGGGCATCATGCCGTCTCTTTGAAACCGCTGTTAGGCACGAGTCCGGCTAGCGGTTTTTACCGCTGCCTGTTTTTTCTTCAGCTCTTTTTTTTTCGCCCTCTGTCGAAATGACGCCGAAAACTCCGCCTGTTTCACCTCCTGACTCCCCTAACCCAGGCTCTCAGCAGAGCAATCTCGATACCACCCAGGGTATTCTCGCGCTGCTCCTTGAGCAAATGACGCGCCTTGAAGCGTACCTCGACTCGCGGTCGGCCGCCATTGCTGCTCTTCCTGCTGCGGGTGCTAATCCGCACCCCCCTGTCGCTCAGCGCCGCCACGATGCTCAGCTCGGACACTTTCGGGACAGCCACGACGTGCACACCCTCCCCCTGCTTGTGCATCCCCAGCCTGACTACGCCCCACCGGACGCACAATCGGCCTTGCCTGCTGCTACCGCTGCACCTCCTGTTGGCGACCCCGCCGTCGCACAGCGCCGTCCCGATGCGCACCGCGAGCCCTCGCGTCCCGAGCTCATGGTTGAACACCTCCCGCCACCCCCCCCACTACCCCTCCGCTGATTCTGCCCTACACCGCGACCCTTCGCGTCACGACATCGCGGTTGAACAACTCCCGCCACCCCCCCTTCCTACCTCCCCGCTGGATATGCCCTTCACCACCCCATACCTCTCTTCCCGGAGGCGCCCTCTCACGGCGTCCCCCCCTCCCGTGACCACCCGCATCCGTACGCCCCGCCGCCTTCCATGGCCGGCCGCTCTCCCTTTCCCGGTGGCCCACCTCTTCTCTTCCATGGACATCATTCTTCCCCAGCCCACCGTGGCGACCACACCCACCGTGGCCGTCGTCGCCCCACCATTGACCCCATAGTCATCGGCCGACCGGCACACGCAACCCCCGACTTTGACCCAGACGTCCACCCCAGTCTCTTGGGCAGCCCCCACTACGCCCCCGTCTGCACGCGCCCCGCTGTCTCCACGGTCTTGCGCATCCTTGGCTCCGCCCAAGCCTCACCCACGGAGGCACATTGGCACGCTCTGCAAAAGGTCCTCCGGTACCTTCATGGCACCATCGACATGCGCTTGACGTTGGGGGGGGGCATGGACCACAGCCTCCAACTCACAGGCTTTGCCGACGCTGACATGCTCACCAAACTCCTCCCATGACCTGCACTGGCAAGACACCGAAGTGCGATCCTTGGAGGACATGACCCAATGCAACGCTTCATCCCGTAGCTACCAGCAAGGGGAGTATTGTAAGTAATACCGCATACGTATTAGTTGCAGAAAGCTATTGTAAGCTACTCTAGATATGATTAGTACATGTCTAGATCGGACATACCGATAAACTGTTTGACTCGGTACAGAGCTGTCGCTAGGCTACAGCTCTCACACTTCTGTTGTCCCGACACCACGCCTGTAGGCTGGTTGTCGCCGTAACTGTTCCGTTTGCGGGACTGTGACTGTAACTACGTTTGCGTAAGTTATCTTCCACACTAACTGTGTTTGCATGGTTCAATACAGTTAGAGCGACGTTATTGTGGTCGCTGATCAGCAAGGCTGGTCAGCTTGAGCTGGTCGAGTCGAACCTGCCTGACCTCGGCTCCTGTGCGACTCCGGTCGTGCCGGAGGTAGGGGGAAAAGGCAGGTTGAAAACCCCCCCTCGCTCAAGTCGTCGTCGGACCCGTCTCGATCCGTGCTAAACCCCGTCCGAGATATTGGAGATAGTAGTCGCTCTTCTCGGCGCGACTCTCCACCTAGTCTAGCCTTCTCCCCTCCTGCGGGGGCTGGGAAGAGAAAATAGCTAGGCTGCAGACGGTGTCCGGCTGGCTTTCCTGCCTCCGAGCCAGATTTCTCCTGTCCCCTGTCCTTTTGCCGTCTGTTTCCGCCACCCAATTGATCGCGTTGTGTTGGCCGCACCCTCCCCGGTGGTTTACGTTGTTAGGGGGCCGCCTATACGGGTAGTGTGCCGTTGCGATAACCCTAGGCACACTGCCTGAGGCAGCCCGTGGATAACCGGGTACCGACTAGGGGAGGGGAACGGATAGTGCCCATGGATCGGCTATCCTCAAAAGATGGTGGGTACGGCCCTCCCCGGGGGGGAGTAAAACCCCCGAACACCCTTGGAGAGGTTGGATATAGGTGGTTCACGGTCTAGCCCTGACTTGTAAGTTCCCTGTATGGCATAGTTGGGAGGGCCCAGAGACAGCAACCGGGCGCATACGGTTTTTGGTGTAAAACCGGCGCATACGGTACATGTTGTAAACAATTTCAACTTCAATTTCAATTTCAATTTCAATTTGTGGGTACGGGAATATTTAACCGAAAACCCCCCGTACCGGGTTTTAGCGGCGGCGGGTGATCCTCCCGACCTCCGCCGCCAGACCGTGCCGCTCCTCCGGCTGCGACCCACCTCCGTCATGCGTATCTTCGGGCCTCTCCCCTAGGGGAGACCAAAAGGTCTCGCAGGGCCGGCGGCTGCTAGCGAGCGCCTTGCCCTAGTGCTGCTTCCCAGCTGTCCGTCGCCAGCTCCAACACCCTCGTCCCACCGCTGATCCGTCCGTACCCTTCCTTGCCAAAAAAACATTTTGCAGTCCTCGTACCCGTTAGGGCGGGAGAGTGTATGTGAGTATTTAGTCGCTGAAAGAAATTTGAAATTTGAAATTAAACACTCCGATACCAGTAAAAACCGGCTGGAGTCTTTGGGGCCCCCTTATGCTATGCCTTGCTGGACTGAGAAGCGTGAGGTAGACCGTAAACCACTAATCCCAACCTCTCCAATGGCAGTAACGATGCCGTTTAAAACATACTCGTATCCATGTATTTATTATTTTCTGATCTATACGTATTTGTTTTTGGGTACAGTATGTAATAAAAAATGTCGCTAGTCTCCACGTTACGCGGCCTGCTCCCGCCGCTGCGGGGTCGCTGATCAGCAAGGTTGTCCAGCTTGAGCTGGTCGAGGCGAACCTGCTTGACCTCGGCTCCTTTGCGACTCCGGTCGTGACGGAGCTTGGGGGGAAAGGCAGGTGAAAAACACCCCTCGCATAGGTCGTCGTCGATCCCGCCTCGATCCGTGCTCAACCCCGCCCGAGGTATTAGCCGCTCTTCTCGACGCAGCTCGCCACCTAGCCTAGTCTTCTCTCCTCCTTCGGGGGCTGAGAAGAGAAAAGAACTAGGCTGTAGACGGTGTCCGGCTGGCTCTCATGCCCCCGAGCCAGATTTTCTCATGTCCCCTGTCCTTTTCCCGTCTGTTTCCAACACCTATCTGATCGCGCTGTGGCCGTCCGTGCCCTCCCCCAGTTGTTTACGTTGTTAGGGGGCCGCCTTTACGAGCAGTGTGCCGTTACGATAACCCTAGGCACACTGCGTGAGGCAGCCTATCGAAAACCGGGTACCGACTAGGGAAGGGGTTGGAGGAACACATGGATCGAGTCGCCGGTCCTCAAAAGATGGTGGGTACGGGAATTTTTCCAAAAACCCCCCGTACCGGGCTTTTCCGGCGGCGGGCGATCCTAGGGACCGCCGCCGCCAGACCGTGCCGCTCCTCCGGCTGCGACCAACCTCCGTCATGCGTTGCAACATGCCTCGCCCCTAGGGGAGACCTAAGGCTCTCGCAGGGCAGGCGACTGCTAGCGAGCGCCGTCCCTAACGCTGCTTTCCAGCTGTCCGCCGCCAGCTCCAACACCCTCGTCCCTCCGCTGATCCGTCCGTACCCCTCTTCGCCAAAAGATATTTCGCAAACGCCGCCCCCGCCCCATCGTCGGGAGAGTATATGCGAGTATTTAGTCGCGGAAAAGACATATCGGACAGGCCGAGCGGGAGATCCATGTGCCGGTGTACGGATATTATGTTTTTCCAAAACCCTCCGTACATGGCTTCCCGACAGTTGCTGATCCCGCGGATCGCAGATGTCGGTACCTCGTTCAGACCCCTACCGTGCCAGGCCTGGCACGGCTATGGGGCTACCAGCGCCCACCGCGTGGAGGTAGAGGTAGGTGCCGACGGGCCTGCGAGCGCACCCCCCTCCGGGGCCGCCGCCACTGCGCCGCCGGTGCGCCGCCGGCAGGCGCCTAGTCGCTGAAAGAACATATCGGACAGGCCGAGCGGGAGATCCCTGAGTTGGTGTACGGATATTATGTTTTTCCAAAACCCTCCGTACCGGGCTTCCCGACAGCTGCTGATCCCGCGGATCGCAGCTGTCGGTACCTCGTTCAGCCCCCTACCGTGCCAAGCCTGGCACGGCTACGGGGTTACCAGCGCCCACCGCGTGGAGGTAGAGGTAGGTGCCGACGGGTCTGCGATCGCACCCCTCTCCTGGGCCGCCGCCGGCGGGCGCCCGGCTTGGTCTCCTTGAGTGGGCCGATGATGTCATAGCTGAATGCATGAAAGCAAGCGGTGGCCTTAGTAGTGTTGATCTGAGTGTTGACAGGGGCATGGTGCAATTTGGCTAGAATGCACGGTTCACTCGACAAGAGGGGTGCATGACTGTCATACTTCGCTCCAGTGATGTCGGCAATCCGCAAGACTAGAGTGTCATGTCCTAGCCCATTTAGCTAAGTGCTAGTATCTCACATTATTTATTTCCTCTAAATGGTACCTGTATTTTAGCGATATTCAGTGACTCTTTGATTGTCATCACGGCAGTACCATTGTATCGCGGTATTTTCCCTGGACAGTACAGAGTTACTAGCAGTATCTCTTCTAGATAGCTCGCCTCTAGATAGTTCTAAGAGCTTGTGCGATAAGGTTGGATAAACGGTACATATAATCTCAGATAATCTGTATCGCTAGTAATGGTTTGGTTTAGTTAGCAGACAACACAAGCAACATGTTCTAAGGTTGTTTCTAGAACACATGAGGCGTGGCGGATATTTAAGACGGGGACTTACTGGCCGAGGGAGAGACGCATACCGGTACAGACCGGATTTACGCCACACCCACATTGTAAGAAACCCTGTTCCTAAGACAATCTTACAAATTCTCTCTACGGTGTATAATTAGATCAAGAGATTAGGTTCTACTATTAGTCTAAGGTTGCCAACTTAGCCTAACCAAAGTAGCACCTCGCATAGAGTCATGGTGTCTCTACCAAAGCGGACAAGGCGTTGATGCCACAAAGTTGTGTCAGTAGGCGTGGGGACATCACCGGTGTAAGCAAGGAGGGAAGTGAACTCACCGGGAATGGTATGTAGATGAGGAAGATTGTTGTACATGACGAGGATGAAGCCGCCATGTGTGTCACTGGCGGTCGGTTGTACGACAACATGGTAGTGGAAGATGATGTCATGCCGTTTCCTTATATGCTCCTAGGAGATGATGCTAGGGCCGCCGCGTTTGGACATGCCGGGCGCATGGGTGGCCCGGATGTGAAGCTGTCGGGAATGTCCATCTTGGTAGGCGAGATGTAGCTCAACGAGGCAATACCCATGAATCTAAACGTCGATTCCTTTGACGTGGATGGGGGTGCGGAGCCTTGTGTAGCTGCCCGCGACGAAGGCAGAACGGTGGGCTTCCAAGCTGTTGTTAGCACCCGCGTCGACATCGCGAAGTATAGTCGGTGCGGTGGTCAATGAAGCGATGTAGGCCGCGGGTGAACCCGCGGGAGACTCCGTGCCGGGGGAGGAGTGGCGAAAGGCATAGTCGCTTGAGGGGCTACCATAGTCGGAGTTAGAGGCATCCAAGTCGTGTGCGTGGAAGTCTTTGAAGAGCGGAGCATAGCGGTCAGATACCTCATTGGACAGGGAAAGGGATGGATACCCAGGATCGGAGAACGGCATGTGGAGTGTGTCAATAAGAACTGACTGAGGAACCCTTATGACGCCATGGATTTGTGGCTGAGTGTCCATGACGGCATTTGGGGCATGGGAAATGCCGGGAAGGAAGGCCACAAGGCCTCCATAATTGGGGGAAGACAAAGAGTATATGACCCTTGAAAGCTAGTGGCCAAGGGGATGGTGGATGCCAGGACGAAGGAGCTGTCCATGAGCGGCCGCGAGATTGCGACGTGTATGGGGCCAATCAGCCCATGCTTGGACTAGGGTTGAGGCTTTAGCGACGGTTGTTGGGGAGACAAGGGTGTCTCAAAGTCGCTAATGAAGAGGCCTTTTCTGGCGGAGCGTACGGCATGATCGCCTAGTTGATAGGGAACCCTCGAGCGATGAGCCAGGTTGGGGGCGGGAAATCAAGCGGATGCCGCGGATGATGGGTTGAAGGTGGTCCTTTTGTAAGTGATACCTTATAGTTATTAGTTGCAGATAGCTACGGTAAGCTATTCTAGATATGACTAGTACATGTCTAAATCGGACATACCGATAACCGGTTTGATTCGGTACAGAGCTGTCGCTAGGCTACAACTCTAACACTTTTGTTGTCCCGACACCACGCCTCGGACTGTTTGTCTATGTGACTGTCCTAATTGCGTGACTGTGATTGTAACTACGTTTGCGTTAGTTATCTTCCATATTGATCGTGTTTGCACGGCTCAACATGTTATGGGCCCCCGCCTCACGTCACTCACGCGCGACAACCTAGTTAGGCGAGCTGCGATCGCCACCTCTCCCGCAAAAGGCAAGTTCACATAGTAACTTAGTACTTTCACCTTGCAGTCGGCGGTAACGCCAATATAAACTGCGCTTTAAAACCCACAACACCACACCACCTAAGTCAGCTACCCGAGGACGCCACAAAGCCACCCACACCGACGCACTCGTCGTGTGTTTACAATGTGCACACACGTCCAAGCTAGAGAAAGGGGGGGGCGCACTACTTGGTGAATACACATGCACAGTGTGCACGACAGCCCTAGCTTAACTAGTTTATATATTTATTTAGCGACTCAGCCGCCCGCGCTTCGCTCCACTTATCCTCACCGTGGCCTCGACTTGTGCCCCACACTTGGTGGAGGATACAGAAAAGGTACTTTGAGATACCCTAGGGCTACACGCCGAGGAATCGGCGGGCATCATGCCGTCTACTTGAAACCACTGTTAGGCACAAGTCCGGCTAGTGGTTCTTACCGTTGCCTGTCGTTGTGTTTTTTCCTTCGTCTGCCGCCATGGCACCAAAACCTCGTTCCGCCGACTCTCCGCCTCTCGGCTTTGCTCATACCGCTGCCCTCATCTCTCAACAAAGCTCTCTCGCCCCACCTCCTGATGCGCTCGCTCTTGTCCTCGAGCAAATGGCGCTCATCAAAGCCCGTCTGAACGCGCAGACGGCCGACGTTTTTATTGTTGTTGCCGCTGATATTGTTGTTGCTGCCGTTGCTCCTGCTGCTAACACTCATGATGCCAAGCGCCGCCGTGATGCGCAGCGCGACGCACCGCGCGACGACCCCCACTTGGACACCCTACCACCACCTCCACGACACCCTCTTCTCGGATACCCTCCTCCCACCCACGAACCCCTCATCCCGAAAGACCACCCGCACCACGTCCCCCCTCGTCGTGGCCTTCCGCACCCATGCGGCCTGCCTCTTGGAGTGCAAGGTGACTCTGAGCTCTATAGTGGTCCGCCTACTCCCTATGCCGGTCAGCATTCCTCCCATGCCCATCGTGGAGCACACAACGGACGTGGGGGCCGCCGCCCCACCATCGACCTGGTGGTCGTCGGCCGCGCTACCCATGAAGCCACATGTTTCGACAAGGACGTCCTCAACCGGTCCATGAAAATGTAAGTCCCTACCATGGGGAACAACTCGGACTTCAAACAGTGGAATATGAACTTCCTCGACTTCCTCTCCCTCAAAGTAGCGTACTTCATTCCCCATCTGGCCACGTCGAGTCGGGCGCTTGGTTGGATGAGCATGCCCAACACTACGCCTACACACTATTGCGACATGCAGCCAGCGACAGCAAGCGCGTTGACCATGCAGTGAAGTGCGTTTCAGCTGCTCGCCCAGTGCGCCACAACAACCTTGGACATCTTGTGTGAAAGGCTGGATTGCCGGTCCTTCGCCCGCTCTCTCTCTCTCTCTCTCTCTCTCTCTCTCTCTCTCTCTCTCTCTCTCTCTCTCTCTCTCTCTCTCTCTCTCTCTCTCTCTCTCTCTCTCTCTCTCTCTCTCTCGCTCTCTCTCTCTCTCTCTCTCTATCTCTCTCTCTCTCTCTCTCTCTCTCTCTCTCTCTCTCTCTCTCTCTCTCTCTATCTCTTTGTAAGACAACCTCATGCTCATGCACCGCCCGGGTCAGTCTCGGACTGACAACGTCCACTTCATGAGGCAGACGTTCGACGACTACAATGAAACATGTGAGCTGATTTATGGTTATACAACCATTCACCCCCACAATCTGGGCTGCTCATGCTGCGTTGCATATCTAGAAACGGACTTTACGGACATGCCAAGCAGTGCGTCATGAACGCCTTCGACACAAACTACCTTCTGTCCGCCGACGAGGTGATGGCCAACATCCTCCACATGGCACAAAACATGGACGAGGAAGTCACTGCTCCGGGCATGCCATCCCCTTACACTTCCGCCCCTCCCATCTTTGTGTTTGTCGCTGACGGTCGCGGTGCGAACAGCGGACGCGGAAACAATTCACGTGGCACTCGTTGTAGTCGTGGCTTACCCAACAAGTGCGGCGCATGTGGCAGCCTGAACCACATCATGTCCTCGTGCACAACCTCGGATGACGCCCTTCTGAAGTGGACCCTCGCCAAACGCAAGATATCGTTCAAAAGTATGGCACTCCTGGTGGCTTTGCCTTTGCGCACGTTGCACTACTAAGCGACGTCCCCACAGTCGACGCTAACGTCCTACCCACCCTCTAGGAATACACATATGAATACGATGACACTAAGGTGAGTGTCCCCTTCAGCTCTGCTGCGTTCTCATCTTCCCTCGCCCCTGTTCGTGACCTCTCGAAGTTTTGGGTCGTGGACTCCGCATGCTCGATCAACTTAAGCGCGTTTCGAAGTTACTTCGTTACGTTCGCCCCGCCCCCCCGCTCCCGCCCGCGTGGGTGGGGCCGGTGTTGACGTTAAGGGCAGTGGCTCAGTGCGGATTTCCATTCAGCTCGCGTCTGGTCAGACCATTCACCGCACGATCCACTCGCTATACACCCATGTCCTCTCGTCCCGATCTGCTCAGCACATTGCCCGCATCCTTAGTGTCAGTTGGATGCAGTCTCACAGCGGCTGTGAATATCCTTTTCCTACTGACTATGACACTGGCTTGTTCGTGGTGCCCACATAAACGGGTGTGCTAGAGCCGCCCGGCAACGGCCTCTACTTCCTACCTCACCACCCAGAGCTGCCCTAAAGCCCTCACCGGAGTCGCCGCGTGACGCCGGTCCCCGTGTTGCCCCCACTGCCCAATGCGACCTTGTATTGTGGCACCGCCGGTTTGGACACCTTAATATGCAAAGCATGCAGGCTCAACACACCAACGGTGTCCCCACTAGCCCAACATTACTTAAACTGAGTTGAAATTAAAATTATTTACAACATGTACCGGGTGAAACCCGTTGTTGCCTCGGGCCCTCCCTGCTTTGCGTGTAAACATGTCTTATTTTCATAAGGGCTAGACCGTGAACCCGACCTTTCTATTGGCAGTAGCGATACCGTCTAAAATATACACGAAACTATGCATTTATATATTTTTTGATCTATACGTTTGTTTTTGGATGCAATATCATGAAATTAAAAGTGTCGCTAGTCTCCACGATACGCGGCTTGCTCCAGCCGTTGCAGGGACGCCGATCAGCTTGGCTGGTTAGCTAGTGCTTGTCGAGTCGAACATGCATGACCTCTGCTCATGTGCGACTCCGGTCGTGCCGGAGCAGGGGGGGGAAGGCATGCGAAAAGCCCCCTCGCTCAGATCGTCGACGGTCCCCTCTCGATCCTTGCACATCCCTATCCGAGACATTAGTTGCTCCTCCCGTCGCAACTCGCCACCTAGCTTAGTCTTCTCTCCTCTTGCGGGGGATGGGAAGAGAAAATAAGTAAGCTGCAAACAGTGTTCGGCTGGCTCTCTTGCCCCCGAGCCAGATTTCCTCATGTCCCTTGTCCTTTCTCTGTTTGTTTCCAACACCTATATGATCGCGATGCGGCCGTCCGTACCCTCCCCCGGTGATTTACGTTGTTAGGGGGCCGCCTATACGAGCAGTGTGCCGTTACGATAACCCTAGGCACACTGCGTGAGGCGGCCTGTCGATAACCGGGTACCGGTTTTAGGGCTTCGGGTTATAGGGTTTCCTTCCCGACAGCTGCTGATCCCGCGGATCGCACCTGCCGGTACCTAGTTCAGTCCCCTACCGTGCCATGCCTTGCACGGCTACATGGTTACCTGCGCCCACCGCGTGGAGGTAGAGGTAGGTGCCGATGGGCTTGTGAGCGCACCCCTCTCCGGGGCCGCCGCTACTGCGCCGCCGGCGGGCGCCAGCCTAGCAATAGTCAGCTCTGTAAAAAGTGTTTTGTGCGATTCATGCTTGCTCCACAAGGCCAATGCTACACCCCGCAACACCATTGCTTGCGCGAAACCATCCCGTCCCCTCGTGAATCTGTCCTCTGATCTTTGGGGTCTATTGAATGTCCCCTCCCCACATGACCTCCGATATTGCATGCTTGTCATCGACCACCACACACACACACTATATGTGGGTGCGGTTCCTTAAGTCCAAAGACGACAGCTGCGCTGTGCTAGAAACCATCATGCTGGAAATCCGACACTTAAGTGCACGCCATCACTCCAGTAATGTGCCTTTGCCCCGGTCCTTAAGTTTGACTCGGACTCTGTTTTATAGGCTGCTACTACCCGCCATATGTGTGCCCGCATGGGCGTCGTTGCGCAATTCTGTGCCCCCTATGCCCATCACATGTTCGGCAAAGCCGAACGCCCTTGGCGCACCATCAGGGACAGCATGGCAGTCCCAAATTCCATGTGGTCGTGCGTTGTCAACATTGTCGTGTACCTACGCAACCGTACTTACAACCGCTCGGTCGGCCTCTCCGGAGGCATCCCCCTCATTCTCCTTACGTCAACAGCGCCAGACACCTCAAAGTTCCACGTCTTCGGGTGTACCGTCTTCGCCAAATTGCCCGACAAGTTACGTCGGAAATTCGGCGGAAAGGCGTTTCGCAGCGTCATGGTTGACTACCCACCATACGCCCCAGGGTACCGCGTCTACAGCCCCGAAACTCACCGCATCACCACATCATTCCGTGTTGTTTTCCAAAGATATCACCCCATGCTTCGGCGCGCGCCTCCCCATTGACTCGGTGATCAGAGACGCCTCGGGTGACGATGGTCCTCAGGACACCTCGCCCACGTCCCACCATGTCGACACCCCCCCGACCGAACCTCTTCCACCCCCTTCGGCCCCCCGCCTGTCTAGACTCAAGTCTCACCCCCTCCGCTACGGGGACCTTGTGGCCCACATGTAGACTACTCACCGGTACTTGTCACGGCATGCTGTGACCCTGACCATGGCAAGGCGAAAGAGGACATTTCCGAACAACCCTTCGTGCCCCACTTGATTACTGGCCGACACCACATTCCAGCCGGCGCATCCCCTGCCGCCGTTGCTCTCCTTTCCGCCCGGGGGTGTGTTGAGCCTAAATCGTCCCGGGATGCTCTTGCGAGCGCCCGGGCACTTGAGCGGCAAGCTGCTAGCCAGCAAGAGTACTCCTCCCTCATAGAAAACGGCACGTGGGAACTCGTCGACCTTCCCCCCGACCGCGTGGTCGTCAACAACATGTGGATCTAAAATATCAAATCAGACACCGTGGGCGATGTCTCCCGCTTTAAAGCACATTTCGTCGGCAAGGGTTGCAGCCAACGCGATGGTCTCGACTATACGGAGACCTTCTCCCCCGTTACCCGCATGGTCAGCCGTCGCCTCTTCCTCGCCATCGCGGCCGCCCGCGACCTTGAATTGTGCCAGCTTGATATCGACTCCGCGTTCCTCTACGCCCCCATCAAGGAGGACGTGTACACCTGCCAGCCACTAGGCTTCTCTCATGGCACGTCTAAAGTGTGCCACCTCAAACACTGCCTCTACGGACTGAAACAGTCTCCTCGCGAGTTCAACGTGCTCCTTCGCGCATGGCTTGTCGACAACGGGTGGCAACAATGCATCTCAGATCCCTGCATCTACATCTTCCATGCCGGCCACGTCTTCGCCATGATCGCACTTTACGTGGACGACATTTTTGCAGTCTGCAATGATGCCACATGGCTTACATCGTTTAAGGCTCAACTTGTTGCACAATTCAAAGTCAGGGACATGGGTGACCTCTTCCAACTCCTTGGCATGCACATCACCCGCGACCGCTCAGCTCGCACCATCTCGTTGGATCAGTCCAAATACATGCGTGACATCCTCGCCAAGTACGGCATGACCGACTCTAAGCCGCTGTCCCTCCCTATGGACCCCGGCTTCCTCGTCGGCCTCGCGCATATGCCCCCCCCCCCCCCTTACCGGGGTGGCAAAGGACGTCTACCCCAGCCTCCTAGGCAGTCTCTAGTACGCGGCCGCATGCACGCGTCCCGATGTTTCCACGGCGTTGAGCATCCTTGGCTCCGCCCAAGCATGCCCCACGGACGCACACTTGCATGCCACGAAGAATGTGCTTCGATACCTCTATGGCACCATCGACATGCGCCTCACGTTGGGGGGGGGGGGGGGGGGCACGGACCACAGTCTCTAACTCACATGCTTCGCCGACGCTTACTGTGCAAACGACAACAACACCCGCAAGTCGCGTTTGGGCTATCTCTTCACCCTCGGACGCGGGCCCATCAGCTACAAGCCCAAACACCCGACTTGTGTGGCCTAATCCACTTGTGAAAACGAGCACTACTCTGCGGCTGACGCCACCAAGGAGGGACTCCACCTCCGACAACTCTTGGGGGAATTCTTCAACGCCCCCATCACAGAAACCACCACCATCTGGGAGGACAACCAAAGCGCCATCGCGTACTCCCAGAGTGCTTTGGTCAACGAAGAGACTAAGCACGTCGGTCTGAAGTGGCACTTTCTCAAGGACCACGTGGAGCGGGGAACCATCAAGTTGAGGTACCTCCCCATTGAACAAATGTTGGCTGCTATATTCACCAAATCACTACCACGACCATCAATGATAAGAGACCGAAGTGTAATCTTGGGAGGAGAAGACCCAATACAAACGCTTCACCCCGTAGCTACTTTCTGGGGGAGTGTTGTAAGTAATACCTTCCAGTTATTACTTGCAGATACCTATTGTAAGCTAGCCCAGATACGATTAGTACATGTTTAGATCGGACATACCGAGAACATGTTTGATTCGGTACTGAGCTGTCGCTACAACTCTCTCGCTTATGTTGTCCCCATACTACGCCTCGGGTTGGTTGTCTCTGTGACTATCCTATTTACGTGACATTGACTACAAATACGTTTGCGTTAGTTACCTTCCATACCCATCGTGTTTACACGATTCAACGGGTCTCCGGGCATGTAGGTAACGTAAGCCTCACCGGCCAAAGGAGAGGGTCTGTAATCATCAGGTAGACCGTCGGCCATGTTAATGGAAGAAGAACTTGAGGGCTGACTGCGCAGATGCAACGTCCCCACATGGAAGGTGCACATTGGAGTGGGACACGGAGGGTTGTCCAGAAGGGGTAATCACGGAGCGTAGGGCCACGTCCCCCACGTGTCCAGCGACCACCCCGACCACGAGGACCGCGACCACGGCCGTGGAGAGCATAAGGATTTGGAGCGTACTGATGTTGTTGGTACTGTTGATGCGGGTATTGTTGGTGTTGGTATTGCGGGTGCTAGTACTATTGCTGCGGCTGAGAGGGCGGCAGAGGCAAAGGGCAGTCATGATGCCAATGGAGTTTGTCGGCCATGGGTAGGCCAGCTTCAGTGCGCTCGGCGAGTGGTGGTGTGCGTTTGGGTTGTGATCGATCAGCACGTGCGGCTAAGGCATCCTCTACAGAGCCCTCAACAACATAGTTGAAAGCTTGGGGATCATGCATACCATGACTACGACCGGGAGGGTGACGTTCAGAGAAGGAAGTGTGCGACTCATGATGAATAAGCATGGTAGACAAGTGAATCAAGGGTATGGAGGCAACTGCTTGGCCGTTTTATCTAGCATCGAGAGCACCTATAATGTTTGCTCTTGCCTCGGATAACTTGTTATTTAAGTTATATTGTAGCAGCTACGAGAATTTTTCACAGACCATAAACTCATTTCTATTAATGTCTTGGTACATGTGCAGCATACGTTGTAAATAGGCGTCTATACTCTCGGTTTCACCTTGAGCGTCCAAAAGTTTTGCAAGTGGCCCAAATGTTCTACAAACACCGCGTTGGTCGAAATGGTCAATGAGTTTGCCATGGGCATCTGAGCATGGTGACACTCGAGCCGAGAATGAAGGGTCGCGCTGAAAGTTGGTCAAGACTATCACAGCTGTAGGGTGTTTCATTATGACGCAAAGGTATCGGAACAAGTTTTTTGAAACGTTTGGTATGTTGTGTTTACAACAACATCAAAAGGTGTTGCTCCTTTTAGCATGTCTAGGAAGACATGGTTAATAGCGCTTAGGTAGTTTGTATATTCCCGCATTTACTCTGAAAAGTTGCTGTTTGCTGTAAAGTTCAGTCCATGTGCACGCACAAACATGCTAAGGTTGATATCGTCGAATTGGCCGCGTCTAGGCTGCTCGTCGTCGAAAATATAAGGGTCGGGATCGTAGACATGGGTAGTCGTTATGTCACTACGACTATAGGTCCCACTGTTTGCCGGTGGCAGCCGTGTTGGCTTACCTGTGTGGCTGGCTACCCGAAGCTAGCTCGCGCTAAGTCGCTCAAACTACGACATCATCAACCCGTGTGTGGTCGCTTGCGACCGTTCTATCGTTGTGTCTATAAGCTAGACAGTTTAATAGCGAATACTGGCCAT
Source organism: Tetraselmis chui (assembly GCA_026401115.1). Lineage (NCBI taxonomy): Eukaryota > Viridiplantae > Chlorophyta > Chlorodendrophyceae > Chlorodendrales > Chlorodendraceae > Tetraselmis > Tetraselmis chui. Next base: position 36,002 of record JAPMLY010000012.1, read on the forward strand.
GGTACTATCCAAGGTAGTGGGAGCGACAAGATCTTTACTGGGAGTGGACCTAGAGGCATGTGTGCGAGACGCTTTGCCGCTGCTCCGTGTAGTGGGCGCCGGCGGCGGCGGTTGCTTCCGTCCAGACATGCCTCAAGCTTCCGGTTCGACTTTTCATACCCGCGCTATCTCAAGCTAATACCGCCTTGGTCGCGTGTATGCAGCTAATTAACCTGTGTGAGGGCCCATAACCTCTTATCGGAGGTGCCTGTGAGACGCTAGGTGCGTCGACAAGTGTGTGCACAGCATGGCTGTGTGATGGTCACGGGAGATTGAACAACAGCTCTGTATCATCGTGTATCGTGTTTACCTGCACTGGTGGGTCGTGTTTGTCTATACCCGTACCATACGTATTCACTGATAACGTTCACACATGTGAACGTACATGTACTGATAATTGTATACTATAACATGCGCGCCTTCATGTGGCGTGCCCAGCGCCTTTTTTTATATGTGTGACATGTATATATATAGTCAGATTGTTTTAAATCTAGAGGTCTGCAAAACTTTCTTACATATGTGACAGAACGCAAACCTGAACGGTAAAGCGTTACTGTAAAAGCGGCGCGTCTCACCCAGTCCTCGAGGTAACCCTCGAGGACTGAGGAAACGCCTAGCGCAACGCCCCATGCCATGCCCCCAGCAGCACTAGCTAGCGGCAGCCCCTTAAGCCGGTGCAAACCCCGAGCACTTGCACTCTATGCTTTGCGCTCGCCCATTTGGCTCGCGCAATTGCAGTCTCGACTCTCGTAGTCGAGCAGGGTGTCAGTTTTACATCGTCTCATGCGCACTCGAGCGTCACGAGACACTCCCCCACGTTCTAAGTCGCCGTCTAACAACATGCAACCTGAGCCGTCGTCCTCCGCTCCCGGAGTCGACACTCTCCCCTCTGTAGTCGAACGGCGTACTTCCGAACATATTCAAACCGCGGTGTCGGCCCTCGAACTCCGATTGGCTGAGCAGATTCAAGCGTCTAACACCGCCTTACTAGCCCATCTCGAACGATTGACCGGCCCCACCGTGCTTCCGAATCAACAGCAGTCCATTCCCCCTGACGCGACCATTGCGACTGAGGGTGGTAAGGCAGCCCATGAGCCGCCTAGCGACCTGCTGAACGACGACCCGGAGCTCCACGAGCCCGAGTTCGTCGATTTTGCCGCCTACGGTAAAATCATTCCTGCCGGCTTGGAGCGACCCCCTCGCGACATCGACAAACTCGTCTTTGGACGCTAACGGACGACACGGCCCGCTTCCTCAACGACAGAAAATCTCAAGCGGGGTCTGACGAGTACCTCCACATCGGGTGCTATGCCTTCTTCGACAGCTGCGCCAACGCGGCAATCAGCGCGGCTTTGGACACGCTGTCAACCGGACCTCCTCTACCAGCGGAGCATGCGGCGGCCGTTGCCCTCATCCGAGCGGGTCATCGCACCCACACAGCGACGGAGGAGGCCGCCCGTACTCGACTGGGCTTCCTCCGCCTCTCCAAGGGCGGACAAACGAGCTTGGATTCGGACCGAGTGTTCGCCGAACTCTCCCACGAACGTTTCTGCCGCCCGCGCCCTACCGCGGTCTCGAGCGCACTGGACGAGCTACGCCAAGCGTTCGTCGATCGGACCCTCGAAGTCAGCCTACATGCCGCCAGCAAAGCAGCTGCTGGAGCAGCGTTCGCGAGAGTCACGCCGGATAAGCCACCCGGACAAGACGCCAAGGCCAAGAAGGCAGCCGCCGACAAGCGCAAGGCCGCAGCAGCAGTAGCAGCGGCAGCGGCGGCCGGAACTAAACCCACCGACGGAGTAAAGCCCACCACAAAGAAATAATGGTGTGACCCGCCGCGCCGATTCATGCTCCCCGTCATCCAACTACATGCGTCACCGCGTGCGGCTAAGATGGCGGGAGTGGGAGCATATCGGCGCGAGCGGTCAAGTCGTGAACTGGATCCGCCATGGCGTGCGGGTCAAGTTCAAAAACGGCCTACGTCCCCGACCTTTCAACCACGGTGTCTCCATGAAGGACGCCACCCAGCCCCAACTCGACTTCCTAGCTACGGAGCTTCCACGCTTCGAAGCCTGCGGGGCTTGGGAGCGCGCCAACAACACCCGCTACGTCTCCCGCATGTTCCTCGTCCCCAAACCCGGTGTGAACAAATGGCGTCTTATCATCGACCTCCGCGAACTCAACAGCTATTGCGCGGAATTCAAGATGTCGTGCGAGACCCTCAAACACTTACGCCACCTGTCCCGCCCGGGCGACTACTTCGTCTCCCTCGACCTCGCGGACGGCTACTACACGCTCGGCATCCGAGAAGAGGACCGCGATTTTTTCACGTTCAACTACCGCGGCGAGCTGTGGCGCCTCGCATGCCTCACGATGGGCTGGTCGGGGTCCGCCTACTATTTCTGCAAGCTCACATGCGTTCACAAACTACCTGCGACGAGCGCCTACACCGATGACAACCAACTCCGCGACGCCATACAAACCGTCTCGACGTTTCCTCCGCAACGTCCGATGGCGCGGCGTACGCCTGCTTCCGTACATGGACGACTTCCTATTCATGGCCAGCTCGTACGAGGCAGCGCTACTGCTACGCAACTGCATCGAGACCTTGCTACACCGGCTCGGCCTCAAGCGCAACCCCGACAAAGGCATGACAGTCGACCTCCTGAACGGCGAATTTCGAGCCCCTGCCGACAAGCTACAAGCCCTCGCCAAACAGGCTTCCGCGTTACTCGGCCGCGCGGCGACCACCGCTCGTTGGCTGCCCGCCAGACAACTCGCGGCGTTCGCTGGCAAGGCGCAATTCCTCTACCTCGCCATTGCGCCAGCCCGTTTCTTTCTGCGCGAACTACAATGCGTGCTAGCTACGCGGAAAGGATGGGGCGGACGTGTCCGGATGACACAGCTGTTACGACGCGACCTCGAGTGGTGGCGTACATTCCCCGACCAACACAACGGCCGCTCTATCTACAAACCCATCGAGACAGCGTACCTCCACGCCGACTCCAGCGGTTACGGATGGGGAGCCGTCCTGAACGACAACCCGGCCTACCAAGCCCGCGGTTTTTAGTACGACGACGACCGCGAGCAACACATCACCATGAAGGAACTCCGTGCCGTTCGTCTCGCGATCGTGTCCTTTCTACCACAACCCCGAGGCCGACATCTTTTACTTCACGAGGACAACAAAGCCGAGGAGGGAGGGGTCGCCTTTTTTATGTAGGAGGCATGTTGTGCTGTGGCACCAATCAGGAGGAGTGTAGGATTTGTGTGCTAGGAGGGAGAGGAGAGAGAAGAGGGCGGAGCGGGTCGCCGGGGGTAGGAATTTGATTATTTCATTGGGGATACCGTCGGGGCCGGGGGCTTTGCCGGTGCCTAGGGAGTTGAGGGTTTTATCGAAAGTGTCGCGGGTAATCATGTCGGCAAGGGTGAGAGAGGGGTCTCCGCGGGGTCCGATGGTAAAGTTGTCGGGGTTGTTAGGGAGTTCCCATGGGGGGGTGGGTAGTTCGGGTGGGGTGGCGCAGCCGAGTTCGCTAGCGAAGTGAGAGTGTACCGCGTCAATGACGGCGGAGGGAGAGGATGCGGTGGTTTTATCGGGTTTGGTAATGCGGTGGAGGGTGGAGGTGGTGCCGGCGGGGGGTAGGAGGCCGCTTTTAATTTTCAATCGGCGGTGGGAGAGTTTGGGGCAGGTGTCGTAGGCCACATTGGCTCGAGTTTTTAATTTTTTTATCTTATTCGTGGTGGTGTCGTGAAGGAGCTGGCGGATGCGTGCTTGGCACTGTTGTTTGATGGCGTCAGGGGAGAGATATTCCGTTGTGTTTAATAGGGCTTGGGCGATGGGAAGGGGGCCGTTGTTTTTGCTGCATTTACGGAGTTTGAGTATTTGAGTGCGTGTTTTATTTGTGAGCCAAGTGGGGTCAAGGGACGCTTGGGGTGGGCGGGGTTTTTTGTCGGGGAGGAGGGGCCAAATTGTGGCTGCGTGGTCCATGTGTTGGGAGAGGAGTGTGGTGAATTGTGAGGCGAGGGTGTCGAGGGTGTCGGGGGTGGCCGAGGTGTATGAGGTGTTGAGAATTTCTGCGTGGAGGGTTGCCGTTTGGTTGATGAGGTCGGGGGTGCTGGATTGGTATGCTTTTATGTGGTCGGGTGTGAGGGGAAGGCGAAAGGTGAGTTTGCGCGTCGTGTGTTGTGTGTGGGGGTGGGTATGGGGAGGGGGGGGGGTGTGCCATGAGTGAGAAAGGGGCGGGAATGACGAGGTGGATTGCAGAGTGGTCAGTAAAGTGGGAGGGGGAGGGGAATATCGAGCAAGAGGATGGTGGGAGGGTGATAGGTGAAGGAGGCGTGGTGAGCCAGTGGTCAAGGCAGCCCCCGCTGCGGGGGAAGGTAGGGATGGGGTCGTGGAGGGGGTGGAGGTGGGATTTGAGTAAGGAGGTGAGGGCAGGGTGTCCTGTACCTGTGTGGGTGGTCGATTGGAAGTCCCCTCCCCAGAGGGTGCGGTGTTGCGGGTGGTCGTCCGCTAGTCGGAGGCCCCAAGCTGCAACTTCTGCGTAGAGGCGGGTAAGTTGGGTGTTGTAGAGCTGGGGCATATAAGTACCTATAAGGAGGTAAGGGGTGCCTGAGTGGGGGACGATTTTTAGTCCGGCGATATGGGGGATGAGGTGGGGGGGCGGGGTTAGGACAGTGGCAGACTGGAATGAGGCTCGGCGGACCGCGAAGAGAACGCCTGCGTTGGGTAGGGGCACAGTTGAGTAGCAGGGTCGGGAACTTTTGAGGTGGTATTGGGGGAGGGCTATGCGCCAGCGGGACTTGTGGGTGTCGTGGTTGGTTTCGGTGAAGCGTAGGGTACCGACGGGAGGGGGGGGGGAGGAGTTCCAGTCAGATAGGAGATTGAGAGAGCGGGCGAGGAGGTCGGGCGGAGGAGGGTGATGAAGAGAGTCGATCCATGTGGCTGAGGTGTGAGTTAGGTGTAGGAGGCCGAAGTGTGAGTGTTGCCATGTGAGGATCACGAGAGAGTGGTTAGGCGTCCCCGGACGGGGGGGGGCGCTTCGGTTGGCGAGATTAGTCCAGTGGCTGGGGAATTGGGAGTTGTTGTGGTGGTTATCGACTTCGTTGTTAGTGATAACTGTGTACGAGGCGGTGGGAGTGGAGTGGAGTTTGGATAACGTCGTAGCAAGGCAGTAGAGGTTGGAGAGGTCCTGGTAACGACCCCATTGGAAGGATAGCACCGCAGAGGAATCGAGGCAGCCGATGGGTGTAGGGAGGCCGTATTCAAGGTTTAGGTCGAAGAGGTAGTTATGTAGGACGGTGCAACAGGTGCGTGGAGTAAAGTGGGCCGGGAGAGTTGGCGGAAGCATGGAGGTAGTAGTGTGTCGTCGGATGTCTAGCTGGGGGGTGGGGGGTTGGTTGTGGGGTCTAACCTCTGGGCCTTGAGGCCCGTCGTGTGGGGGACTAATGATGATAAGCGGCCTTGCCGGCCGAGGCTTGTGGAGGGCGAGGGTGTGAGGCTCCGGAGGGTCCGTTCGTCGACGTCATGCGCATTTCGGCGAGTAGAAGCTCCTTGGAACGGGTGGTCTTCTGGAGCTTAAGAGAGGGTGGTAAGTGTAGGGATGGCGGGGAGAGGATGAGAGGGTAGGGGAGGGGGGATTGAAAAACTGTAATCAAGGTGTGGTAGGTATTAGAAGGAGGGCGATAGTGGGGAACTGTGACAGGGGGGGCTGTCGATATCATATCAAAAGTGCTTCGGGGCTTCCGAGAGAAGCCTCGGAGCAGGCCTAAAGGAAGTGGGGACTGTAGGGGCGGGGGAGTACGTGTATCGCTGGGACTGTTACGGGTTCGGGACTGCCAGACTGATTCTGTAAGGGAGGGGCGATATTTCCGGGGCAGGGGGGTGCGCGGGGGGGCGGGTGATCGGTTAATTATTCGGGTAGAGCGGGTCGGGTGGGCTAAACTCTGCAGGGGAAGCACTGCCATTATCACAGCGACGGGCGAGTAGGGCAGAGCATGGGGCGTGTAAAAGGGGGGAGGGAGAGCGAGTGCACTAGGTTCTACAGTGTGGTAATCGCAGGTAAGCGCTAGTGTCTGTTGAGTTAGGCGTGTTATCGCGGTAAAGGTAAAAAAGGGAAGAAAGGTAAAATAGAAAAGGATGAAGCGGAGAGGAGCAACGACTGGAGCGAGTGAGGGATAGAGCGAGGGAGCAGGGGGAGGGCAGCAGGAAGAGGGGAGACGGGGGTGTCTGATCAGGGCGGTGGTGAGTGCAGTTGTAAGAATCAGGCCTGTAAATAAAATTTCTAAGGAAGACGACTTTTTGCGAGTTACAGGGTGATGCATTATTGATCGAACTGTGCAGCTCTTTGGCTGGGAAGCATTAAGGTGGGGAGAGGGTTTCGATTTAAGTGCGCTGATGACCAGTGTATCAGTGCAGGCTAGCAGGAGGGGTCGCTGGGTAATATACAGGGCCGTATTGTGGGACGGGGGGTGGCGGTCGGCGAGCGGCGAGTTCGGGCGAGAGGGAGCGTGTAGGGCAAGGGCCGGCGCGACAGGCCAGGCAATTTGAGCAGCTGCGAGTGGACTAGTGTAGTTGCGGGGTAGGTGGGTAGCATGAGAGGGGAGGGGGCGTCGGTGAGTACAGATCAGGGCAGTGGCTTGTGCAGGGGCAGGGATCAGGCCTGTATAATAAATTTTTTTTTCTCTGATTAAAGAAGATGATTTTCGAGGTACATGATGGTGCATTAGTGGTCGAACTTTACAGCACAGTGGTTGGGACGCACTAAGGTGTGGGAAAGGTATCGGTTTAAGTGCGCTGGTTACGAGAGTATCAGCGGGGGTTAGCGGGAGGGGACGGGAGGTGTTAGACTGGTCCTTACTGTGGGACAGAGCGGGACGATCGCACCAGTACGGGTCGTCTGTGGGGGTTGTTGAGTCAGCGGCCCGTCCCAGGTCAGTGGTTGACCTAGGAGCGGCGAGGACCGGAGGCGTCCGGAGTCCTCTGCCTGATGAGTATTCCAAAGCGGTGCCCAATTCTTGGGCGGATGGGGGTGGTTGGGGCACAGTGTTGAGTAGAGCGAGCGGATGTCCCGCTTGATAGCTCCGGGGGTTGTAAGGGTCCGCGGTGGGCGCCTTCACGGGCCGATCCCGCAATGGCATAAGCATCTGCCTGTAGGTGGGGGGGGGGTAGGGGTCGAAGACATGGCGTTCGAGCAGGATTTCGAGTGGTGGAGATAAGTAGTGGAGTTGAGTGTGGCTTTTCGAGTAGGTGTTTGAGATTAGTGCGCGTGTTGGCTGCACGCGACCAGGTCCGATGGGGCCTGGGTTTGGTGGATGTTGGCGGCGGACAGGGACGTCCGGACGCTCGGAGGGGCGCGATGTGGCGCGCCGCCTACCGGGGAAGAGACTTTTTGTAAGCGATGTGGTTTTTTGGTGTGTCGCAGTACTTTGACGGGTACATGTGTGGTTTTCGAAGTGGATGGCGCGATAGCTGTCGGGGGGGTGAAATTCAAATCCCTGGAAGCTGCGCCTTTGAGTGTGTACCGTCTGGTGTCGCTACGGATCCACTGACCATTTTGAGCTAGGCTCGGGTGGGGAGAGGTGAAAGGTACACGGTGTTCAGCGGCCCTGTCCACCAGTCTTGCTCTCGATGGGAGGCCAGGCCCAGAGCGAAGACGATCGGCGTTGCTCATTCGAGCTACCGACCCATCCCCGTTTTTTGAGGTTCAGTAGTACTTTAGTAGTACTTTGGATCTTTTTACTGTCTTTAGTGACGGTAGGATGCGTTTTTGGGTGGTAAGGCAGCCCATGAGCCGCCTAGCGACCTGCTGAACGACGACCCGGAGCTCCACGAGCCCGAGTTCGTCGATTTTGCCGCCTACGGTAAAATCATTCCTGCCGGCTTGGAGCGACCCCCTCGCGACATCGACAAACTCGTCTTTGGACGCTAACGGACGACACGGCCCGCTTCCTCAACGACAGAAAATCTCAAGCGGGGTCTGACGAGTACCTCCACATCGGGTGCTATGCCTTCTTCGACAGCTGCGCCAACGCGGCAATCAGCGCGGCTTTGGACACGCTGTCAACCGGACCTCCTCTACCAGCGGAGCATGCGGCGGCCGTTGCCCTCATCCGAGCGGGTCATCGCACCCACACAGCGACGGAGGAGGCCGCCCGTACTCGACTGGGCTTCCTCCGCCTCTCCAAGGGCGGACAAACGAGCTTGGATTCGGACCGAGTGTTCGCCGAACTCTCCCACGAACGTTTCTGCCGCCCGCGCCCTACCGCGGTCTCGAGCGCACTGGACGAGCTACGCCAAGCGTTCGTCGATCGGACCCTCGAAGTCAGCCTACATGCCGCCAGCAAAGCAGCTGCTGGAGCAGCGTTCGCGAGAGTCACGCCGGATAAGCCACCCGGACAAGACGCCAAGGCCAAGAAGGCAGCCGCCGACAAGCGCAAGGCCGCAGCAGCAGTAGCAGCGGCAGCGGCGGCCGGAACTAAACCCACCGACGGAGTAAAGCCCACCACAAAGAAATAATGGTGTGACCCGCCGCGCCGATTCATGCTCCCCGTCATCCAACTACATGCGTCACCGCGTGCGGCTAAGATGGCGGGAGTGGGAGCATATCGGCGCGAGCGGTCAAGTCGTGAACTGGATCCGCCATGGCGTGCGGGTCAAGTTCAAAAACGGCCTACGTCCCCGACCTTTCAACCACGGTGTCTCCATGAAGGACGCCACCCAGCCCCAACTCGACTTCCTAGCTACGGAGCTTCCACGCTTCGAAGCCTGCGGGGCTTGGGAGCGCGCCAACAACACCCGCTACGTCTCCCGCATGTTCCTCGTCCCCAAACCCGGTGTGAACAAATGGCGTCTTATCATCGACCTCCGCGAACTCAACAGCTATTGCGCGGAATTCAAGATGTCGTGCGAGACCCTCAAACACTTACGCCACCTGTCCCGCCCGGGCGACTACTTCGTCTCCCTCGACCTCGCGGACGGCTACTACACGCTCGGCATCCGAGAAGAGGACCGCGATTTTTTCACGTTCAACTACCGCGGCGAGCTGTGGCGCCTCGCATGCCTCACGATGGGCTGGTCGGGGTCCGCCTACTATTTCTGCAAGCTCACATGCGTTCACAAACTACCTGCGACGAGCGCCTACACCGATGACAACCAACTCCGCGACGCCATACAAACCGTCTCGACGTTTCCTCCGCAACGTCCGATGGCGCGGCGTACGCCTGCTTCCGTACATGGACGACTTCCTATTCATGGCCAGCTCGTACGAGGCAGCGCTACTGCTACGCAACTGCATCGAGACCTTGCTACACCGGCTCGGCCTCAAGCGCAACCCCGACAAAGGCATGACAGTCGACCTCCTGAACGGCGAATTTCGAGCCCCTGCCGACAAGCTACAAGCCCTCGCCAAACAGGCTTCCGCGTTACTCGGCCGCGCGGCGACCACCGCTCGTTGGCTGCCCGCCAGACAACTCGCGGCGTTCGCTGGCAAGGCGCAATTCCTCTACCTCGCCATTGCGCCAGCCCGTTTCTTTCTGCGCGAACTACAATGCGTGCTAGCTACGCGGAAAGGATGGGGCGGACGTGTCCGGATGACACAGCTGTTACGACGCGACCTCGAGTGGTGGCGTACATTCCCCGACCAACACGACGGCCGCTCTATCTACAAACCCATCGAGACAGCGTACCTCCACGCCGACTCCAGCGGTTACGGATGGGGAGCCGTCCTGAACGACAACCCGGCCTACCAAGCCCGCGGTTTTTAGTACGACGACGACCGCGAGCAACACATCACCATGAAGGAACTCCGTGCCGTTCGTCTCGCGATCGTGTCCTTTCTACCACAACCCCGAGGCCGACATCTTTTACTTCACGAGGACAACAAAGCCGTCGTGGCTACGCTATCGAAGTTGACTACGCGCTCTCCGGTCATGATGACCGAATTACGCAGGCTCTTGCACCTGCTCGACGTCAACGACATCAGCATCCGACCCCGCTACATCCGCTCGGCAGCGAACATCTGGGCCGACAGCCTGGGCCGGGAACTCGACCGCGACGACTGGCAGCTAAACCCTCCTATATTCGACTACCTTCAGTCAGCGTGGGGACCACATTCTATCGACCGTTTTGCGTCAATGGAAAATGCTCAGCTCCCTCGTTTCAACGCCCGATGGCGCGACCCCAAATGCGAGGACGTCGACTGTCTACACCTCCCAGACACCGCGTGGCAACGCGAGACAAACTACTGCAATCCGCCGTGGTCACCTCTTCCCGCCCTCTGTGCAAAAGTACGCCAATCAGGGGCAGCTGCTACCGTCATCGCACCGTACTCGCCCCACAAACCGTGGTTCCAAGACATCGAGACCATACACTACCCCCCCTCGCGAGACCTATTCTTCCCCGGGCGGCACGGCTCACGCGAGGGGGTCGGACAACCAATATGGAGCATCGTGGCCTTTCAACTGCCACGCCGGCCTGGCTTCACACCCGGAGAGGCGCAATAGGACGCACACCACGGACGGCCAGCTCAAACCTCACGGACCTACGCACTATGGTTCCTCACCCGCATGCACACTGTCGGCATGTTCGCTACACATTGCGACAGCCAGACGCTCACGCACCGTGGACGGCTACCATAACTACCCGACTTCGCACATTGTTGGGCACCGACAAAATCGGTACCACCGCGCTCCACCTGTTGAGCAACTCCCTAGCCCCGACAACGTACTCCAACTATGACAGCGGCATGCGTCAATTTGCCGCTTTCTGCCACGAGGAAAACATCCACCCGCTTCAAGCTACTACACAATCGGTCGTTCGTTACACGGCATGGTTGGGACTACAAGGTACCGTCGCCGCTGCATCGCTCCAACAGTACTACTCAGCCATCAACAAGTTCTTCCGCGACCACCAACAAGAGCCGATCGCTGTCGGTGAATTGTTGGCCGACGCCCGACGAGGACTCGAGATGCAGCAAGAACGTATACAAGCAGCGGACTCGCGCCTCCCGTTGCCAACCCCTCTAGCACTCTCGCTACTCACGGCCGCCGCTAAACTCTGTTCACAACTCCAATGGACCCCTACTTCGCGCCACCTCATCGCGCAATTTCGGGCACTACTGGCAATTTGCACAAATTATGCGTTTTTTCTGCAGAGCCGAATCAGGCGTACGATGCTTAACACAAGACCTCTTAGACGACCGGCCATCCGAACAAATTTGGCTATTCATCCGGAAGGCAAAAGGCGACCAGAGACGCAGCGCGGCCGACAAGCCTATCCTCGCTATCCCGATTGCTGCCAACCCAATTCTCGCTGACCTATTGGACTATTAATGCACACAACGGATCGCCTATTGCAAGAATTTCTACAAAAGCCCCCCCCCGCCGCAATATGGAGCTTCGTACCTTACGAAAACTCCAACGATTGGCAAGCGGCTGCGACACTCTCCGCTTTGCTCCTCGACGCATGCAACGCCGTCGGCGTAAAATCCCCGAGTGGATTGAAATGGACATCGCACAGCCTACGAAAAGGTGCCGCCTCCGCCGCTAGCTGCATCGGGGCCCCACTCCACGTCGTCAAATACATGGGTGGTTGGGCCAAGAAGAGTTTTGTCATAGAAGAGAAATACATTGACCCCAACATGACCCCATCTCCAGGGACGTGGCAGTACTTCGGCTGGCTCGTCCAAGCCAAACCGCTTCATCAAGACTAGGTTGCGCAAAACCTCCGGTTTTGTTCAATACTGGCAAAACGTGCCCTCGGGTAAATAGTCAGATTGTTTTAAATCTAGAGGTTTGCAAAACTTACTTACATATGTGACAGAACGCAAACCTGAACGGTAAAGCGTTACTGTAAAAGGTAACCCTCGAGGACTCAGGAAACGCCTAGCGCAACGCCCCATGCCCTGCCCCCAGCAGCACTAGCTAGCGGCAGCCCCTTAAGCCGGTGCAACCCCCGAGCACTGGCACTCTCTCCTTTGCGCTCGCCCATCTGGCTCGCGCAACCCACCCACCCAACCCATAATTAGCGCTAATCTTCCCCCAGGGCAAGCCTGTGGTGGTCTTTTGGCCAAATTGTAAGCAAGCTGAAATCTTTGGCAAAACGTGCCCTCGGGTAAACCGCCAAAATATATACGTATATTTATGTACAGGTACCAGGTAAGGATTACCTCTCCGCCTTTATTTCCCCGCATCAAAATTCCTGATGATTCATCCATCATCGCATGCGCAGCAGCTTTCAATGATTGTAATCAACATCAACTGAACAGTCACGTCTCCCTGCTACATACACGCAAAGTCGCACTGCCCATACGCCATGTTGCTGTGACTGCGCACTGCGGCAGACTAACTTCATCCGGCCAACGCAACTCTTCGTTTATTCGGAGTCACTGGTGGAAACCTCGGCGCAGAGACTGCGACTGGCACTGCAGCTGTAAATTCATCTGGCGACTGGACAATAATTTCAGATATCGGTATCCGTGTCTGCGGTAGACAAAAGCAGCGACTACGAAAATAAACGCGAGAATGGCTTGTTACTGGGGCTTCGCAACCATATCCAATAAGATTACATACACTTTGGCGATGTTGCTGCTCCTGTCAGGCGCCTCGGCACTGGTGGCGTGGTACTTTACCAGTAAGTCATGCGTCAGTGACGCGGAAGAGTGCGCCAAGGGGCGAGGGCTGTCGCCAGACAATATATTCGACGGCTTCGACCTCGACAGCGTGCGGAGCCTCATCGAGGCGGATAGCCCAGCGGAGGCGTTCTGCAAAAACGTACTGCCCGACAACATCGACGACTGTGAATTTTGCTATCACGAGGGCGCGGACTGCTTCAAGCCAACCTTTAACACTTTTATCGCCGGTGTGGTCATGTTGGCCCTGTCGGTCTTTGTGCTTCCCTGTTGGTGCTGCTGGTGCAGCAGTCAACCTGACAACGTGGCGCCGTACTAAGTACTAACGAGCGACAAGCGGCAAGAAATCAAGAGTTGACACAGTCAGCTGCCACTAAAGCAGTATAAACACTTCTGCCGAGTGCGTTCATATTTCATGTACCAAGTATGCACCTTCCCAGTTACCGTGCGTGCCGGCATGCGTATGCTGCAGGTAGCCTGCTGCCTAGGAATTAGTTCACCGTGTTATTTTTAATGTGTAGCTTTTTATTCATACTTGTCAGCCGTACGGTAGCGGCAACAGTGCTCTCGTGAGTTGCTCGCCTTATTGGCGGATGCAACGTTGTTTCTTGATTAATATGTAGCGGTGAATGGTTTGCTACTGTTTTCGAAGACAACAAAAATTGAAGGGGCGCGGCGACTGTCACCGGAATAACCCCGCAGACGAATAAGCCGATGCGGAGATTAGGAGACGGACAAGCCGTTGCTTGATGAGCTTTGCTTAATTTGTAATGAATAATCGGTTCATCAGTAGCAGCGAGGCTGCTAGTAGCGACTACCGCGACAACAAATGGCTGTGATGCAGTCGAGCGACCACGACGCGGCAGAGCAGAGTCGCGACAACAATCAGCAAATCAAAAGCAGCAGTCCACTTTCATCAAGCTGCACTTTAGCTCGGTTCACGTTGTATTTGATTACACAAAAGATGATACAGCAGCAACAAAGACAGGAAGGAATGAATCAATAATTAAAAAACGAGTAACCAAGGAACGAATAGCGGGTATTAACCAAGGAGGGCAGTCCTGATGCTGTGGCACGCCTTCATGTTCCGAGGCACACGCAAACGGCCTTAATAAGCAAGTAACTATAGGCATGTGGTGAACGTCTAAGGGGTTTGTTGCTCACCGGCACTCTCACACTGCGAGTCGTATCTATCAACATTACAACCGCCGCTTTGGACACTTTGCCCGTACGAGCCCCCGCGGTGTTGGCAGGGGCGAGGACTACGGTGACACCGTCGTCACCTTCACTGAGCGCGTTGACAATGCCAAACTTGATGTGGGGGCTGAGATATTGGGCCTTCCCGCAACTAGCCTACCCCGCAACACTCGTTCCGAGATATCTCTTCCCATAAGTTTTGGAGGTATGGGGTTGGGGGACTTTGTTGCCTTGGCGGATGCGGCCCATGTCGGAGCGGCCGGTTATGCAGTGGGCTTTCCTATCCATTTTCTTATAGCGCAAGACGCTCGCGTGCGCGGGGATACCCACGACGAAGTTCTGACGGAGCCGACCATGAACGCACGGCTAGCGACTGCCATGACCACACCGGTGTCCCGCATGCATGGTGCACTGCACGGAGACGACGGCGACAACGAACCCATGTGGTCGTTAGAAGTCGCTTATTCGGCGAGGGCGCGATTGAATGCCGAGTGCGGTTCTCACGCTCTCACCGAGTCCGAACCCCTCATATAACCACAGCATTAGCGATGCTTCCCCCGAAACTGATCCTGAGGATCGCCACGAGACCGAGCCGCTTCTCCGCATTCGGCTGTCCTCCTCCATGCACCTTGTCATGTCTCAACCCCTAGCGGGGCCCGATAGTCACATGGTTGGTCGACGGCTAGTGAACGCCCTTCCATGGCGTTGCTTCTGGATTGTCCACCGCATTCTTCGACACCCGCGTCCCACCGCTGATCCGGCCGTATCCCCCTTGCCACCACACGCTCCTAAGATACATGCCCCACTGTTAGCACTAGCATCCCGTTGCCAAGTGCTTATGTACAAGGTAGCTCTTTATCATCCTAGTACTTGGTGTTATACTATTAGCGGTACTTTATTCCCTACTAGTGGCGGTCGGCCGGCCCTGCCGGTGCCTTCGTTGGCCGCCATCTCTCTCCTCTCACTTCTCTAGTCACCACAGCCGGCCCCCTTGTGGGGCCGGCACGACCTACGTGTAATTATCCGTTCTCGATTCCAACATGTTATGGGCCCTCCATCAAATTACACTAGAGAAGAGCGTGTGTAAAGCGCTCGGCGCCACGTTAGTCCTATTGAAATTGAAATTGAAATTGTTTAAAACAATACCATAATTAACCGGTTGATGTCTTTGGACCCCCTCTTCTTGTGCCTAGTGGACTTATATAGGGGCTAGGGGCTAGACCGTGAACCCCTACTAATCCCAACCTCTCCATTGGCAGTGACGATACCGTTTGAAACATACACGTAATCAGGTATTTATTACTTTTTTATCTATACGTAATTGTTTTGGATAGAGTATGAAATAAAAGGTGCCGCTAGTCTCCACGATACGCGGCTTGCTCCATATGTTGCGAGGATGCTGATCTGCGAGGTTGTTCAGCTTGAGTTGGTCGAGACGAACCTGCATGACCTCGGGTACCGTGCGACTCAAGTCGTGCCGGAGCTAGGGGGAAAGGCATGTGAAAACCCCCTTCGCTCAGATTTTCGTCGGTCTCGTTTCGATCCGTGCTCACCCCCGCCCGAGATTGTAATTGCTCCTCCCGACGCACCTCGCCACCTAGCCGAGCCTTCCCTCCTCCTTCGGGGGCTGGGAAGAGAAAAAAACTAAGATGTAGACGGTGTCCGGCTGGCTCTCCTGCCCCCGTGCCATATGTTCTCTTGTCCCTTGTCCTTGATCCGTCTGTTTCTAACACCTATTTGATCGCGTTGTGGCCGGCCGGACCCTCCCCCGGTGGTTTACGTTGTTAGAGGGCCGCCTATAAGAGCAGTGTCCCGTTTTGATAACCCTAGGCACACCGCCTGAGGCGGCATGTCAATAACCGGGTACCGACTTGGAAAGGGGTAGGTCGGACACACGGATCGAGTCGCCGCGCCACAAAAGATGTTGGGTACGGGAATATTTTTCCAAAAGCCCCCCGTACCGGGTTATTCTGACGGCGGATGATCCTAAGGACCTTCGCCGCCAAACCGTGTCGCTCCTATGGCTGCGACCCTCCTCCATCCTGCGTAGCTTCAAGTCTCGCCCAAGGGGGGGCATAAAACTCACAGGGTTGTCGATTGCTAGCGAGCGCCGTGCCCTAGCGTTGCTTCCCATATGTCCGCCGCTAGCTCCAACACCCTCGTCCCACCACTGAGCCGTCCGTACCCTTCTTCGCCATAAAAACATTCCGCAGACATCGTTCCCGTAAGGACGGGAGAGTATATGTGAGTATTCAGTCGCTTGAAAAAACATATCGTACTGGCCGAGCGGGAGATCCATGTGCATGTGTACGGATATTATGCTTTTCCAAAACCCTCCGTACAAGGCTTCCCGACAGCAGCTGATCCCGCGGATTGCAACTGTCGGTACATCGTTCAGCCTCCTTCCGTGCCACGGCTACCGGGTTACCAGCGCCTACCGCGTGGAGGTAGAGGTAGGTGCCGACGGGCCTGCGAACGCAACCCCCTCCGGGGCCGCCGCCGCTGCGCAGCCGGCGGGCGCCGCTAGTCCTACCTACTCCCACGTAAAAATTAGTAGAGCGTGTGTAAAGCGCTTGGCGCCACGCTAGTAATTCATCGTCCAACCGACACCACGCTGCGCCTTCGAGCTGGCTCTCCGCGACGGTCCTACCATGTCCCACGTAAAAAGGAAAAGAGCGTATGTAAAGCGCCTTGCGCCACGCTCGCCCCACCCAGCTTTCAGTCTCACCTAGCCTTCAGCCTTCCGATGCTCTCGACCGGATCTAGTTGCTTAAAATAATATTATTTGTAAAACCAAAGAGAAGATCTCCCGCTCGGCTAGTCCTATACTACTTTCCTAGGCGAGGTACTCCTTGAACACTCAGTCTCTTGTCCACGGACGGGACCTTTATCTCGGATTTCTTGGCGGCGAAGAGGGTACGGGCGGACCTGAGTTCGCGCATGACAGCTTGGAAGCAACGCCATGGCATGTAGGACTCGAGCCTCCCATGGGGGCGAGGCGAGACGCTACGCAGACCGGCGGAGGGTCGTAGCCGGAGGAGCGACACGGTCTAGCGGCCTAGGTCCCTTTGGTCGACCGCCGCCGGTAAAACCCGGTACGGAGGGGTTCGGTTAAATATGTATGTACCCAACATCGTTTGCGGAAGGTGCCCTACATGTTTTTAAAGCCCTCCGTACCGAGGCTTCCCGACAGCTGGTCATAGAGTGAATCACAGCTACCGGATCCATCTTGCCTAGCCCCCAACCGTGCCAAGCATTACACGGCTAGAAGGTTGCCAACGTACACATCGAGGAGGTGGGGGTGAGTGCCGACGGGCCAGCGAGCGCACCCCCTTCCAAGGCCGCCGGCGCTGCGCCGCCGACGGGCGCCATGCACCGTTATATGAAACGTTGGTGCGATTAATAGATGTTCGTGCTACCCATGCGCTCCCGCCAAAATTTAAGACGCGAATTAGCGCTAATTCCTTATCGTGTGTCATCTTAGGGCTTCGGGTGGAGGGGGGAAGGGGGGGTGATGCGACACGCGTTAATGAATAAGCGCATATTTTCGCTTATTTCCGCTTACCGCAAAACTGTACCCGTACTATTATGATATGACGGTTGCATTATAAAACTCAATCGTTTTGGGGGGGATGTGCGACGAGAATTCATGCAACGTCTTTCTGCTGCTCTTCATGGCACTCTGGGTTCTTATCTCCGCGACGCTTTTCAAGAGGGCAGTGCTGGTGCTGTGGCATGCCTTGCTGTTCCTCGGGCTTAGGTTTTTTCCTCCTATTTTTTTTTTGCTTGGTGGCCTCCACTGTTTTTTCTTGTAAGATTTTTTTTTATTATTATAACACTCAATCGCCATTGTCACATGACATGTTGAAGTATTAAGCAGCGTAGCACCGGGGTTAGCGTACACACGCGGCGGGTCACGATTATGCAACGCAACGCCATCACGTCTCATACGACGCTCTTCCGAGGGTCGCGTGACCCTTATAGACTGAAGGCAAGCAAAGTTGGGCAACTTAAGCTAGCGCAAAGGAGGGCCGAGAATGTCAGTTCTCATATTTTCCTGTAATTATTTTTTGCTACTTTGCAAAATAATTGCGCATTCGCACATATTTTTTCAACATTCGTAATTGTTTTTAACGCATTCTGCTCCAAAGCATACTTCCACATTGGTTTTGCATCGTTCGACGTAAGCGCTAAGACATGTTCGACTTGCGAAGTTTTGCTACATGTTCAATTCGGGAATGACATCTTTGGTAGCTCGTCATTACTTGGTGGTCTTGGTTCATGTTGAAGGTGCTTTGGAACGAGAAATCAGGTCAAGGAGACAACGCTTCTGTCTAATACCATGGACAACGCCATTTATATTTTGATAGCTCTTAACCAAGCTGGCAAATCTTTCAAGGAGTACACTCGACGGATTACCGACTGTGACAAACGGTTGAAGGCTAACATGAACCATGGCGTTTTGTGCGACCGAATTATCTATGTCTTAGCTGGCATTGCCCTATTTACGCACGCCATGTCACACGCAACTATACCGAATACCATCGCGAAATTCCAGAATTCTCTCAACCCATTGGTGGTCAACTCTTTTCACTTGGGCCGCACTGATCAGTCCTAACCCGACAATCCCGGCAGTAGAGCTTGTCGAGGCAGCGGGAAGCGCCATCGCAAAATTGAGATGGAAATTGTGGCAACGGCAATGGAAGCAAGAAACCTCGTATGGACGATCCCAAGGATGTTGCGAAGAACAAATCAAGGGAAAGAATAAGGGGCAAGGGCAAGGGCAAGCTGCGCAACGGACGGCGTGTCATCTTCAACGCCACCGTGAAGACTCATTCACCCAAGGATAAACAACGTGACATGGGTGGACATCTTTGCCACAAGTGCCACAAGCCCGGACATCGCATATCTAAGTGCCCCGAACTACATGCGAGACTTCGGAAAGGCGGACAAGCAATATTTGTGGTGGCCAAGCTACCTCGATGATGGACAAGAGCACTTAGCCACTACTACCGACGCCCATCTTGCACCATTAGTTGGTAGCGAGGGGCTACCTTCGATCTCAGCAGTGCCTAAAGTGGAGTCGCCCACAATATACCGTCCGGCAATTTGTAGAGTTGTTCGTCGTCAACGGAGTGAGCAAAGACTTAGTATCAGACTTGTAAAGACTATACGTTTACTTGATAGGACAGTGGTCGATTCGGCCATTACTTTTTCCGCACGAACATTTCTCTTTCACCTTGCAGGGGTGTGTTGATGACGAGGGTTTGAGTGTGCACGAGGACTTCCGCTTTCAATGTTGTCAGACGGACTCCAATTTGGAACATGATCAGTCTCGCGAAAGGGTTTTCATAAATTTACCTTGGGAGCCCGCGGAAGAGATCGGACAGCACTTGGAGGAATGTCGCCGTACAATACTAGAGTCCACTCTTGCGGTTTTGGTTTTGGTTTTGCCTAAAGCCGATGTTCCTGCGAGCTCACCCCCCTCCGGGGCCGCCGCTCCTGCGCCGCCGGCGGGCGCCGCAAGTTTTATGCTCGATATCTTATCCCCCATTTACTAAGTGCCCCTTTCCATACCACCGCCTCCCCAACCCCCGCATGTCGCTACCGCGCACCAGCCTCAGCACCTTCTCAAACCACCCTCGGCGCTTGCCTCTCACGCGCCTCGCTAGACACGGGCATCCTTGACAGTGCGTCGTGCTGCCCTTGGCGTGTTTGATACCCTCGCTCGGCGTGTGAAGACACAAATGGCAGTGCAATCAGCCGCATCCCACTCCCTTCAACGCACGCCGCCCGCGTACTTTGTTCTTGCGACTGATTGGAACTCGCCCCTCTGAGTGCAAAGCTGACCTCTCGGTGGTTTTATGCCCGCAGTGTAGGGTGTGAGCCAAAAAGAAATCAGCAGCATGGACTTCGTAGGTCGCCATGTCCATGTGGCGGGACCCGGTGCGACGTGCCCAGTTCGCGACATTTCAACCCCAAAAACGCGACAACAACGGGTTCTTCGTACTCGGGCGTTGGGCGCGCATTACGTGGGGCGCCGTGCCCGATAAACTGCAAGCGCGTTGCCGGCAATAAGCGACAACGCTCCACGTACATTTTACAGCCAAAAGTCTAGGGCTTGGTCAAATTCGCGCATTTTCCTAAACCCTAAGATAACAAATCATGGTTGCGTGCTGCTCCATGGCGCGTCTTTTCAATTTTTTTAGAGAAACGCTTCGGCCAACGGCCATGCTCGAGCACAAACGGTTTGTGTTGTGAAATCGAACAGCTCCACGTGATTTGGCGAATCTTAGGTCACAGATAGGGCTTCAACGTGCCATGAACTCAGGTATTCATGAATTTTGTTGTCGGAAATTATTTGCTCTTGAGTGTAAGTAATTCTAAATTCAATTTCAATCGTTCACGTCCGCAGCTAAGTGCTAGCTAGCGAACTAACATGTGAGATTCCCGAGGCGACACCAACACGCCTCATGCGACGCTCTTCCGATGGACTTAACGACTGATGGGCTAATTAAGCCAGCGGAGTGGAGGGAGGGCACAAATCAGTTTTGATACATTTTCTTTAATTACATTTAACTGTTTTGCAAAACGGTTACGCTCTCGTAGTCTCGTGCATTCTTTTGCATCTGTCGTAATTAATAGTTTCGCAGTATGTTCTAAAGCAAACTGCCACGTGAACGTCAAGCGGCCTAATGTACACGTGAGAGCAGTGTCCCTTATGGAGAAGGCTTGTCAATCAATGTTATTTCAAAGGCTCATCGCACCCTGCGTCCTTAGTGTTCCACGATATGTTAAGGTTTTCGACCTCCGCTCTCAGGTACGCGAGCCCGACCACGCTCATCTCTTCATCGAGCGCACCTACTCGTGCACAACTTCTAGCCATTGGCGTCTAGTTCATTATAAATCCACGAAAATGACGAATAGAACGCAGGACGAACACAAGAATAATGCCCATCAACTATCGAACTTCAGCAATATGCACTTACCAAATACGAGTATCTAACGCGAGGGGACAAAATCATGGCCCCACGCTCACGCTGACAACCTACCTCATGTTATTTTCCATAAAGGTCCAGCACATGTGCACCTCCTCAATACACAGCGTTACCACCGTTCCCCGCTTGTGAAATCTCAAACTAAAATCGAAATGGCAAGCACCCACCCAATATAGCCGTACGCATGGCTCTTCAAGTCGATGCAGAGCTCTACGGTGACTCATTTCTTGTCGACCACTGAGCCGAATGCTTATATCAACTCCACGGAGCCACCTTCATTGCCAACGCCAAGCTGACGAGCACGTGTAAGCACCTCAAAATCTTTAGGACACCGCAATGTCAACAACTACATGCCTGCCGGGGGCAGGGCCAAGCCACCCCGACAATCCCAAATGCGACTCGTTCAGCATAGGATAGGAAGTCAAGACGAACTAACGAGAGCGGACTACGATGGCAATGAGCTATGTATGAAAAAACTTGTTAATTTCGAATTCAATGGGGGGGCAATCTGTCGGCTGCTATCTAAAGGCTTTTCGCAGCTTCGCTTTTTGTAAAAGCCACCCATTCTTTTCCGACGCGTCGATCTTGGCTTGTGGCCTAGTGTGTCGAAGGTGCTGGGTTTGATACCCGCGAAGGGTATTTTTTCAGTACATAGGCGAACCACGGTCTAAGATAACACCCCACCTTCGGCGCCCTCCCGCGGCGCAGCGGCGGCGGCCCCGGAGGGGTGTGCGCTCGCAGGCCCGTCGGCATCCCCTCACCTCCCCGTGGTGGGCGATGGAAACCCCGTAGCCGTGCCATGCTTGGCACGGTAGGGGGCTAAGATGGCCGACATCGCGATCCGCGGGATCAACAGCGGTCGGGAAAGCCATGTACATAGGGCTTTTGAAAAAATAGTTTCTATGCAATACCGGCTCCAAGATCTCCCCCTCGGCCCGTCCGATATGTTTTCTCGTAGCGAGATACTACTAGATACATTCCTACTTTGGGGGAGTGCGACGTATACCTCAGGAGCTTGTGGTGGCGAGGAGGGTACAACCTGATCACCGGAGGGACACGGGCGTTGGAGCAGGCAATGGTCAACCGAGAGGAAGCGCCATGAAAGGGAGCTCGCTAGGTGTCGACCAACCATGTGCCAGTCGAGCCTTCCCGGGGGGAGAGGCACGACATGACACATGCCGGTGGTCGGTCGCTAGCGGAGGAGCGGCTAGGTGAGGAGGTGGCGATCCTCATGATTACCCGCCGCCGGAAGCCATGTACGGAGGGCTTTTTGGAAACCAATATAATGTCCGTACCCGGTGTCGAACCAGTTGGGGAGCAACACCACGGCATGGCGCTCATTGGCATACTGCTACGCCGACAAGATACATCTCCCGGGGGGTGGAGTACGCTTGGGCGACAAGGAGGTTAGCCGTAACGGGGGCAGCGACACGATGTGGCGACGACGACCCTCCGGGTCGGCTCCGCCGGAAAACCCCGCGCGGAGGGTTTTGACTAGTTTCCGTGCACCCGCGGCCCGAAGGATCCGGTTACGTGACCTCCCCCCCCCCCCTTTTTCGACACCTACCACCCTCGTAGACCTATATAGAGAGAGTTTGAGCCCGGGTGAGCGCGGAGGCCCACGCTCGAAAGAGGCTGCTCGGTGGACGCGCGATCATAGGGGAGAGAGTAAGGGCGCATGTCGGACTACCAGACAGGTACCCGGGTACCACACAGAGGAAAAACCGGGGAAATGAGTGGGGAAAATCCAAGCCCGAAGGCAGGAGCGCCACTTCTCCCTATGTCTGTGTGTCTTGGTCCCCCCCACTTGCCCTCAAGGTGACGGGGGACCTCGACAAGGAGGAACGTCGGGTCAGTGGGCGCGGCAAGACCTTGGAAGAGGGCTACGGGATGCGGCGGCGGGATCGACGAGCGACCACGAGAGGAGGGTTTTTTTGCCAGCCTTTCCCCTCCTATCTTCGGCAAGACCGAAGCCACACGGGAGTTAGATTAGGCTGGCCCGTCGCCCTTCCCGAACCCCGACCGGCCTAGGCCGGTCGACACCCCGGTTCGGCGGGAGCGGGCCGTGCATCGTGAAGGTCGAGCAGCAGTTTAGTTTTGCATTTCTTGACAAGTGGATTTATCATTAGTTCTGTTTTTTTTTTATTACAATTGTTACTTTGTTATTGCTTAGGCGGGGGGGATGTGGCAATTGTTGCGATTGCTGACAGTTTTTAAACTCCCGAGGAACGTCGACACACTTAAGCTAGGTGTGTCGATAGGTTTACGTGGTCGAAGAGACCATGTCTAAACTCACCCGGGCCTACGCTCAAGGACCCCTAGGAGTATGATGGTCTGTCGGGGCAGTGGGTGTCGAAGAGGGGGGGGGCATGTCACCGTAGCCGCATCCGGCGGGCCGCGGGCGCCCGGAATTAAACAAAACCCTCCGTGCCGGGTTTTCCGGCGGCGCCGACCCAAAGGGTCGTCACCGCCAGATCGTGTCGCTCCTCCCGTCGCGACTGTCCTCCTTGCCGTCCCAGCTACTTCCTCCCCCCGGGAGATGACGCTGGACGACGTAGCGGCGCGCTAGTGAGCGCCCTACCCTGGTGCTGCTCCCCAACTAGCTCGACGCCGGGTACGGACATTGTTTTTAGTATCCGAAAAAGCCCTCCGTACAGGGCTTTCCGGCGGCGGCTGATCGTGAGGATCGCCGCCGCTTCATATAGCCGCTCCTCCGTCTGCGACTAGCCACCGACCTGTGCCATGTCTTGCCTCACCCCTCGGCAAGGTTCCAACGGCAAAGGGCTGGTCGACAGCTAGCGAGCGCCCTTTCCTGGCGCTGCTTCCCGGCCGATCACCACCAGCTCCAACACCCGCCTCCCACCGATGATCCGCCCGTACCCTCCTCGCCATCAAACGCTGCCGTAGTACAGGCCCCACTCCTAAAAGTAAGGCTGTATTTAGGAGTATCTTTACGCGAAAGAACATATCGGACGGGCCAAGCGGGAGATCTTGGCGCCGGTAGTGCACAGAAATTATTTTTTCAAAAGCCCTCTGTACATGGCTTTCCCGACAGTTGCTGATCCCACGGATCGAGCTGTCGCCCCTCTTAGCCCCCTACCGTGCCAGGCCTGGCACGGCTACGGGGTTTCTAGCGCCTACCACGGGGAGGTGAGGGGATGCCGACGGGCCTGCGAGCGCACCCCCCTCCGGGGCCGCCGCCGCTGCGCCGCCGGCGGGCGCCGCTTGGGGGTACATATATGAGTGCGGTTGTCGCCCGTTAATAAGGAGTGGCGTAGGGTGTCGTACTCTTGTGCAACGGTGTACGGGCAAGTACCATATTCTATGTCCTTGCTATGACACCACATCCGGCGTGTAATGGAAGCTAATCTTTGCCAACTACTTCAAGAAAATGGTGAAGTGTAGATATGTCATGATCAAGCATGTGGATGAGTAGCGCGTCGTTTACAATACAAGCTACTGACATAATTGGCGGTAAGTATGGATTTACAAAGGGCTGATACAAAGGGAGACCTGTCAACATTGATGCTAAGAAAAAAACATAATGACTAATGGGAAAGCATGTCTTGTCACGCGACTTTTGTATCCGAACAACGATATGCGGGCCGCCTACTCTCGGCGGAGGCGAGAAGCTTAAAACCAAACTGTTAGCACTAGCATCTTGTCGCCTAGTGTTCATGTACAAGGTAGCTATTTGTCATACTAGTACTTAGTGTTATGCTATTAGCGGCACTCTATTCCCTACTAGTGGCGGTCGGCCGGCCCTTGCTGGTGACTGCGCCGGCCGCCATCTCTCTCTTCCCACTGCTCTAGTCACCACAGCCGGCCCCCTTGTGGGGCCGGCACGACCTACGTGTAACTATCCGTTTTTGATTCCGACAGGTTATGGACCCTCCACCAAGTTGCATTAGAGAAGAGCGTGTGTAAAGCGCTCGGCGCCACGCTAGTCCTATTGAAATTGAAATTGAAATTGTTTACAACATGTAATTGAAATTGAAATTGAAATTGTTTACAACATGACCCGGCAAACTGGACCGGCTGCTGTCTCACGGGCCACTCTACTTCCGCCATACAGGACTTATTTAGCAAGTTGGGCCCGGGTCTCTCCGACCAGGTACATTTCTTATCGACACACCTATCTGCAATGTGTGCCGACGTTCCTCGGGAGTTATATAACTGTAAGCAACCGCAGTAATTGCCACAGTCCCCCCACCTAAGCAGTAACAGCGTAATAATTTTGTAATCAAGAAAAACAGATCTAAAAATAAATCCACTTGTCTAGAAATGCAAAACTAAACTGCTGCTCGACCTTCACGATGCACGGCCCGCTCCCGCCGAACCGGGGTGTCGACCGGCCTAGGCCGGTCGGCGTTCGGGAGGGACGACGGGCCAGCCTAATCTAGCTCCCGCGTGACTTCGGTCTTGCCGAAGGTAGGAGGGGAAAGGCTGGCAAAAAACCCCTCCTCGCGCGGTCGCTCGTCGATCCCGCCGCTCCATCCCGTAGACCCCGCCCCAAGGTCTTGCCGCGTCCACCGACGCGGCGGTCCTCCGTGTCGAGGTCCCCCATCACCTCGAGGACAGGTGGGGGGGACCGAGACGCACAGACATAGAAAAAACTAGCGCTCCTGCCTCCGCGCCTGAATTTTCCCCGCTCATTTCCCCGGTTTTTTCTCTGTCTGGTACCCGGGTACCTGTCGGTTTTCCGGCCTGTGGCCGTACCCTCCCCCCTCTGATCGCGCGTCCACCGAGCAGCCTGTTCTTGAGCGGGGGCCTCCGCGCTCACCCGGGCCCACGCTCAAGGACTCATAGGAGTATTAAGGTCTGTCGGGGTAGTGGGTGTCGAAGAGGGGGGGGGGCAGGTCACCGTAGCCGGATCCGGCGGGCCGCGGGCGCCCGGAATTAAGCAAAACCCTCCGTGCCGGGTTTTCCGGCGGCGCCGACCCAAAGGGTCGTCGCCGCCAGATCGTGTCGCTCCTCCCGTCGCGACTGTCCTCCTTGCCGTCCCAGCTGACTCCTCCCCCCGGGAGATGACGCTGGACGACGTAGCGGCGCGCTAGTGAGCGCCCTACCCTGGTGCTGCTCCCCAACTTGCGCGACGCCGGGTACGGACATTATTTTAGTGTCCAAAAAAGCCCTCCGTACAGGGCTTTTCGGCGGCGGCTGATCCTGAGGATCGCCGCCGCCTCTTGTAGCCGCTCCTCCGCCTGCGACTAGCCACCGTCCTGTGCCGTGTCTCGCCTCACCCCTCGGTAGGGTTCGACCGGCACAGGGCTGGTCGATAGCTAGCGAGCGCCCTTTCCTGGCGCTGCTTCCCGGCTGGCCACCACCAGCTCCAACACCCGCCTCCCACCGCTGATCCGGCCGTACCCTCCTCGCCATCAAACGCTGCCGTAGTACAGGTCCCACTCCTAAAAGTAAGGCTGTATCTAGGAGTATCTGTGCGCGAAAAAACATATCGGACGGGCCGAGCGGGAGATCTTGGCGCCGGTAGTGTACAGAAATTATTTTATTCAAAAGCCCTCTGTACAGGGCTTTCCCGACAGCTGCTGATCCCACGGATCGAGCTGTCGGCCCTCTTAGCCCCCTACCGTGCCAGGCCTGGCACGGCTACGGGGTTTCCAGCGCCCACCACGGGGAGGTGAGGGGATGCCGACGGGCCTGCGAGCGCACCCCCCTCCGGGGCCGCCGCCGCTGCGCCGCCGGCGGGCGCCTTACAACATGTACCGTATGCGCCGGTTTTTCACCAAAAAGCCGGATGCGTCGGCTGCTGTCTCTGGGCCCTCCCAACTATGCCATACAGGGAACTTACAAGTCAGGGCTAGACCGTGAACCACCTATGTCCAACCTCTCCAAGTGTGGTCGGGGGTTTCACTCCCCCCCGGGGAGGGTCTGAAGCGGGTTAAAGGTGGTGTGCAAGAAGGGCTTGGGGAGGTGCGTTATGCGGAGGCTCGGCGAGTGGTCGTGCGTGATTTGGTGCGGTAGACAAGGAGTAGATAATGCAGCCATTGGACGGTGTGTGCATGGAGTGTGGAAAGGATGCGAGACGTGTCGATTCGTGCTTTGGTGATGAGTTTGTCCGGAGGGTCGGTGCGGAGGGTGAGGAGAGAGGTGAGACTTGCGATGGTGGATGAGTGCGGTGTGCCCGTGCGGCTCATGACTATGGGGAGGATTTCGACTTCGGTACATGGCCAGTGGTTGCGGATGGCATTTGCGAGGGGTGTGTATTTTTCCCTAACCATGTGGGCTGTATGTGAGAGGTTGTGGTCGGTGCAGTATTTTTACTCCCCTATTTGTATTTTTTTGATAGAAGAGTATCGTCGGCGGCCGTTGGTGTGACCGACGAATCGAGGTTCGAGGATGCGAATGAAGTCGGGTTTGTGCGCCGGGGGTCGTAGCGCGGGTGGGAGAATCTCGGGGGGGAGGATAGCGGGGCACGAGGTTAGGGAGTCATGCGAAAGACCTTCGTCAGCGGCAACAAGGCGGGTAGGCATGTGGGTGGGGTAAGGGGGGTGACAGTCGAGAGGGGTGTGGGTGGGGGTGGGGTGGGTGAAAGACTTGATGGGTTTGTTACCGAAGTCTGCAGTGATAGTCTCCCATCGGCCTCCGTTGTGGCGGTCCAAGAGAGATAGGAGGAGCTGTAGCGCGCTGTTGTGGCGGTCATGTCTTAGGCCGGACATGGTGGGGCAGTTACCGGCCATGTGGCCGTTGCTGGTGAATTGTCCACACATGGGGCAACGTAGGGTGGGGTTGTGTGTGAGGAGGCGGGTGTTGTGGACTCCCCACATGAATTCTTGCTTGTGTGTGAACTGGATATTTGTGAGGGTTGAGTGTTTTTTGTGGAAGGAGAAGTCGGCACCCGCTTTTGCGGCTCGGGCGAGGAGGCCACCGTGTTTGGATGTTTGTGAGAGGGGTGTATGTGTGTGTTTGATATTGTGGGTATGTGCGTCTGTTTTAAGGTTGGTGTACGCTAGTCCTACCTACTCCCACGTAAAAAAGAGTAGAGCGTGTGTAAAGCGCTCGGCGCCAAGCTAGTAATTCATCGCCCAACCGACACCACGCTTCGCCTTCGAGCTCGTTGTCCGCGATTGTCCTACCAACTCCCACGTAAAACGGAGATGAGCGTGTGTAAAGCACCCGGCGCCACGCTCGCCCCACCAAGCTTTCAGTCTCACCAAGCCTTCAGCCTACCGATGCTCTCGACCGGCTCTTGTCGTTTTAAACCGACCCGCGAAAATTCGGCCCGTGCGTACTTTAATTATTATTGTTATTGTTTTTTCCCGAGGCAACGCCGCAACGCTCACCTAACTTATCGGGGAGCTTGCTTTTCCCACGGCGAAAGAAGGAGTCAACACGAGCAGCGCCCGTCTTTGCTTTTGCGTGTCTACACGCTCCTAACAACCCTGTTGGCATTGGTTCTTCCTCGCCGGTCGCTCTCATGCGTCGGCTAATTCGCCCGTGGACACTTTTTCCCGCTACATGTCATAATAGTACATTATGCAGTATATTTGGAACCGCTTCTTATCGGTAACTCGCCGGTAGCGGCACGTTCTTGTGAGCGCATGTCGCTACAACTACCCGGCTTGAGACACACCCTACAAGCACTACACCTTCGACCAAGATGGCACCTTCCTCAACGCAAGCTAGGACGACGTCAAGACCTCGGCTACCTTGAGGGGGGGTGTTAGCACTAGCACCCCGTTGCCTAGTGCTTATGTACAAGGTAGCTATGTGCCATCCTACTTAGTGTTATGCTATTCGCGGTACTCTATTCCCTCTTAGTGGTTGTCGGCCGGCCCTTGCCGGTGCCTTCGCCGGCCGCCATCTCTCTCTTCCCACTTCTCTAGTCACCACAGCCGGCCCGGCGGCCCCCTTGTGGGGCCGGCACGACCTACGTGTAACTATCCGTTTCCGATTCCGACACAAACACAAATATATGACTGTATTATATGGTGAAGGACGAGGTGCAAGTTGCGAAGTGGCGAAGTACTTGGGTTTAGTCGAGGTTTGAGGTTGATGTACTTTGAAGGTCTTGGTGAGCGGGCAGTTTTAGTCGTGGAACTTGCCGGGTTGAAAAGAAGCTAAACCTACCAAGAATACCGGCCCTTAACCCAAAAATGTAAAAGACACCAAAAGGGCTAATCTAGTAAGGCTCACATCTCAACTCTACTTTTGCAAGGGAGGTTGTTGTAAGTAATACTTCTTGGCTAGCAGCTACATACATCTATCATAAGCTATTCTATATGTTCTTATTGGTACAAGTACTGACAAGACACAAGTGTACACCACACAATGGTCTAGCGAGTTTATATATAGTTGTCGCTAGGCGGCGCCCGCCGGCGGCGCAGCGGCGGCGGCCCCGGAGGGGGGTGCGCTCGCAAGCCCGTCGGCATACCCTCACCTCCCCGTGGTGGGCGCTGGAAACCCCGTAGCCGTGCCACGCTTGGCACGGTAGGGGGCTAAGAGGGCCGACAGCTCGATCCGCAGCATCAGCAACTGTCGGGAAAGCCCTGTACATAGGGTTTTTTTTTTTTTTAATCAGTGCAATACCGGCACCAAGATCTCCCGCTCGGGCCGTCCGATATGTTTTTTCGCATACAGATACTCATGAATACAGTCTTACTTTGAGGGGTGGGGGCTGTACTACGGCAGCGTTTGATGGCGAGGAGGGTACGGGCGCATCAGCGGTGGGAGGCGGGTGTTGGAGCTAGTGGTGATCAGCCGGGAAGCAGCGCCAGGAAAGGGCGCTCGCTAGCCGTCGACCAGCCTTGTGCCAGTCGAACCTTCCCGCGGGGTGAGGCAAGACATGGCACAGACCGGTGGCCAGTCGCAGTCGGAGAAGCGGCCATGTGAGGCGGCGGCGATCCTCACGATCAGCGGCCGCCGGAAAGCCATGTACGGAGAGCTTTTTCGGATACTAAAATAATGTCCGTACCCGGCGTCGAGCTAGTTGGGGAGCAACACCAAGGTAGGGCGCTCACTAGTGAACCGCTACGTCGACAAGCTTTATCTCCCGGGAGGGGGGGAGTTAGCTTGGGCGGCAAGGAGGACGGTCGCGACGGGAGGAGCGGCACGATCTGGCGGCGACGACCCTTTGGGCCGGCGCCGCCGGAAAACCCCGCACGGAGGGTTTTGTATAATTTCCGGGCGCCCGCGGCCCGCCGGATGCGGCTACGGTGACCTCCCCCCCCCCTCTCTTCGACACCCACTGCCCCGACAGACCTTCATAATCCTAGGGGTCCTTGAGCGTGGGCCCGGGTGAGCGCGGAGGCCCCCGCTCAAGCAAAGGCTGCTCGGTGGACGCGCGATCAGAGGGGGGAGGGTACGGCCACAGGCCGGACTAACCGACAGGTACCCGGGTACCAGACAGAGAAAAAAACGAGGAAATGAGCGGGGGAAATTCAGGCGCGGAGGCAGGACCGCCCATTTTTCTATGTCTATGTGTCTCGCCCCCCCCCCCCACCTGTCCTCGAGGTGACGGGGGACATCGACAAGGAGGACCGTCGCGTCGGTGGACGCGGCAAGACCTTGGGACATGGTTTACGGGATGGAGCGGGATCGACGAGCGACCGCGCGAGGAGGGGTTTTTTGCCAGCCTTTCCCCTCCTACCTTCGGCAAGACCGAAGTCACGCGGGAGCTAGATTAGGCTGGCCCGTCGTCCCTCCCGAACGCCGACCGGCCTAGGCCGGTCGACACCCGGGTTCGGTGGGAGCGGGCCGTGCATCGTGAAGGTCGAGCAGCAGTTTAGTTCTGCATTTCTCGACAAGTGGATTTATTTTTATATCTTTTTTTCTTGATTACAAAATTATTACGCTGTTACTGCTTAGGCGGGGGGACTGGGGCAATTACTGCGGTTGCTTACAGTTATATAACTCCCGAGGAACGTCGACACACAGTGAAGTTTAGTGTGTCGATAGGTATACTTGGTCGAAGAGACTCGGGCTAAACTCGCTTATAAGTCATGTATGGCTTGGTATAGAGGCCCGAGAGACATCAATCGGTCTAGTTTGCCGGTACATGTTGTAAACAATTTCAATTTCAATTGTCGCTAGGCTGCAAATCTTCACTTAATTTGTCCCTACACTACGCCTCATGTTGCTTGTCATTGTGACTGTCTTTTGTGTGATTATAAATGTAACTATGTATACGTTAGTTTCCTTCCATAATTATCGTGCATGCACGGTTCAACAAGTTATTATGGGCCCTCACTTCTCTATTCTCCACACCAAGCCCCCTTGTGGGGCTGGCACGAACTTCGTGTAACCATTTCTTTCCATCTCCAACATGTCATGGGCCCTCAAGCATAATGTTGAATCTCCAAGAGAATGTTGAATCTCCAGCAGAATTTTGAATTCACGGAAGAGGCGCTTCAAGCCGCAGAGGCCTCGCTTGAGGTGACAAACCATGAGGGAGCCATATGCAAAGCCAAGTGCCCATCGAATGTAGACGTCAACCCATGTGTCATGGGCAGCCTACAATATACATACTTGTGCACCCGCCCTAAGGTTTCTACGACACTGAGCATTATCGGCGTTGCTCAAGCCAATGCAATTCAAACCTAGCCGAATAAACACAAAAGAACACAAAAGAACTCCCACGTAACGCTGAAGATGCGACACGTGAAGGCGACAAGCGGCGCCTCACAAGCCGCGCGAGGAAGCACGGAGACGCTTACGGATCGTGGCGCGGGTCAAGGACGTTGTAGCAAGAGAAGGTATCCCTGAAGAAGAAGTGGTATTCTCACCGTCCGCGGCGGCGGATAATCAACGCAAGACATTACCCGCGTGAGCGACAAGGACGGCACGAGAAGCCATCCGGCGCGAGGAGGCCAACAAATTTCCGACATGCATCCCTTTTGACGCGACTGCCTACATGGCCAGCTTTGTCAAAAAAAGCCGTGGCGTGGCCGCCAAGAGCATCAAAATCCGTGACCGCAAAGGGAATGAAGCGGATGTCGGGGCGACTCCTCACCCCCTCCGAGTACTTCTCGAACTTGGTCTTCTCAGCACGGCAAAGAGCGACCTCGGGAGATGGGGGGCTAGAAACGCCGAACAACCCGGAAACCACGGCATCAAGACCAAGTTTGGAGCCTCGGATGC
The DNA here is from genome assembly GCA_026401115.1 of Tetraselmis chui. Taxonomy (NCBI): domain Eukaryota; kingdom Viridiplantae; phylum Chlorophyta; class Chlorodendrophyceae; order Chlorodendrales; family Chlorodendraceae; genus Tetraselmis; species Tetraselmis chui. The sequence continues at coordinate 67,959 of JAPMLY010000012.1, forward strand.
CGTGGTAGTGTAAGACACCCACATCCGCAGGGAGGTCGCCGTTGCCGTTGGGGAGTCGAAGTAACTGCTTGGGGTGCGTGAGAACCTCAACGCCAACCCCGAGTGCGCCATTAACCTCAGCGATGATTTATGCAAGGGCCGTCACGAACCAAGTGTGAAAATGAAACTGAAAATGATTTTTACAACAATAACTGTTGGAGTTTGGAAGTTATGGTTACACGGGATGTCTAGCCGGCCCCGCTAGGGGGCCAGCAGTGGGGACAAAGGAAGTGAAAAGAGAGAGATGGCGGCCGGCAAAGGCACCGGCAGGGCCGGCCGACCGCCACTAAAGGGGAAATAGAGTACCGCTATTAGTACAACACTAAGTACTAAGATAAGGACTAGCTACCTTGTACATAAGCACTAGGTAATGCAATGCTAGTTCTAACACTCCCCCTCAAGGTAGCTTAGGTCTTGTCGTCGCCCTTGCTTGTCTTCAAGGAAGGAGTCATCTTGGTCGTAGGCGTTGTTCGGGTAGCGGTGTCTCAGACCGGGTAGGTGACGCTACAGGTGCTCACAGGAACGGGATGCTACCGGCGAGTTGCCGACAATAAACTGGTCCAAATGTACTGTTTAATGTACTAGTCTGACATGTAGCGGGAAAACCGTCCACGGGCGAATTAGCTATCGCATGAGAGCGACCCGCGAGGACGGGGGAAAGCCAACAGGGCTGCCACAAGCGTGTAGGCACTCGAAAAGAATAATCGGGCGCTATCGTGTCGACTCCCCCCCCCTTCGCCGTGGGCAAGGTTAGAACCTCGCTTTGTCACATGAGCGTTGCGGCGTTGCCTCGGGAAAAAACAAAAACAGTACTATTTAAAGTACGCGCGGGCCGAATTTTCGCGAATCGGTTTGAATTTGATTTTGAAACCAGATCCGGTCGATAGCATCGGTGAGCTGTGAGAAGGGTGGTGTAGACAACCGACCTAGGGCGGCCATATGTGACTATGGGCGGCTGGTGTCGGTAGTGGTAGTTCAAGCGAGTATCCAGGTTGCACGCTCTTCTCCTTGGGTGGCGGAGGCGGTACTGCTAGCCTAGGGCGGCCACGGGGGACCTTGGGCGGCTAGCGTCGGTGTTGACTTCAGAGCGAGTATCTGGGTTGCACGCTCTTCTCCTACTTGGGGCTGCCGTATTTCGGAGGTCTGACTATCCCGGGTAACGTTGTAGGGGGCCCATAACTTGTTTGAGTTTGGAAGTTATGGTTACACGGGATGTCTAGCCGGCCCCGCTAGGGGGCCAGCGGTGGGGACAAAGGAAGTGAAAAGAGAGAGATGGCGGCCGGCAAAGGCACCGGCAGGGCCGGCCGACCGCCACTAACGGGGAAATAGAGTACCGCTATTAGTACAACACTAAGTACTAAGATAAGGACTAGCTACCTTGTACATAAGCACTAGGTAATGCAATGCTAGTTCTAACAATAACTGCTTGTACTATGTATTGTTGTTGTCTAAGAGCCTTATTGCCTCAACCATATGGGGAAAATCGAAAGCAAGTTGAGGCCGGTATCCCTAATCCTAGATACTCCTAGGGAGGAAGACAGATTACAAACCGTACATGGGAGTGTAATAAACCATTGGCTAGCCGGAGGCCGGAATGTACTACATCACATTCTGATCAGGGGAAAGTCCCGTTACGTAATCCTCAAAGTCCCCCTTCACCGTGGAAAAGAATAAACCTACAGTTAGTTCTATCGCTAATTCCGATCGCCTCGCTAAGGAGCTAGCATGCTAGTCCCCTTCTCTTCCCTTGCATACTCCGGTCACGTCCAAATGGAGAGAACGGTTAAGGCAGTCTTAGACGTCCCACCGTTGGCATTTCAAACCGGGGCTCAGGTCTAGGCGCGGGTTAATGTTCGAGTCGTCTCCTACTTGAGTGGACTGCTGCTAGGGGATGTGTGGGAGAGGATCGGCGGGTTATGTCGTCAAGAGATATGTCCGCCGCGGCGGAGGCTGATGGGGGGGGCTAAGGCAATGGGGTGTGGAGGCCGTTGGGCGTGATGGGAGAGTGTTCCGGGAGTTTGGGTCGGGATGTTGCATTTTACCGCCGGACGAGCGGTGGAGGAGGGGATCTTCGGCCAGCATGACCGCATATTCTTCGGCGAGTTGTTGGCGAGAGTTTGGTGAGGCTGATCGAAGCGCGAGCCGGACCGAGAATGTGTTTCTGCGTTTCTCGTAGTGCTCGGTTGCATGTGACTCCTCCGACGGATCTTGAGGGCGGCTTTTGGCAGAGCGGACTGTCTGCCACGGCGCTTTGTCGGGTGGAGAAGTTTGGGGGTTGGGGATAGAGGTGGACGAGGGGTGTATGTTATCATCTATAGCGACCGTTTGATCGCCTAGGTGCGCTTCTCCGGGGTGAAGATGAGTGAGGTTTTAAGTTCGAGTTGCAACCAAGTTGACGGCCATAGTGGTGTTGTCGGCAGGATTCGCCTCGGGGCGAACGTGGGTGTTAATTTGTAGTCATTTACTGTCGGTAGCGGGGGCGAGGTAGGAGGATCGGTCGACCGGGATGAAGAGTTTGGCCGAGCCTCCTATGATGCTCGAGCAGTGTGCGTTTAGGATTACCGAGGCGAATATGATTTTGTGGCGCTCGGTTATGTGGTGGTGACGGATAGGGCGGGATTTCATTTTTAAAGAAAGGCCACTAATGGCCCGAGTGATGGTGTCGGCGACTTCATCGATGGCGGGGTCGGTGCGGTTGACAACAGCATAGGTGTGTGGGGTGGATTTGTTTTTGGGGGGGTACTTCGCCTTCCTCTAGCGGCGCTTTCGGGACACGGTAGATCCGGAGGAACCGGGGGTTGATTGGATCGGGTATTCGGTGTACATGAATCTTTGTGAGTTTGGTGGCGTAGAGGAGAGGGAGGGGGGAGGTGAGACTTAGGACCACCTTGCGGGCATCGGTGAAGGAGGTCTCCGCGGATCCCATAGCGATAGCGTCGGCTCCGACAGTAGTGAGCGCAACCTCCGTTGGGTGGGTTGAGACGTCGACTCCGGCAGTGGTGAGGGAAGATAGAAGGGCGTGAAACCTCGTGTGTCTCCGTGTAATGGCGAAGTAGTACGTGAGGGCGTCGGTTGCGACGACTGCCATATTGTCGGTTGGGGGTAAAGCGAAGTTGGTGAAATCGGAGGCTTCCACCCTGCGGCAGTCCAAGCCCCAGCGGAAAAAATGAGCGGCTAACACTGGGTGTGTAGTCGGTTTGTTTGCTGTGTAGGGGGACAAGGCATCCAATTATGAAGTGGGCATACTTGTCGCCCATAGGAAAGGCAGGATGTGTATCCTCCAACGAATGGATCCGGCAGTGTGCGCATTGGAAGGAGATTGTTCGAGTCGTGCGACGGTGCTGGGGCGGGAGGGATTGTAGACATCGCGGAGTTGAAAGGCATGAAGGAGGGTGCCTCGGGGGGGGGGGGGGGGGGGGGGGGGGGGGGGGTAGACCACAAATTGGTATCGCTACTTGCATTGAAACATAAATACACTCTTCCCATAAAGTCCGTTACTATCGGCACGTATTTAATTACCCGCCACGCACTGCCGCGATGGCCATGCAACTCGATTGGGGGGTAGAATAATGAGTTTCGAACAGCACACCATAGCGCGCTGTTCACTGACGTGAGCACATTTACCGGCACGCCCTACTCATTGTGGCCACCCACGTTGGATTTTCGGCCCATATTTTGCGGGCCGAAATTCGTGCATGTGCAGGTTATGCACGCCTCTATGCGTGGCTCGGCACACGCAGTGTCGCGACAAGCCGGGAGACTACTCGACACTGGGTTCTCAGCATGGTTGCACAGTTGCACTAGTATCCGCCGACTGTGTTGCGCCCGGCCGTCTACAAAGCGGCGACACCGAGAATGGCATGTCGTGTGCACTGGTTTTTCTTGCCACGTGCCCGGAAATACCACCAAGCACCACGGGCTGGGGGCATGTTGGGCTTGAGGGGCAGTTGACTTGGAGTGTAAGCACCATGGCGCGCGGATCGCTGGCCTTAGAAACTTGCGCATCGCCGGGCGTGAAAAATGGCCGGGAGCTTTCAAAGTACCCTAGCACGGGCCTTCATCTGGCCGGCGGCAAAGGGCACGGTACCATGCCATCATCGGGCATGAAATGGGCAACGCCGTGAATAGAAGAAATATGGAGCGCTGATTGTTGAGCGTATTAGCGGAGCTGGTATGCGGGTACCACCTGTCTAGGGGTTGCTAGCCCCGCGCGAATGTGGCAGATTTTGAAACCCTAAAAGCTTTACTTGGCTGTACGAGGGCTTGGATGACATCGGACGGTGGATTTGACGCGAAAACCGGCCGGTAGGCGTAAATAGAGTTGAAAACTTATATGTACTTGGGGGAAGGGCTTCCACTTGCAACTTAGTTTGCTCGAATCGGACATTGTACGGCGAAGTTAGGCTTTTTTAAGCCTCCCAAGCTGTGGTTTACGGCCCCGAGCCCACCCATGTCAAGCATATTAACGGCACATGACATCACACCCACGTGCTCCCATGTTTGCGGACAAAATGCTGGGATCATAAAAACCGCATGTTGTGCCGCCCATTTCGGGATTTTTCACGAGCCAAAGTGTGGCAAATCCGAATTCCGGGGCGCCCGAATCATGGTATACCCCGAAATCGGGGTTGGGCCGCAAACCCTAATACGTCATATCGTAGCCGTGACGGGCCCCATTTGTGCCCCGCTTCCCCCTTAGCCTCACTGTCAACACAAGTTTCGGCCCGCCTTTTCAACGGGCTAAAGTGCAGTTAAACCCTAGAAACCCTACATGGTAAACACCCGCCCTACGCGAAAGGCCCTATTTCACTAGTAACGGACTTTATGGGAAGAGTGTACTAAAACAAAGAAAGAGGAACAAAAAGACTATAAGCCCATTGTGGGTGCCGTCTGCGTGCCACTCGTCCGGTTTGGTGGGGCAGTAGGGAGCGAGAACGGCGCTTTCTCGACGTATTGTGTGACATGTGACATCCCAAGTTTACTATTTTGATCGTGAATGGCCTCCTCCCGATGCCTTTCCCGCCGCCTCCCCACCACCGCAAGAGCGCATGATATGCTCTGACATGTATTGTGGTGGCAATACTAGTGGGAATTATGAGCACTTAAATCCTAATATTGTCGATGCTTCGTTTGGCTTTGAATCTAAGAAGAAAAAAGTCGCGGAGAGAGCTTGCCTTTCTTTCTTCCAAATAAATTCAATGTATATCAGTAAGGCAAGAAAAACAGAGAAAAACCAATTCCGTAACAACACTCTTAACGTACTAGTCTTTGTTCTTCGCGTCCGTCCTACTTCCTTATTGTGCTACAACACATGTACCCGTACAAGGCATTCTTTTCGCTGCACCTTGTTTTGCCACCGCCGTCCGCGAAAGATGGCATTACTTGGTTAATTACCAAAGGGCACGTTACCAAGGATGTCATCTTGATTATTATTTGGCCAAGAAACTACCAAATGCCCGGCATGGGGGAAGACAAGCGCTAATGAAACTGATTTAAAACATGTACCGCTACCGCGTTGTGCGGGTGCTATCTAAGGGCCTCCATGCTTATGCCATCTATGACTCAGAATACACAATTTAGGCCGGCATCGTCCCTATTCCTACATACTCCTAGGGGCTTAGTGAGTAAAAGCGTATAGTTCCGTATAGAGTAATCAACCGTAAAGAGTAATGAACCTCCGGCTTCCCAAGGGATGGACGACACTATATTACATACTACTCAGCGGTAAATAAAACTTTTTGTAATCCACAGAATCCCCCTCCACCGCGGAAAAGAAACAACACACAGTTAGTGCTATCGCTAACTCCGATCGCCTCGCTAAGAGACTCGCCTACTAGTCCCTTTCTCTTCACGCACCCACTACTGGCACTCCTCCTAGAAAGAATGGTTAAGGCAGTCAGAGACGTCCCACCATTGGCATTTCCCGCCGGGGCTTGGGTCGAGGCTTGTGTTGGTCGGGTCGGACCTGCATGACCTTCGCTCCCGTTTGACTCCGGTTGTGCCGGAGCTAGGGGGGAAAGGCATGCCAAAAACCCACTTGCTTAGGTCGTCGACGGTCCCTAGCAGTACTCGATACATGCACATCCCCGTCCGAGATATTAGTTGCTCCTCCCGTCGCAGCTCGCCACCTAGCTTAGTCTTCTCTCCTCCTTCGGGGGGTAGGAAGAGAAAAAAACTTGGCCTCGGACGGTGTCCGGCTGGCCCTCCTGCCCCCGTACCATCTTTTCTCATGTCCCTTGTCCTTTCGCCCTTTGTTTCCAACACATGTGGCCGTCCGTACCTTCCCCCGGTGGTTTACGCTGTTAGGGGGCCACCTTCCGAGGAGTGTGCCGTAACAATATCCCTAGGCACACTGTCTGGTGCAACATGTCGATAACCGGGTACCGACTAGGGGAGGGGCTGGTAGAACACATGGATCGGGTCGCCGTTCCTCAAAAGATGGTGGGTACGGGAATATTTTTCCAAAATCCCCCGTACCGGGTTTTTCTGGCGGCGGATGATCATGAGGACCTCCGCTGCCAAACAATGCCGCTCCTCCGGCTGCGACCCTCCTCCATCATGCGTAGCTTGGAGCCTCGCCCCCAGGGGTTGGCGACTGCTAGCGAGCGCCGTACCCTAGCGCTGCTTCCTAGATGTCCGCCGCCAGCTCCAACACCCTCGTCCCACCGTTGATCCGTATGTACCCTTCTTCACAAATGCCGCTCCGCCCCTTTGTCGGGAGAGTATTTGCGAGTATTTAGTCACGAAAAAACGTGTCGGACTGGCCGAGCGGGAGATCCATGTGCCGGTGTATGGATATTATGATTTTCCAAAACCCTCCGTACATGGCTTTTCCGAAAGTTGCTGATCCCGCGGATCGCAGCTGCCGGTACCTCGTTTAGCCCCCTACCGTGCCAAGGATGACACGGCTACATGGTTACCAACGCCCATGGCGTGGAGGTAGAGGTAGGTGCCGACGGGCGCCCGCCGGCGGCGCAGCGGCGGCGGCCCCGGAGAGGGGTGCGCTCGCAGGCCCGTCGGCACCTACCTCTACCTCCACGCGGTGGGCGCTGGTAACCCCATAGCCGTGCCAGGCCTCGCACGGTAGGGGGCTGAACGAGGTACCGGCAGCTGCGATCCGCGGGATCAGCAGCTGTCGGGAAGCCCTGTACGGAGGGTTTTGAAAAACATAATATCCGTACACCAGCACAGGGATCTCCCGCTCGGCCTGTCCGATATGTCTTTTCGCGACTAAATACTCGCAGATACTCTCCCGACGATGGGGCGGGGGCGGCGTTTGCGAAATATTTTTTGGCGCAAAGGGGTACGGACGGATCAGCGGAGGGACGAGGGTGTTGGAGCTGGCGGCGGACAGCTGGGAAGCAGCGCTAGGGACAGCGCTCGCTAGCAGTCGCCAGCCCTGCGAGAGTCTTAAGTCTCCCCTGGGGGCGAGGCCTGATGCTACGCAGGACGGAGGTGGGTCGCAGCCGGAGGAGCGGCACGGTCTGGCGGCGGCGGTCCTTAGGATCGCCCGCCGCCGGAAAAGCCCGGTACGGGGGGTTTTTGGAAAAATTCCCGTACCCACCATCTTTTGAGGACCGGCGACTCGATCCCTGTGTTCTTCCAACCCCTTCCCTAGTCGGTACCCGGTTATCGATAGGCTGCCTCAGGCAGTGTGCCTAGGGTTATCGTAACGGCACACTGCTCGTAAAGGCGACCCCCTAACAACGTAAACCACCGGGGGAGGGTACGGACGGCCACAGCGCGATCAGATAGGTGTTGGAAACAGACGGGAAAAGGATAGGGGACAGGAGAAAATCTGGCTCGGGGGCAGGAGAGCCAGCCGGACACCGTCTGCAGCCTAGTTATTCTCTCTTCTCAGCCCCCGAAGGAGGAGAGAAGACTCGGCTAGGTGGCGAGCTGCGTCGAGAGGAGCGGCTAATACCTCGGGCGGGGTGGAGCACGGATCGGGGCGGGACCGACGACGACCTATGCGAGGGGGGTTTTTCACCTGCCTTTCCCCCCAAGCTCCGGCACGACCGGAGTCGCACGGGAGCCGAGGTCAGGCAGGTTCGCCTCGACCAGCTGCAGCTGGACAGCCTTGCTGATCAGCGACCCCGCAGCGGCTGGAGCAGGCCGCGTAACGTGGAGACTAGCGACACTTTATTTTTCATACTGTATCCAAAAAAAAATACGTATAGATCAGAAAATTATAAATACCTGGATACGGGTATGTTTTAGACGGTATCGTTACTGCCATTGGAGAGGTTGGGATTAGTGGTTCACGGTCTGCCTCACGCTTAGAAGTCCAACTACAGGTTGAGCATAGCACAAGGGGGGGCCCAGAGACGACAGCCGGTTTTTACTGGTATTGTTGTAAACAATTTCAAATTTCAAATTAGGTGCCGACGGGCATGCGAGCGCACCCCTCTTGGGGGCCGCCGCCGCTGCGCCGCCGGCGGCCGCCAACGTTGTTGTGATCGTAGGAGTGATTTTTCGGTGAAGGACCTCCTTGGCCACCACGCGGCGGGTGAGGCGGATAAGTACCGTGCCGGTAGTGAGGGGGGGGGGGGGGGGGGGGGAACTTGCGACGGCCTTCCGGAGTCTTGGAGGCGAGGGGGGTGGGCTTGGAACATATGCGGATGTTTTCGGGTAGGAGCTTGACTCCCCATCGTCGGCCAGCCTCCTCGATAATTTTCTGGGTTGTGGTAGTTGAGACCGCGAGGGTGAGGGCGATCATAGGGTGTTTGCCTTTGTTGAGCTTGAGGACCACACGGCCTGTAGCGGGGGTGCCAGACATCTCGCCAATGACCGCCAGGTGGGGATATTGAGCGAGAGGGCGAGGGACGGGCTATTCATGTGGCGCTCGGTTAGATAGTATGCGTAGGCTAGGAGGGTGGGGTAAGTGGGCGGGACGGGGGGTGGAAGGCATACCGCAAAGGCCAAGTTGACAAGCTGTGTTGCCGGTTGGGGGTCGGCCTCGGGGCTAGGTCCGGTCGTGGGCTAGGTCGGAGTTTCAGTAGTGTCCTCGGGGTCGGTGCCCTCCATGGTGGTTTCCTCGGTGCAATCTGTCTGGGTGGGTTGGTCGGTGGGGGTGGGTTGATCCATGGTGCGAGTCGCATGAAGCTTACGCAGTCCGGGAGAGAAATTTGACGGAGGGGGCGCGTAATTTCCAGCATGGTCTCCGCCGGAGCCACAACCATGGAAAGTATTGTGTCTGGGTGATTGGCGGGGCTAGCGAGAGGGGAGGGCCGTTGGTGCAGCGAGCTGGTAATTTCTGTGTTGTGTGTGAGTGTGTGTCGTTGAGTTTGGCGGGCAGCCATGAGCTGACTTGGGAGGACCTGGGACAAGTCGGATCGAGCCGGCTCGACGCGGATGACGGCCGAGAGCGCTCGGCCTTGAAGAGGCGAAGACTGGGTAACGGATAGAGTCGGGTAAGGGCTGGTAGAGTGTTCGACGAGGGGCGAGAAGGCCGCGTGGGGGGGTGTGTCATTGAGCCGTTGGAGGAGGTGGTGACAGCCCGCATAGGGCTTGTATGTGTAGATCATCCGCGGGAAAGTTGAATTTACCGCGGAAAACCGTACTTTACTACTACTTTCCCAGGCAAATAATTCCGGTTGTAAAGAACTATATACTAATTAAGGGTTGGGTGGGTGGGTTGCGCGTGCAAAATGGGCTTTCGCAAAGCAAAGCCGAGTGCCACTGCTCGGAGGTTGCACCGATAAAAGGGTTGCCGACAGCTAGTATCGCTAGAGGTATGGCTTGGGGCGTTCCGCAAGCCCCCCCCCCCCCCCCCCCCCCCCCCCCCCCCAAATCCCCGAGGGCTGCCTCAAGGTCTCAGCAAGACGCACCGTTTTTGTAATAACGATCTAATACTAGCGTGTACGTTATGTCGCACATATAGGTAAGTTTTGGAAGCCTATAGATTCTAAACAATTTCACCGTTAACACGAGGCCACGTTTTGCCAGTGATTCAAAAACGGAGGCTTGCGAAGCCTAGTCTAGTGAAGCATATGTGACGGGACGAGCAAACCAAAGTACTCCCACTCCGCTTGAGATGTGGGTATGGTGAGGTCGATGTATTTCCCTTCAATCACTGCGCTTTTCTCGGCTCAATCGCCCATGTACTTGACGACGTGGAGCGGCGCGCTAATGCAAGTAGCAACGGAGGCGGCTCTCTTGAGGAGGTTGTGTGACGTCCATTAGAATGAATCATGGGGGCGGGGCGGCTCCGATGGCGTTGTACGGTTCGAACAGCCAAGCGGAGAGGGTAGTTACCGCTTGCAAGTCTTTTGAGTTCCTGCGAGGTACGAAGCTCCAAATTGCAGCTAAAGGTGGGTTGTTAAAGATTTCGTTGCAGCATGCGAAACGCCGGGCATAACACTACTCTAGGAAACGTCGGCGAGGGCAGGGACGGCTTCCATAGGGATAGTCAATACGGGGTTGTCGGCCGTCTCGCGTCGGTGGTCGCCCTTAGCCTTTCCGATGAAGTGACAGACTTGTCCGGGTCGATCGACAATCAAATCTTTAGTTTAACAACGTACTCCCGACTCATCTCGGCAGAAAAACGCGTAGTTGGTACACACTGCATAGATCGCGAAATCTGGCGATGTCTTGTCACATAATTTGTGTCTTGCAACTTAGGTGTCCGCGTTGCTGAGAGGCTAGCTGGAGGAGGGCGAGGGCCGGTCAGCCAGTGGCGTTGGCAAGAAGATTCGAGAGTCCGATGCGAGTATTCGTTTTTGTTGCGTCTCGAGGCCGCGTCGGGCGTCCGCGAACATTTCAACGCCGACGGTGATGGGTTGCTATTGGGCCAATATGGGGCTAAGAGGGCCGACAGCGCGATCCGTTGGATCATCAATTGTCGGGAAAGCCATGTACATAGGGCTTTTGAATAAAATTTTTTGTGCAATACCGGCGCCGAAATCTCCCGGTCGGCCCGTCCGATATGTTTTTCGTGGCCAGATACTACTGAAATTGAAATTGAAATTGAAATTGTTTACAACATGTACCGTATGCGCCGGTTGGGGCATGAGGTGGGTCTTTATGCGGATGCTTGGCGAGTGGTCATGCGTGATTTGGTGCGGTAGACAAGGAGGAGATAGTGCAGCCATTGGACGGTGTGTGTATGGAGGGTGGAAAGGATGCGAGACGTGTCTAGGCGAGTTTTGGTGATGAGTTTGTCCGGAGGGTCGGTGCGGAGGGTGAGTAGGGAGGTGAGACTTTCGATGGTGGATGAGTGCGGTGTGCCCGTGCGGCTCATGACTATGGGTAGGATGTCGACTTCGGTACCTGGCCAATGGTTGCGGATGGCGTTTGCGAGGGGTGTGTATTTGTTCCTAATCAAGCGGGCTGTGTGTGAGAGGTTGTGGTCGGTGCAGTATTTCCACTCCCCTATCTGAATTTTTTTGATAGACGAGTATCTACGGCGGCCGTTGTTGTGGCCAACGAAGCGAGGTTCGAGGAGGCGTATGAAATCGGGTTTATGTGCCGGGGGACGCAGCGCAGGCGGGAGGATGTCGGAGGGGAGTATAGCGGGACACGAGGTTAGGGAGTCGGTCGAGAGACCTTCGTCAGCATCAACAAGGCGGGTAGGCATGTGGGAGGGGTGTGGGGGATGGCAGTCAAGAGGGGTGTAGGAGGTGGTGGGGTGGGTGAAAGACTTGATGGGTTTGTTACCGAAGTCTGCAGTGATAGTTTCCCATCGACCTCCATTGTGGCGTTCGAGGAGAGACATGAGGAGTTGTAGCGCGCTGTTGTGTCGGTCCTGTCTCAGGCCAGACATGGATGGGCAGTTACCGGCCATGTGGCCGTTGCTGGTGAATTGGCCACACATGGGACATCGCAGGGTGGGATTGTGTGTGAGGAGGCGGGTGTTGTGAACGCCCCAAATGAATTCTTGTTTGTGGGTGAATTGTGTGTTGGTGAGTGTTGAGTGTTTTTTGTGGAAGGTGAAGTCGGCACCGTCCGCCGCGGCGCGGGCGAGTAGGGCGCCGTGTTTGGATGATTGCGAGAGGGGTGTAAGTGTGTGTTTGCAGCTGTGTGTGTGTGCGTCGGCTTTGAGGTTTGTGTATATGTGGGGTATGGGTTCGCCTTGGGTTTGTGGTATGAGGGTGTAAGGCCAGGTCCAGTGTCCAATTGACACCTCCGAGCCTGTGTTGTATGTTGTATCTGGCGGGTGACCATCAGCGACCTGGTTAGCGAGTGTGTCTGCTAGTTCGTTGCCGAGTGAGTGGTTGTGTGCTTTAATTTTACCTAGATGTGTGCGGATGCCTGCGTCGCAGCGGGTTTTGAGGGTGTGTGTGATGGAGAGGAGTGTGTCTCGGTGGATGTTGTGCCTATAAGCGGAGGGGCAGTTAAGGTAACCTTGTATGAGGCGGAGGGAGCACGCACTGTCAGTAAGGAGGTGGGTATGTCCTAGTTGGAGGCCTATGGCGATACCAGCTAGTTCGGCTCGATTAATGGTATGGGAGGGGGGGGTAGAGGTCACCAGGATTCTGATGTTGGTGTCCGAGGCGGGGTGGGTAGCTGCTGCTCCAAGAGGGGAATTGCCTCCTTTTTTCGAGCCGTCTGTGTATACGAAGTCCTGCGAGTTCCAAGCAAGGATTCCTCTGGTCGGGGAGTATGTTAGTCTTGTTCGTTCTTGTAGGGGGTGGGTAAGGGGGTGGGTGGGGTTGGGGGGGAGATGGTATATGCCTGCGGAGTGAGGGGAGTAGGGGGTGGTGAGGTGTGGTGGTGGGATGTTGATGGTGGGGTTTGGGAGGTGTGTGTCGTAGATAGATTCTAGGGTGTTGTGGAGTGCGGTCATGGCTGTGCGTGAGGGAAGGTTGTGGAGTGCGAGTGAGTTAGCGACGAGGTAGATGTCTACCATCCAGCGTGTGCCGAAAGGGGTGGGGGTGGGATGGCCGGTGTGTTGGTCGGGGGGTAGGAAGGTGTTCGCGTCGTTGGGGAGGGTGTATAGGTGATGTGTGTAGGGGGAGTTGATGTATTTAGAGTGGCGGTATGGTGTGTGTTCCCATCGGGGGAGAATGAGGATGGTAGCGCTGGGGGTGTGTGTGTTTGTGAGATGTGCGCTGGTGATTGCATGTTCCATGGCACGGCGCATGCATTCGTGGTCGTATTCGGGATTTGCGATATTGGTACCCTGCCATGTGTGTGGAGCATTACTGCCGCTGGACGAGAAGACTATGTCTTCTGGGTAAAGCGAGTGGTAGGTGTGTGAGTGGAGTGATTTGTTAAGGGGGTCCGAGTAGAGTTCTGTCTGGATGTGGAATGTGTGTCGTAGAGCGGAGAGGAGGTCCTCTCTAGTGGCCCATCTGTTGCGTGTGGTGGTGGTGGGTGTGGGGGATTGGATTTCCGACCGAGAGCCTAGGCGAGTAAGGAGGCGATATACCTCCTCCTCGAACGTATGTTGCGAGAGGTCGGGGCGAAAGAGTTGGTAGAGATGGCGGACGCGGGGGCCGTTAAGGGTGGTGATTGCGCGGCCGTCAGGAGTGCAGAGTATGGTGGTGTCGTGGAGGGATGGGTGTGCGTGGATGGCGAATTTACCGGTAGGGAGCATGTCAAGGTCGGGGTTAATGGGGTCGTGGTTGAATGTGATTAGGGGGTGTGACCACGGAGGAGGTCCGGGTTCTGGCAGGATGGGTGTGGTGGATGGGACAAAGCCAGAGTTAAATGCTGTGAGGGCGGTGGGGCCGGAGGGGGTCTCACTGATGGTGTCGTGAAGTTGAAGGCATGGGGCCCATTGGACCTCGTGGAGACGGGTGAGGTCGTGTTGTTGGCCACGAGCACACCAGTCGCACTGCCATGTGGCAGGACCCTGAGCTGGGCGGCATTGTGAGTGGATTGCAAAGTGCGGGCATGTGGAGCAGGTGGAAGTGGGTTCCAAGTGAAGAGGGTTATGGCATATGGAGCAGTCAGTGGGGGAGGGGGGGGGTAGGGTTACCGATGTGGGGGTGGAAGAGATGAGTTGGAAGCCTTCGTCGAGTTGGAGGTGGATGTCCCATTCCGTGAGGTGTTCCGGGGCCCATTCGACCATGTATTGTGTTTGTCCGTATTCTGTGTCTTTGTGTTTGGATATGATGCGTGTCACGTCGCAAGGGGGGAAGTGGTGGTCTGTGGGGGTGAGGTATTCCGTGTCTATGTGTGTGATGCGGGCTGTGGGGTTGGTAGTGGTGGTGCGGGAGGAGTGGATGTCTGGGGAGAGGGTAGAAGGGAGTCTGGGGAGGTGTGGGTTGAGGAGGGGAATCCAGGAGGGATGTAGGGTGGTGGGGAGGGAGGCTTGTTTGGTGTTGAGGTTCGTGACGGGGAGGCGGTTGTGGATAGTGTCAGTGGGTTCGGTGAGAATTGCGGCGAGTAGGCGAATTGGGATAGTGAGAGAAGTGTCGGACCCTGTGAGTTTGGAGATGGACTGACTGGATTTGAGGATGAAGGAGGAAGGGGTGGCGCGGAGGAGGACTTGTGGCCATGTGGTTATGTGATTTTGCCATAGTGGGTTAAGGCGGGGAAGGAGGGAGGTGTGTGTCTTGCGGGGTGAGAATTCGCGGTAGGCTTGTTTGTAATGGAGTGGGTCGGTAATGTGCGTGGCTCTGTCTCTGAGTGATGTACGGAGTTTTGCGTCTTGTCTGGTGAAGTGGGTGCGGATAGTGGTGGCAATGGGGTTGGTGAGGGAAAGGGGAGGGATGTTGTGAAATAAGGTGCCGGCATCACGTTGGGCACGCACAAGGCATCTGAGCGTGGGGAAGGATAGGTTGCCTGACATTATGGATTCAATGGGCCAGTGGGAGTATGTGGTGGAGATTTTGTGTATGTGGGCTCTGGCCATTTGGCCCCTGTATCCGGGGGAGTTCAGGGTTTTGTGAAGGTGGCAGACTGTGAGTTGTGCGGCATGGGCTTTGAGGGAGGGGAGGCCGTAGCCGAGGTCGGAGGTGGGTCGGTGAAGGGCGGTGCGGGGGAGGCTGCGTACCGAGGAGACGGCGGAGCGGAGGGCGCGGCAGATTTGACCTTCAAGGGTGTCCAGTTGGGAGTCGCTGAAGAGTCCAAGTTGAAGGGTAAAATGTTTGCCGAGTAGGAGGCCACGGATGACGCGTATTCTGCGAGATTGGGTTAGTAGGGAGGTGGAAAGGGCGTCGATGAGGGAGGTAGTGGTGCGTTTGAGTTCATGCCAGTGTTTGGTGAAGGTGAGGGAGGTGTTAAGTTCGACCCCGAGGACGCGGTATGTGTCCGAGGGGCCAATGGAGGGAATGGGCGAGGGTGTGGAGTTGATGGTTATGAACTGCGATTGGAGGTGGGATGTGAGGAGGGTGGTGTTGGCAAGGGAGAGGGCGTTACCCAAACGCCAAAGGGCACCGGTGATACAGCATTTTTGGATGTTGACGGTCATACCTGTGTAGGCGCTGAAGAGGGAGAGTTTCTTTAGTTGGATGGCCATGTTGGGGGTCGAGCCCGTGGCTATGCTGAGGTCGTCGGCGAATCCGTGTCCGGGGTATGTGGCTGTGGGTTCTGTAGGGTCAACGTTAGTGGCGGGGGGCCCGGGCCGGTAGCCCCGGCTGCCTACCGTGAGCCAGCGGAGAAAGGGTTCAAGGAAGAGGGTGAAAAGGAATGGGGAGAGGGTATCGCCTTGCAGGGTACCTCTATTAATGTCGATGGAGGGGGTGGGACCATAAGGGGTAATGTAGTCCGTGGATGAGACTCCGTAGAGGTGTTCGCATGTATCTACAAAAGTGGAGGGCATACCGAGTTGTCTCATGTGTTTGAACATGATGCGGTGGTCTGCTGCGTTGAAGGCGCCTTTGAAGTCCGCGTACATAACATAGATGTCTTTCTTGTGGAGTTTCGCGTCCTCCATGGCCATGATTATGGAGGAGAGGGCGTCGTGGATGCTGCGGTGTTGTCGAAAGCCGTCTTGTTGGTCGCTGAGGATGCCGTGGGTTTCGGCGTATTTCGAGCCTGCGTCTTTTATTAGTGCGGTCCATAGCTTAAGGAGGTTATTCATGAGGGCGATGGGGCGGTAGTTGTCAAGGAGGGTGGGGTCACCTTTTTTATGTAGGAGGCATGTTGTGCTATGGCACCATTCAGGGGGTGTGTAGGAGTTATGGGCGAAGAGGGATAGGAGAGAGTAGAGGGCGGAGCGGGTCTCGGGGGGTAGGAACTTGAGAATTTCGTTGGGGATACCGTCGGGGCCGGGGGCCTTGCCTGTGCCTAGCGAGTTGAGGGTTTTATCAAATGTATCACGGGTAATCATGTCGGCGAGAGTGAGTGTGGGGTCCCCGCGGGGTTCGATGGTGTAGTTGTCGGGGTTGTCAGGGTGTTCCCAGGGGGGTACGGGTAGGTCGGGCGGGGTGGCTCGCATGAGTTCAGTGGTGAAATGGGAGTGGATTGCGTCAATGACGGCCGAGGGGGAGGACGCCACGGTCTTATCGGGCTTGGTAATGCGGTGTAGTGTAGTGGTTGCGGTGGTCGCCGGGAGGAGGCCACTTTTAATTTTCAATCCGCGGTGGGAGGATTTCGGGGAGGCGTCATAGGCAGTATTGGTGCGGTTTTTAATTTTTTGTAGTATATCTGTGGTGGTGGTTCGGAGGAGAAGGCGGATGCGTGCCTGGCATCTTTGACTGATTTCGGTAGGGGAAAGGTAGTCGGAGGTTTGCAGGAGGGTTTGGGCGAGGGGAAGGGGGCCTTTGTTGGTACTACATCGACGGAGTTTGCGTATGAGTTTACGCGTCTTTTTAGATAGCCAGGTAGGGTTAACGGATGAAGTAGCGGGGCGGGGTTTCTTCGGGGGAAGGAGGGGCCAGATGGTGGCTGCGTGGTCCATGTGTTGGGAGAGTAGTGTGGTGAATTTGGATGCTAGGGTGTCGAGGGTGTCGGGAGTGGCCTGGCAAGGGGAGGTATTTATGATTTCCGCGTGGAGGGAGGCTGTGTTGTTGAGAAGATGGGGTGTGCTACGTTGGTAGGATGTAATGTGATGTGGCTGGAGGGGGAGTTTAAAGGAGAATTTGCGGGTGGTGTGGTGAGGGCGTGGTGGGTCGTGGGCCGTGGGTGGTCGAGCGATTAGGGAGGAGGGGGCAGGGATGACGAGGTGAATCGCCGAGTGGTCGGAGAAGTGTGATGGAGAGGTAAATGTTGAGCATGCGGGAGGGTTGAGGCTTAAGGGGGAGGGGGGTGGAGTGAGCCAGTGGTCGAGGCATCCGTCGCTGCGGGGGAAGGTGGGGAGGGGGGGGTGGAGCGGTCGAAGGTGGTGTTTGAGGAGGGTGGTGAGGGCGGGGTTGCCCTACCTGGTGTGGTGGTCGTTTGGAAGTCGCCTCCCCAGAGGACACGGTGTGTTGGGTAGTCGTCCGTGAGTCTGAGGCCCCATGCCGCGACTTCCGCGTATAGGCGGGTGAGCTGAGTGCTGTGGAGTTGTGGCATGTAGACCCCGAGAAGGAGGTAAGGGTCACCTGAGTGGGGCACGAGTTTAAGTCCTGCGATGTGTGGGATTAGGTGGGGAGGAGGGGTGAGGACGGTTGCGGTGCTGAACGACTCTCTGCGGACCGCAAACAGAACACCTGCGGAGGGTAATGGCACAGCTGAGTAGCGAGGACGTGAGCTTTTGAGGAGGTATTGGGGAAGGGCGACTCGCCAGCGTGATTTGTGAGTGTTGTGGGTGGTTTCGGTGAGGATGAGGATATCAGGGCTGTGAGTGGTGGCGAGGTGTTCCACATCCATGATAGATGTGTGGAGTCCCCTGGTATTAAGGTTAATGAGGTGTAGGGGTTGTGGAAGGTGATGGGGGAGAATTGGTGTGGGGTGCGGGCATGGCTTGAGGGGGGGGTTGGTTTGGGGAGGAGTGTTGTTGCCGGGTGTGTGGGTGTTGGAGGTGGAAGGGTGTGACAGGTGAGGGGGTGTGGTGTGGTGGGTGGTGGGGGGTAGGGCAGGTGGATTGGGGGGGGGTGGGGGGAGGGGTGGGGTGGGGGTGGGTATGGGTAGGGGGGATGGAGAGGGGTGTATTTGTGTGGGTGGGGGGGAGGTCTGGTGGGGGTGAAGGGCTGCCAGAAGTTGTGAGCGTCCGACAGGAAGAGGGGTAGAGCGAAAGACGTGGTGCCACAATAAAGAGTGGAGGGAGTAGACAGAGTTCCTGGGGTCGAATAGTGGGGGGTCGTAGGCTTGGTTTGCAGGGGCCGTGAGAATAAAGTATGTGTGAAGGAGGACGTGGGTGCCGCAGGACCACGCTCGCGATACGTCGTTCTGTCGAGGGGGGTTGAGGAGGCGAGGAGACGGGAGGAGGGGGGGTGGGGACGAGTTCCAAGAGGCGAGGAGGGATAGAGTGCGGGTGAGGAGGAATGGTGGGGGGTTGTGGTGGAGTGAGTCAACCCAGGTGGCGGAGTCGTGCGTCACGTGGAGGAGGCCAAAATGGGAGTGTTGCCATGTGAGGACAAGGAGGGAGTTGTTGGGTGTGCCCGGTCGGGGAGGTGCGCCCCTGTTTGATAGGTTAGTCCATTGGCTGGGGTATATGTGATGGCTATAAAATGTGTCCACCTCGATGTTTGTGATGATAGAATAAGTGTTGTAGGAGTTAGAGTGGAGTTTAGCAAGGGAGGCGGCAATGCAGGATAGGTTTGAGAGGTCCTGGTAGTGGCCCCATTGGATTGAGAGTATGGCCGAGGGGTCGAGGTGTCCGATAGGGGTGGGGAGGCCGTTTTCAAGGTTTAAATCATATAGGTAGTTGTGAAGGTGAATGGCGCAGGTTGTGGGTGTGAAGTGCGGTGGAAGAGTGTCCCTGTGTGGGTTGGTTACACCATGGTTACGGATGTCATTGGGAGGGTGGGGGAGAGGGGTTTGGGGTCGGACCTCCGGGCCAGCTGGCCCGTCTGTGGTGGAGTTAGGGACGGCGGGTGGCCCTATTGGCCGAGGAGAAGTCAGAAGGAGTGGTGGGAGGTCCAGTGGAGGGGGATGGCTCCGCAGCGGCGGCGTCGTTGGTCAGGTCTTCATCTGGAAGGTCGTCGAGGTCGAGGGCCGAAGTTGCAGGGGAGGAGTCTGGGAGGGGGAGGCTGGAGGGGTGTGTTGTGGGTGTGCGGGATGGGGACCGGTAATCGGATTGGGTGTTATGATGGGTGGGGGGGGGTGTGGCGTTTGATTGTCGGGGGTACGCGTGGTGTGTGACGGTGTGGGGGTGAGGCCTGGGTCTTTTTGGGTGTGGGTCGAGAGTGTTTTAGTACGCCTGAGGGGGGGGCGGGTTTGAGTGCGGGGTCTGTGGGGGTACGCTTTGATGGGGAGGAGTCCATGGGGTCGTGGCGGGGAAGGGAGGGGGCCAGGGGGTGGAGGGGGGTGGATGTTGTGTTGCGGTTGGAATCTGTGTGTTGGGGGGAGGGGGGGGTGGGGGTTGGTGACCCTGGGATGGGTGAGAGGAGGCAGGGGCGGGGTGCGTGAGAGGGGTGGATGAGGAGTCCATGTGGTCCGCAGAGGATTCGAAGATGGTGGGGAGGGAGGTTGGGGGAGGTGAGATGGTGTCGGGTACGGAGGGAGGGGCTTGATGGTGAGTCGGGGAGGGTTGTGGAGAAGGGGCGGGGGAGGGGGAGCGACGTTTTTTGGAAGGGCGTGGGGTATGAGAGTGATGGGGTGGGGGTGAGTGGGAGGGGGCCAGCAGGATGTCAGGGAGGGAGTCAAAGTCGAGGGGGGCATCATCGGGGGTGTCGAGCATCGATCCATCTTCAGGTTCCTGTTGCCAGGCCTCGTAGGTGTTGGTGGCCTGGAGGTGACCTGTCCATTCGAGGAGGAGGGAGGGGGGGTTGCGGAGAAGGGATTTGTTTTTTGTGATGGTGAGTGGGGGGGGAGAGGGGGTGGTGTGGAAAATGGGGTCCGAGATGCGGGACCTGCCGAAGATGGAGTAGTGGTGTGGTGTGATGTAGAGTGAGCATGTGGTGTGGGTGGGGGTGCCTCGGTGGATGTAGGTGTGGGGTAGGGGGATGGTGGCGGTGCCGTTGGTGGAGACGAGGATGCAGTACATGGTGGTGGTAAGGGAAATTTGGATGCTGGTGGCGATGTGTGGGGAAGGGGAGGGGTGGGAGCGGAAGTATGAGCCATCAGGAATTTTTTGGAGGGAGGCATGAAGGGATAGGTTGAAGGGCGGGGGGGAGGGTCGGTGGGAGTGGGTGTGGGAGTGTGCGTATTCAGAGGCAGTTTGGTGGAGGAGGGTGGAGAGCCAGTGTGAAGGAGGGATGGAGCCATTGGGTGTCGGGCAAGGTAGTGGGAGGGGGTGGGGTGATTGAATGAGGACTGTGGTGAGGCAGGTGTCAGCCCAGGAAGTGCCTGGGACATGGCCTGTGAGTGGGGGGGGTGTGATGATGATTGTGTAGTTTTGGGGGGTAGGGGGTACTGAGTGAATAGCATTTTGAAGGTTGCGTGAAAATGTACAGGGCCTGATTGTGAAAGGAGTGGGTTATGGGACGGGTGGAGGATATTCATCCAGAAGGAGGTGGGATCGTTCTCAACCTGTATGGGGTCGCGTGTTGGTTGAAGGGCGTCCGCGATCTGAAGGAGGAGTTGGACGGGTTCAGGGAGGTCTTCCATACAGGGGGTAGGGTCGGAGGCGCTGGTGTTCCAGGTGTCGACGAGTTCCGTGGTGAGTCGATCGAGGAGGAGGGCCTGTAGCAGGGGAACGACGTCTGGGCCGGAGAGATGAGTGAACAGGGGGGAGCTAATTTTCACTCGGCGGCCTGAAACTGCGGGAACGACTACAGCTCGGATTATCTGAATTTCCTGCTGTCTCAGTGTATTGAGAAGGTGGGGGTCTGAGGCGGCGCGCGGTGGCGTTGGACCTCCCGACGGGAGTTCACGCTGGCGTGAAGCGAGCTGATAAAGTAGGCCAACGGATATACAGGAGGTAGGGATGTCCAGTCGGACCTCCTGGTGGCCGTGAGAGAGAGCGACTGGTAGAGGTGTGAGATCGAGTTGTTGGGGCATAGCAGGGTGGGAAGTGCGGGTGACAGAGGCCGTCCAGCGCGCGCGATGGGCGAGTTCCCGGCCGATTATATTTTTCACGCGGGCAGGGATATCGGTTAGGGCGTGAACCTTCTCGAGAAGCCATCGCCGAGCGAGAGAGCAGGCGGAAATAAGCATGTGTGATGAGGATGACGTGTCCGGGAGGAACATGCCGTGGAGCCAGAAGCTGGCAGTGTCAGGGGGGGCAGTGGAGTATTGGCCTGTCAGGAGGTATGAGTCGATCTGGCGAGCAGAGAGGTCAACGGCCCTACCGAGAAATGGGGCAGTCGTCGGAACCGAAAGGACGAGGGGAGTTTGGAGGCCCGTGCCCGGAGTAGGTTCCAGTGGCGTTCCTCGCCCATGTTCCGCGTTCTCGAGTTGTGGGGCAGTGAGGAAGGGTGCGAGTGGGTGGCCCACTAGGCGGTTGCGGGGTCCGATGTGGTCGTCCGCGAAGAGGGGTGTAGGGCGGTCCTTAAGAAGGACCTGCTTGTAGGAGTCCGGGAGGTTGGAAGTAGACATGGTGATCGGTCGTGGGTTGTCGATGTGAGTTGGTTGGGTGTTTGCAATGTGGAGAGAGGAAGGGTTAGAGGTGGTCAGCGTGTGTTGGCGGCACACGACCAGGTCTGATGGGACCTGGGTTTGTTTTTCACAGGCGTCCGATGGGGACGTCCGGACGCTCGGAGGGGCGCGCGGTAGTGCGCCTGCTCCGTGGAGGTGTGGTATTTGTAATCTAGTTGATACGTACGTGTGTCGTAGTATTTGACGGAGTACTCGGAGGGTTTTTGATGTGGGCGGCGCAGGTTCCGATATGTGAACCGAATTCAAATTTGTGAAAGCTGCGCCTTTGAGTGTGTACCGTCTGGTGGGATTACGGATCCACTGACCTGGGTGAGCTAGGCTCGGTTGGGGAGAGGTGATCGGTGCCCGTCGTCCGACGGGCCCTATGGTCACCAGTCTATCGCTCATAGGGAGGCCAAGCCCGGAGCGAAGACGGTCGGCGTTGCTCATCCGAGCTACCGACCCATCCCCTGTATAGTTTTTGTGTCAGTAGTACTTTGGTAGTACTTGGGATCTTTTTACTGTCTTTAGTGACGGTAGGATACGTTTTTTTCCAGATACTACTGAATAATGTCATGCTTTGGGGGGGGTGGGGCTTGTACTTCAGGAGCGTGTGGTGGCGGGGAGGTTGCGGCCGAATCAACGGTGGGTAGCAGGCGTTAGACATGGCGATGATTAGTGGAAACGACGCTCGCTCGCCGTCGACCAACCATGTGCGAGGCGAACCTTCCCGGGGGGCGAGGCACGACATGACACATGCCGGAGGTCGTTCGCAAACGGAGAGGCGGCTAGGTGAGGCGACGACGATCCTCGGGATAAGCCGCCACCTAAAGGCCATGCACGGAGGGCTTTTTGGGAAACTAAATAAATGTCTGTGCCCCGCGTAGAGGTCACCGCTCTACCCTATCCCGTGGATCTCCCTTACTTCCCCCAATAGGGATCGGAAACAAACGTAGGGACACGGGAGTGGCTACCGTCTTGAGTGCGAATGATACGGGTGGACCCACTCCTCTTCGGGGGGACGTGAGAAGGGTACGGGCGTAACTACAACGCCGGATTTTTCAGCCATTCGGGAAGCAACGCTAGGGGAGGGCGGAAATTGGAAATTGGAAATTGTTCACAACATGTGCCGGCAAACTGGACCGACTGCTGTCTCTCGGGCCACTCTACTTCGCCATACATGACTTATTAGCAAGTTGGGCCCGGGTTTCTCCGACCATGTACACCTATCGACACACCTATCTGCAATGTGTGTCGATGTTCCTCGGTAGTTATATAACTGTAAGCAACCGCAGTAATTGCCACAGTCCCCCCGCCTAAGCAGTAACAGCGTAATAATTTTGTAATCAAGAAAAACAGATCTAAAATTAAATCCACTTGTCGAGAAATGCAAAACTAAACAGCTGCTCGACCTTCACGATGCACGGCCCGCTCCCACCGAACCGGGGTGCCGACCGGCCTAGGCCGGTCGGCGTTCGGGAGGGACGATGGGCCAGCCTAATCTAGCTCCCGCGTGACTTCGGTCTTGCCGAAGGTAGGAGGGGAAAGGCTGACAAAAAACCCCTCTTCGCGCGGTCGCTCGTCGATCCCGCCGCTCCATCCCGTAAACCCCGCCCCAAGGTCTTGCCGCGTCCACCGACGCGGCGGTCCTCCTTGTCGAGGTCCCCCGTCACCTCGAGGACAGGTGGGAGGGACCGAGACACACAGACATAGAAAAAACTAGCGCTCCTGCCTCCGCGCCTGAATTTTCCCCGCTCATTTCCCCGGCTTTTTCTCTGTCTGGTACCCGGGTACCTGTCGGTTTTCCGGCATGTGGCCGTACCCTCCCCCCCTCTGATCGCGCGTTCACCGAGCAGCCTTTGCTTGACCGGGGGCCTCCGCGCTCACCCGGGCCCACGCTCAAGGAATCTTAGGATTCTGAAGGTCTGTCGGGGTAGTGGGTGTCGAAGAGGGGGGGGGCATGTCACCGTAGCCGCATCCGGCGGGCCGCGGGCGCCCGGAATTAAACAAAACCCTCCGTGCCGGGTTTTCCGGCGGCGCCGGCCTAAAGGGTCGTCGCCGCCAGATCGTGTCGCTCCTCCCGTCGCGACCGTCCTCCTTGCCGCCCCAGCTAACTCCTCCCCCCGGGAGATGACGCGGGACGATGTAGCGGCTCGCTAGTGAGCGCCCTACCCTGGTGCTGCTCCCCAACTAGCTCGACGCCGGGTACGGACATTGTTTTTAGTATCCGAAAAAGTCCTCCGTACAGGGCTTTCCGGCGGCGGCTGATCGTGAGGATCGCCGCCGCCTCATATAGCCGCTCCTCCGACTGCGATTGGCCACCGGTATGTGCCCTGTCTTGCCTCACCCCTCGGGAAGGTTCGACTAGCACATGGCTGGTCGACGGCTAGCGAGCGCCCTTTCCTGGCGCTGCTTCCCGGATGGCCACCACCAGCTCCAACACCCGCCTCCCACCGATGATCCGCCCGTACCCTCCTCGCCATCAAACGCTGCCGTAGTACAGCCCCCACCCCTCAAAGTAAGGTTCTATTCAGCAGTATCTCTACGCGAAAAAACATATCGGACGGGCCGAGCGGGAGATCTTGGTGCCCGTATTCGCACAGCAATTATTCTTTTCAAAAGCCCTCTGTACATAGCTTTCCCGACAGTTGCTGATCCTGCGGATCGAGCTGTCGGCCCTCTTAGCCCCCTACCGTGCCAAGCATGTCACAGCTATTGGGTTTCCAGCGCCAACCACGGAAAGGTGAGGGGATGCCGACGGGCTTTCGAGCGCACCCTCCTGCGGGGCCGCCGCCGCTGCGCCGCCGGCGGGCGCCTAGAGGAGGGCGCTCAATGGCGGACTACTACGTCGCGTGGCTACATATCCCGGGGGTAGGAGTACGCTTGAGCGGCAAGGAGGATGGTCGCGACGGGAGGAGATCCACGATTTGGCAACGACGACCCTCCGGGTCGACGCCGCAGAAGACCCCGCACGGAGAGTTTTGATTAAATTCTGCGCACCCGCGGCCCTAAGGATCTGGCTAGGGTGACCTGCCCACCCCCCCCCTTCCGCCTTTTCTACACCCACTACCATGACAGTCCTATATACATAGAGTGTTCGCCCGGATGAGCGGGGAGGCCCACACTCGGAACGTGGTTGTTCGGTGGACGCGCGATCAGTGGGGGGGGGGAACGGGCGCATGTCGGACTACCAGACAAGTACCCGGGTACCATACATAAGGAAAACCGAGGAAATGAAAGGGAAAATCAAGGCGCGGAAGCAAGAGCGCCAGCTTTTCCCTCTGTTTTTGTGTCTCGGTCCCCCCACGTGCCCTAGAGGTGACGGGGGACCTCGACAAGGAGGAACGTCGCGTCGAGGAGCGGCAACTACCTTTGGGCGGGGTCTACGAGATGCGATGGCGGGATCAACGAGCGACTATGTGAGGAGGTTTTTTTGGCCAGTCTTTCCCCACCTATCTTCGGCAAGACCCAAGTAACGCTGGAGCTAGATTACGTTGGCCTGTCGTCCCTCCCGAACGCCGACCGGCCTAGGCCGGTCGGCACCCCGGTTCGCTGGGAGTGGGCCGTGCATCGTGAAGGTCGAGCAACAGTATCGTTTTGCATTTCTTGACAAGTGGATTCATTTTTATATCTGTTTTTCCTGATTACAAAAGTTTCTGTTGTAGTTGCTTATGCGGGGGGACGGTGGTAACTGCTTGGGTTGCTTATAATTCTTAACCCCCAAAGAACGTCGGCACACATTACAGATAGGTGTGTCGACATGTGTACATGGTCGAAGAGTACCCGGTCCAATCGTTGCCCCTAAGTCCTATTTACCTGTGGTTAGACGGCCAATAGACAATAGCCGGTCCAATTTGCCACTACTATAGTAAATAATTTCAAACTACAAATTTTCTATTGGTGGTCGCGGAAGAAATCATTGACGGCCAAGAACAATTGTTGTAGCGACGCTGCGGCGACGGTTCCTTGTAGCCCTAACCAAGCCGTGTAGCGGACGATGGATTGCGTTATTGCTTGTAGCGAGTGAATGCCGTCCTCGTGGCATCATGTTGTGAACAATCGCATGCCGCTGTCATAGTTAGCGTACGTGGTAGGCCTTGCAGAATTGCTAAGGATTTGAGGATTGAAGTCCCGACGAGGCCGTTCCCAAACATGGTGCGTAGTTTGGAAGTCACGGTAGCTATCCACGGCACGTGGGTAGTTATGGCGCCGTGTTGGCGGTAGCGGGCGTTGCTTGGCCGTCCATGTTGGAAGTTGGAGAGGGGGAGGTGGTCGGCGATGTGCGGGCTTGTGGTTCTTATAGTCCGCTCGTTCTTAAAGTCCGCTCTCTTGCTCCTCTCCGGGTGTGCAGCCATGCCGGCGTGGCAACCGAAAGGCCACCACACTACACCCGGGTCGTCCGGCCCCCCTCGCGCGAGCATAGTCGCCCTCGAAAGAAGTTGTCGTGAGTGGCGGGATAGAGGATGGTCTCGGCCGCCATGCTGAGTAGCTGCCGGAAGCATGGCATGTCGGGCCAATGTGGTGCGATAACGGTGCCCGCAATTGTCGCTCCCGAATTTCGCAGTTTCTCGCAGAGTTACGGCACTGCTCCCCAAGGCGGGTTACATTAGTTTGTTTCGCGTCGCCATGCTTATTCGAATATGTGTAGGCAGTCGACGGCTTCGCATTGGGGGTCGCGCCACTTTGCGTTGAAGCGTGGTAGTTGGGCGTTATCCATCGACGCGAGGCGACCGATAGAGTGTGCCAGTGTGGCCCCCACGCGGATTGAAGGCAGTAAAGTTACGCGGGTTGATATGCAAGTCGTCGCGGTATGCTGAGGCTGTCGGTCAAGATATTCGCGGCCAAACGGATGTACCGCGGTCGGATGCAGATGTCGTTGACGTCTAGAAGATACCATACGCGCCGTAGTTCGGTTATCATTACGGGGGAGCGGCGCGTGGATAGCTTTCTTAGCGTGGCCAATGCCGCCATGTTTTCCTCGTATTGTAAGACGTTGCGTCCACGCAGCTGGGGTAGGAAGGTTTCGATTGCTAGGCGCAGGACTCGTGGCTCATCCTACGTGATGTGATGTTTGCGATCGGCGTTGTATCAAAACCATGGCGTTTGGACCGCGGGGCTTTCGTTCAACACGGCTCCACATCCGTAGCCGTCGGAGTCCGCGTGGAGGTAGACAACCTCGATGGGCTTAAAAATTGAGAATCCGTTGTGCTGCTCGGGTACCGTACGCCACCACTTCAGATCGCATTTCAGCTGGTGCGTCATGCGGACGCGGCCTCCCTATCCCCATATTGTCATGATTACAGAATGTAGTTCGCGTGAAAACAAATGCGTCGGCGCGATGGCGAGGTATAGAAACTGGGCCTTTCCGGCGAACGATGCGAGTTGTCTGACTCGGAGCCTGCGGGCGTTGCAAGCTTCTCGTCACAGGAGGGATAAGGCTTGCCAAGAGACGGCATGTAGCGTCTCCGGGGAGGGGGGGGTATGGGGGCGAAAATCGCCTTTCATGAGGCCGATCATGAGGCCAAGGTGGTCGTACACCTGCATCTATGGGATCCCACAAGCCCTTTTTGGGGTTGCGTTGTAGTCCGAGTCGGTGTAGTAGAGTCTCGACGCGTTCGAGTGGTAACAACGTTGATTCTATCTAGTCGGCCATGAACACGAAGCCGTCCATGTAGAGTAGTCGCCGTTCTCCGCACCATCGGGTATTGCGTAGGAAGCGTCGCATGGGGTTTGTGTGTGGTAGGCAGCCTTGTTGTTGATGGCGTAGCCGGCCAACGCATGTGGTTGGTGAACGCCTAAGTGAGTTTGCGAAAGCAATAGGCCGAACCCGACCAAACCATCGGCGCACTCGCTACGCACCACAACTCACCATGGTAATTGACTTTGAAAAAGTCGCGGTCTTCCTCCCGCATGCCGCAGAGCGCGTAATAGCCGTCCGACAGGTCCAAGGATACGAAGTATTCGCCCGGACGTGACGGGTGGCGTAGGTGCTTGAGTACTTCGCACGAAATTAGTTGTTGAGTTCCCGTAGGTCGACTATCAAGCCCCACTTGTTGACGTCGGGCTTGGGGACGAGAAGCATGCGCGAGACGTAGTAGGCGTTGTGGGCGCGCTCCCAAGTTCCGCAGGCTTCGAAGCGCGGTAGCTCCGATGCTAGAAAGTCGAGTTGGGGATGTATTTCGTCGTTCATGGAGATACCATGGTTGAAAGGTTTGGGGTGTATGCCGTTCTTGAACTTGACCCGCACGCCGCGGCGGATCCAGCTCACGACTTGACTGCTCGCACCGATTTGTTCCCATTCCTGCCATCTTCGCCGCACGCAGTGGCGCATGTAGTCTGATGACGGGGAGCACGAATTTGCGCGGCGGGTAACACCATAACTTCTTCGTTAGTGGCTTGGTAGCGTCGTTGGGATTACTTACGGCGGTAGCTCTTGGTGCTATTGCCACTGCACTGGCGGCCTTGCGCTTGTCGGCGGGCGCCTTCTTGGCCTTGGCGTCATGTCATGGTGGCCGATCTAGTGTGGTCTTCGCGAGAGTTGCTCATGTTGTTGCCTTGTTGGCGGTTTGTAGGCTAACCTCGAGCGTGCGGTCCACAAATGTCCAATGCGCCGGAGACCTCGGTAGGATGTGGTCGGCAGAAACGCTCGTGTGCGAGCTCGGCGCATACGCGGTCCGAATCTGAGTTCGTTTGTCCGCCCTTGGTGAGGCGGAGGAAGCCAAGCCGAGTACGGGCGGTCTTCTCCGTCGTTTCGTGGGTGCGATGACCCGCCCGGATGAAGGCGACGGCAGCTAACTACTCCGGCAAAGGGAGGTCCGGTTGACAGCGCCTCCAACCCCTCGCTAATGGTCGTGTTGGCGCAGCTGTAGAAGAAAGCATTGCCGCCAATGTGAAGGTACTCGTCGTACCCCGCTTGCGATTTCTTGTCGCTTAGGAAGCGCACATTGTTGTCCGTCAACGTCCCGAGGCGTGGCTCTTCGACGTCGCGCGTTTAGTGCTCTAGGCCGGCAGGGATGACTTTGTCGTGCTCGTGAAGCTCTATATCGTCGTCTTGCATATCAATCGGTGGCTCATGGGTCGCATCACCGCCCGTAGTCGTAGTGGTCGCGTAAGGAGGATTGGATTGTTGTTGAGATGGGGGCGCAACTAGGCATGTTGAACCCTGAAGGTGTGCAAGTAAGGCGGCGTTAGACGCTTGAATATGCTCAGAAATCCGGAGTTCGAGGGCCGAAACTGCAATTCGAATGTGCTCCGTTGTTCGTTGTTCGACGGCAAGCGGCAAAGCGGCGGCTGCGAGAGCGGAGCTCGACTGCTCAAGTTTGATGCTGGTAGACGGCGACGTAGAACGTAGGGAAGTGCCTCGTGACGCTCGAGTGCGCACGAGATGTAAACGATGACACCTGACAAAAATTGAAATTGAAGTTGTTTACAACATGTACCGTATGCGCCGGTTTACATCAAATACCGTATGCGCCGGTTGCTGTCTTTGGGCCCTCCCAACTATGCCATACATGAAGCTTTCTAGTCAGTGCTAGAACGTTAACCACCTAAATCCAACCTCTCCAAGGTGGTTCGTGGGTTTTACTCCCCCCCGGGGAGGGTGCGATGCAAGGTGAAGATGGAGTGCAATCATGGGCGTGCGAAGGTGCAGTGTGCGGGGGCGCGGCCGCGCGGCGAGAGGTCGTGCGGGACTTGATGCGGTATACAAGTAGGAGATGGTGTAGCCATTGAACACTGTGCGTGTGGAGTTGTGCGAGTATGCGAGATCTGTCGAGGCGTGCTTTAGAGATGAGTTTGTCAGGAGGGTCGGTGCGGACGGTGAGGAGAGAGGTGAGACTTGCAATGGTGGATGAGTGCAGCGTGCCCGTGCGGCTCATGACGATGGGGAGGATGTCGACCTCGGTACCTAGCCAGTGGACGCGGATGGCATTTGCGAGAAGTGTGTATTTGGCACGAATCAGGTGGGCTGTTTGGGAGAGGTTGTGGTCTGTGCCTTATTTCCATTTTCCTATCTGAATCTTTTCAATGGACGAGTAGCGGCGGCGACCGTTTGTGTGACCGACGAATCGAGGTTCGAGGAGGCGGATAAAGTCGTGTTTTTGTGCGGGGGTTCGTAGCGCGGGGGGGAGAATCTCGGGGGGGGGGGGGGGATGGCGGGGCTCGAGGTTAGGGAGTCGGGTGAGAGACCTTCGTCAGCAGCAACAAGGCGGGTGGGCATGTGAGTGGGGTGGGGGGGTGACAGTCAAGAGGGGTGTGGGTGTGGTGTTCCAGGAGGGAGAGTAGGAGTTGCAACGCGTTGTTGTTGTGTCGGTCATGTCTTAGGCCAGACAAGGTGGGGCAGTTACCGGCCATGTGGCCATTGCTAGTGAATTGGCCACACATGGGGCAGCGCAGGGTGGGGTTGTGTATGAGAAGGCGGGTGTTGTGGACTCCCCACATGAATTCTTGCTTGTGGGTGAATTGGATGTTGGTGAGTGTTGTGTGTTAGTTGTGGAAAGAGAAGTCGGCGCCGTCCTCCGCGGCGCGGGCGAAGAGGGCACCGTGTTTGGATGTTTGCGAGAGGGGTGTGTGTGTGTGTGTGTGTGTTTGTGTGTGTGTTTGTGTGTGTGTGTGTGTGTGTGTGTGTGTGTGTTTGGTGCTGTAGGTGTGAGCGTCAGCTTTGAGGTTGGTGTATTTGTAGGGTATGGGTTCCCCTAGGGTTTGTGGAATGAGGGTGTATGGCTAGGTCCAGCGGCCTATCGATACGTCTGAACCTGTGGTGTAAGTTGCGTCGGGTGGTTGTCCATCCGCAACTTGGTTAGCTAGAGTGTCTGCGAGGTCGTCTCCTAGGGAGGGGTTGTGTGCTTTAAGTTTGCCGAGGTGTGTGCGAATGCCTGCGTCGCAGCGGCTTTTAAGGGTGTGTGTGATGGAGAGGAGTGTGTCGCGGTGGATGTTGTGTCTGTAAGCTGATGGGCATTATAAGTAGCCTTGTATGAGGCGAAGGGAGCACGCACTGTGTGTAAGGAGATGGGCATGGCCAAGTTGGAGACCTATGTCAATGCATGCTAATTCAGCGCGATTGATAGTGTGGGAGGGAGGGGTAGAGGTCACCAGAATTCTGATCCGGGTGTCTGAGGCGGGGTGGGTGGCGGCTGCTTCGAGGGGGGAGTTGCCTCCCTTCTTGTGTAAACGAAGTCATGCCAGTTCCAGGCAAGGATTCCACTGGTGGGGGGGTATGTTAGTTGCATGCGTTCATGGAGGGGGTAGGTAAGGGGGTGAGTGGGGTTGGGGGGGAGGTGGGAGATGCCTGCTGAGTATGGTGTGTAGGAGTCGGTGAGGTGTGGAGGGGGGATGGTGATGGTGGGGTGGGGGAGGTGAGTGTCGTAGATAGACTCGAGAGTGTTGTGGAGTGCGGACATGGATGTGTGTGAGGGTAGGGTGGAGAGGGCGAGGGGGTTAGCGACGAGGTAGATGTCGACCATCCAGCGTGTTCCGAACGGAGTAGGGGGGGAGGTGGCCAGTGTGATGGTCGGGGGGTAGGAAGGTGTTTGCGTCGTTGGGAAGGGTGTAGAGGTAGTGGTGTTTATGGGGAGTTGATATATTTGGAGTGGCGGTATGGTATGTGTTCCCATCGGGGGAGTATGAGGAGGGTTGCGCTGGGTGTGTGAGAGGCTGTGAGGTGTGCGTTGGTGATTGCGTGTTCCATGGCGCGGCGCATGCATTCGTGGTCGCATTCTGGGTTGGCGATGTTGGTGCCGTGCCATGTGTGTGGGGCATTGCTGCCACTAGATGAGAAGACTATGTCTTCGGGGTATAGGGAGTGGTATGTGGTAGAGTGAAGGGATTTATTGAGGGGGTCTGAATGTGGAATATGTGGAGGAGAGCCGTGAGGAGGTCCTCTCTAGTGGCCCATCTATTACGGGTAGTGGTGGCGGGTGAGGGTGAGTGGATTTCTGAGCGGGAAATTGAAATTGAAATTGAAATTGAAATTGTTTACAACATGTGCCGTATGCGCCGGTTTTTCACCAAAAAGCCGGATGCGTCGGCTGCTGTCTCTGGGCCCTCCCAACTACGTCAAACAGGGAACTTACAAGTCAGGGCTAGACCGTGAACCACCTATATCCAACCTCTCCAAGTGTGGTAGGGGGTTTTACTCCCCCCCGGGGAGGGTCTGAAGCGGTTTAAAAGCGGTGTGCAAGAATGGCTTGGGGAGGTGCTTTATGCGGGGGCTCGGCGAGTGGTCGTGCGTGATTTGGTGCGGTAGACAAGGAGGAGATAGTGCAGCCATTGGACGGTGTGTGCATGGAGTGAAGAAAGGATGCGAGATGTGTCGAGTCGTGCTTTGGTGACTAGTTTGTCGGGAGGGTCTGTGCGGAGGGTGAGGAGAGAGGTGAGACTTGCTATGGTGGACGAGTGCGGGGTGCCCGTGCGGCTCATGACTATGGGTAAGATGTCGACTTCGGTACCTGGCTAGTGGTTTCGGATGGCATTAGCGAGGGGTGTGTATTTGTCCCTAATCAAGCTAGCTGTGTGGGAGAGGTTGAGGTCGGTGCAGTACTTCCACTCCCCTATTTGTATTTTCCTGATAGATGAGTATCGGCGGCGGCCGTTGTTGTGACCGACGAAGCGAGGTTCGAGGAGGCGTATGAAATCGGGTTTGTGCGCCGGGGGACGTAGTGCAGGCGGGAGGATTTCGGGGGGGAGGATAGCGGGGCACGAGGTTAGGGAGTCTGGCGAGTGACCTTCGTCTGCATCAACAAGGCGGGTGGGCATGTGGGTGGGGTGTGGGGGGTGGCAGTCAAGAGGGGTGGAGGTGGAGGTGGGGCGGGTAAAAGACTTGATGGGTTTGTTACCGAAGTCTGCAGTGATAGTCTCCCAGCGTCCTCCGTTGTGGCGTTCCAGGAGGGATAGGAGGAGTTGTAGCGCGCTGTTGTGACGGTCATGTCTTAGGCCAGACATGGATGGGCAGTTACCGGCCATGTGGCCGTTGCTGGTGAACTGGCCGCACATGGGACATCGCATGGTGGGGTTGTGTGAGAGGAGGCGTGTGTTGTGGACTCCCCATATGAATTCTTGTTTGTGGGTGAATTGGGTGTTGGTGAGTGTTGTGTGTTTTTTGTGGAAGGTGAAGTCGGCGCCGTCTGCCGCGGCGCGGGCGAGGAGGGCGCCGTGTTTGGATGTCTGTGAGAGAGGTGTAAGTGTGTGTTTGCAGCTGTGGGTGTGTGCGTCGGCTTTGAGGTTTGTGTATATGTATGGTATGGGTGCCCCTTGGGTCTGTGGTATGAGGGTGTAAGGCCAGGTCCAGTGACCAATTGACACGTCCGAGCCTGTGATGTATGTGGTGTTTGGTGTTTGACCATCCGCTATCTGGTTAGCGAGTGCGTCAGCGAGGTCGTTGCCGAGTGAGTGGTTGTGTGCTTTAATTTTCCCGAGATGTGTGCGGATGCCTGCGTTGCAGCGGGTTATGATGGTGCGTGTGATAGAGAGGAGTGTGTCGCGGTGGATGTTGTGCCTATAAGCGGAGGGGCAGTTAAGGTATCCTTGTATGAGACGGAGGGAGCACGCACTGTCAGTTAGGAGGTGGGTATGGCCTAGTTGGAGGCCTATGTCAATGCCAGCTAGTTCGGCTCGATTGATAGTATGGGAGGGAGGGGTAGAGGTCACCAGGATTTTGACGTTGGTGTCCGAGGCTGGGTGGGTGGCTGCGGCCCCTAGAGGGGAGCTGCTTCCTTTTTTCGAGCCGTCTGTGTATACGAAGTCCTGCCAGTTCCAAGCAAGAGTGCCTCTGGTGGGGGTGTATGTTAGGTGTGTGCGTTCTTGGAGGGGGTAGGTAATGGGGTGAGTGGGGTTGGGGGGGAAGTAGTATATGCCTGCGGAGTGGGGTGAGTAGGAGTCTGTGAGGTGTGGAGGTGGGATGGTGATGGTGGGGTTCGGGAGGTGTGTGTCGTATATGGACTCGAGGGTGTTGTGGAGTGCGGTCATGGCAGTGTGTGAGGGTAGGGTGGGGAGTGCGAGGGAGTTAGCTACTAGGTAGATGTCGACCATCCAACGTGTTCCGAAAGGGGTAGGGGTGGGATGGCCTGTGTGTTGGTCGGGGGGTAAGAAGGTGTTCGCGTCATTGGGAAGGGTGTATAGGTGATGTGTGTAGGGGGAGTTAATATACTTGGAGTGGCGGTATGGGGTGTGTTCCCAACGGGGGAGTATGAGGATGGTAGCGTTGGGGGTGTGTGTGGCTGTGCGGTGTGCGCTGGTGATTGTATGTTCCATGGCTCGGCGCATGCATTCGTGGTCGTATTCGGGGTTGGCTATGTTGGTGCCTTGCCATGTGTGTGGGGCATTGCTGCCGCTGGATGAGAAGACTATGTCTTCGGGGTAGAGTGAGTGGTAGGTGTGCGAGTGGAGTGATTTGTTGAGGGGGTCTGAGTAGAGTTCTGTCTGGATGTGGAATGTGTGACGGAGAGCCGAAAGGAGGTCTTCTCTGGTGGCCCATCTGTTGCGGGTGGTGGTGGCGGGTGTAGGAGAGTGGATTTCAGAGCGGGAGCCTAGGCTTCTGAGCGGGAGCCTAGGCGAGTGAGGAGGTGGTAGACCTCCTCTTCGAAAGTGTGCTGCGAGAGGTCGGGGCGGGAGAGTTGAAATAGCTGGCGGACGCGGGGGCCATTAAGGGCGGTGACCGCGCGGCCGTAGGGAGTGCATAGTATGGTGGTGTCGTGTAGTGATGGATGTGTGTGGATGGCGAATTTACCGGTAGGGAGCATGTCGAGGTCGGGGTGGATAGGGTCGTGGTTGAACGTGATGAGGGGGTGTATCCATGGAGGGGGTCCGGGTTTTGGCAGGAAGAGTGTCGTGGAGGGGACAAGGCCGGAGTTAAATACGGTGAGGGCGAGAGGGGCGGAGGGGGTCTCACTGATGGTGCCGTGTAGTTGTAGGCATGGTGCCCACTGGACGTCGTGGAGGCGGATGAGGTCGTGTTGTTGGCCGCGAGCACACCACTAGCAATGCCATGTGGCGGGTCCCTGAGCGGGGCGGCATTGGGAATGGACGGCAAAGTGCGGGCATGTGCAGCATGTGGAGGTGGGGTCTGTGTGTAGTGGGTCGTGACATATGGAGCAGTCGGCGGGGGAGGGGGTGGGGAGGCACACCGATGTGGGGGTGGAGGAGATGAGGCGGAAGCCATTGTCGAGTTGGAGTTGTATGTCCCATTCCGTGAGGTGTTCAGGGGCCTATTCTACCATGTACTGTGTTTGGCCGTATTCTGTGTTCTTGTGTTTGGAAATGATGCGCGTAACGTCTCAGGGGGGAAGTGGTGGTTTGAGGGGGTGAGGAATTCTGTGTCTATGTGTGTGGTGGGTGCAGTGGGGGGGGGGAGGTTCTTGTGCGGGAGGTGTGGATGCCGGATGAGAGGGTTGGGGGGGGGGGAGCGGGGGAGGTTTGGGGAAAGAAGGGGAATCCAGGAGGGGTGGATGGTGGGGGGGGGGATGCTTGTTTGGGGGTGAGGCGTGTGATGGGCAGGCGGTTGTGGATAGTATCGGAGGGTTCGGTAAGGATTGCGGCGAGAAGGCGAATGGGGACTGAAAGTGGGGTGGTGGACCCCGTGAGTTTGGAGATGGATTTGCAGGACTTGAGTATGAAGGAGGAGGGGGTAACTCGGAGGAGGACTTGTGGCCATGTGGTTATGTTATTTTTCCAGAGGGGAGTGAGGCGGGGGAGGAGGGAGGCGTGTGTTTTGCGGGGAGAGAAATCACAGTATGCTTGTTTGTATGTGTGAGGGTCTGTGATGTGTGTGGCTTTGTCTCGGA
This sequence comes from Tetraselmis chui, assembly GCA_026401115.1. Taxonomy (NCBI): domain Eukaryota; kingdom Viridiplantae; phylum Chlorophyta; class Chlorodendrophyceae; order Chlorodendrales; family Chlorodendraceae; genus Tetraselmis; species Tetraselmis chui. Next base: position 103,265 of record JAPMLY010000012.1, read on the forward strand.
GAGAGGCGAGGAGGGTGCTGTCTTGGCTAGTGAAGTGGGCGCGGAGTGTGGAGGCAATAGGGTTGGTGAGGGAGAGTGGAGGGATGTTGTGGAAGAGGGTGCCCGCATCGTGTTGAGCTCTCACTAGGCATTTGAGTGTGGGTGGGGTGTAGCGGCCTGACATGATGGATTCAGTGGGCCAGTGGGAGTATGTGGTGGAGATGGTGCGGATGTGTGCTCGGGCCATGTGGCCTCGATATCCTGGGTTGTTCATGATTTTATGTAAGTGGCAAACATTGAGTTGTGCGGCGTGGGCTTTGAGGCAAGGGAGGCCGTATCCTAGGTCTGTGGTAGGGCGGTGGAGGGCGGTACGGGGGAGGTTACGTACCGAGGAGACGGCGGAGCAGAGTGCGCGGCATATTTGGCCTTCGAGGGTGTCGAGTTGGGAGTCGGTGAAGAGGCCGAGCAGGAGGGTGAAGTGTTTGCCGATAAGGAGCCCACGGATGACCCTGATTCTGCGGGATTGAGTTAATGGGGACGCGGAGAGGGCGGTGATGAGGTATTGGTAGTACGTTTTAGTTCGTTCCAGTGCTTGACGACGGTGAGGGAGGTGTTAAGTTCGACTCCGAGGACGCGGTATGTGTCCGAGGGGCCTATGGAGAGGATGGGGCCGGGATGGAGTTTATGGTGATGAATTGAGTTTGGAGGCGGGATGCGAGGAGGGCAATGTTGGCAAGGGAGAGGGCGTTGGCTGAGCGCCAAAGGGCGCCGGTGATGCAGCATTTTCGGATGTTGACGGTCATACCTGTGTAGGCGCTGAAGAGGGAGAGTTTCCTGAGTTGGATGGCCATGTTGGGGGTCGAGCCCGTGGCGAGGGTGAGGTCGTCGGCGAAGCCGTGTCCTAGGCATGTGGCCGTGGGTTCTGTCATTCTGTGGGGTCGACGTTAGTGGCAGGAGGGCTTGGGCGATAGCCCCGGCTGCCCACCGTGAGCCAACGGAGAAAGGGTTCAAGGAAGAGGGTGAATAGAAATGGTGAGAGGGTGTCTCCATGTAAGGTTCCTCGATTTATGTCGATGGAGGGGATGGGGCCGTATGGGGTAATGTAGTCGGTGGATGAGACCACGTAGAGGTGTTTGCATGTGTCGACAAAGGTGGAGGGCATACCGAGTTGACGCATGTGTTTGAACTTGATGCGGTGGTCCGCAGCATTGAACGCGCCTTTGAAGTCCGCGTACATGACGTAGATGTCTTTGTTGTGGAGTTTTGCGTCCTCCATCGTCATGATGATGGATGAAAGTGCGTCGTGGATGCTGCGGTGTTGTCGGAATCCGTCTTGTTGGTTGCTGAGAATGCCGTGATTTTCGGCGTATTTCGAGCCTGCAACTTTGATTAGTGCGGTCCATTGCTTAAGGAGGTTATTGATGAGGGCGATAGGGCGGTAGTTGTCGAGGAGGGTGGGGTAAACTTTTCTATGTAGCAGGCATGTTGTGCTGTGGCAACATTCAAGAGGGGTGTAGGACTTGTGGGCGAGGAGGGAGAGGAGAGAGAAGAGGGCGGAGCGGATCGCCGGTGGCAAGAATTTGATTACTTCGTTGGGTTTACCGTCGGGGCCGGGGGCTTTGCCTGTGCCTAGTGAGTTAAGGGTTTTATCGAACGTGTCGCGGGTTATCATGTCGGCGAGGGTGAGAGACGGGTCCCCGCGGGGTTCGATGGTGAAGTTGTCGGGGTTGTCTGTGAGTTCCCATGGGGGGATGGGCGGTTCGTGTGGGGTGGCGCGGCTGAGTTCGGTGGCGAAGTGAGATTGTACCGCCTCTAGGACGGCGGAGGGAGAAGTTGCGGTAGTTTTATCGGGTTTGGTAATGCGGTGGAGGGTCGAAGTGGCGTTGTTGGGGAGGAGGAGGCCGCTTTTAATTTTCAATAGGCAGTGGGAGGATTTAGGGCCGGTGTCGGAGGCCGTATTGGCGCGAGTTTTTATTTTCCTCAGTTATTCTGTGGTGGTGGCGCGTAGTAGGTGGCGTATGCGTGCTTGGCACTGTTGTTTGATGGCGTCGGGGGTGAGATACTCGGTCGTATTTAAGAGGGCTTGGGCAAGGGGGAGGGGGCCGTTGTTCGTACTACATTTGCGGAGTTTGAGAATGTGTTTGCGTGTTTTTTTAGTAATTCAAGTAGGGTCGAGGGACGCATGGGGTGGACGGGGATTTTTGGCGGGGAGGAGAGGCCACACTGTGGCAGCGTGGTCCATGTGGTGAGAGAGGAGTGTAGTGAATTGCGAGGCGAGGGTGTCAAGGGTGTCGGGGGAGGCCGAGGTATGTGGGGTGTTAAGTATTGCTGCGTGGAGGGTGGCCGTTTGGTTGATTAGGTCGGGTGTGTTGGTTTGATATGTTGGTATGTGGTCGGGTGTGAGGGGAAGTTTAAAGTTGAGCTTGCGTGTGGTGTGGTGTGCGTGGGTATGGGTATGGGGTGGGGGGGGGATGGGCTATGAGAGAGAAGGGGGCAGGAATTACGAGGTGGATTGCAGAGTGGTCAATGAAGTGTGAGGGGGAGGGGAAGACCGAGCAAGAGGACGGTGGAAGGACGAGAGGAGATGTGGGGGGGGGGTGGTGAGCCAGTGGTCGAGGCAGCCTCCGCTCCGGGGGAAGGTAGGGATGGGGGGGTGGAGGAGATGGAGGTGGGATTCGAGTAGGGAGGTGAAGGCGGGGTTACCGGTACCTTTTGTGGTGGTCGACTGGAAGTCCCCTCCCCAAAGGATGCGGTGGTTCGGGTGGTCGTCAGCCAGGCGGAGGCCCCACGCCGCAGCTTCAGCGTATAAGCGATTCAGCTAGGGGGTGTGGAGCTGGGGCATGTATGCTCCTAGGAGGAGGTAGGGGGTGCCTGAGTGTGGGACGAGGCTTAGGCCGGCGATGTGGGGGATGAGGTCGGGGGGTGGGGCTAGGACAGTGGCAGACAAGAACGAGGCTTTGCGGACCGCAAAGAGAACGCCTGCGTTGGGTAGGGGCACGTGTGAGTAGTATGGTCGAGAGCTTTTGAGGAGGTAGTGGGGAAGGGCGGTACGCCAACGGGATTTGTGGGTGGCGTGTTTGGTTTCGGTGAGGATGAGGACGTCAGGGTGGTGCGAGGTAGTGAGGTGTTCGACGGCCATAATGGAGGTGTTGAGGGTAATGAGGTGGAGTGGTTGGGATGTGTGGTTTGGGAGGATGGGGGAGGGGAGGGAGGCGGAGGGGTTGGGAGGGTCGTCGGGGGGGCGGTCGACATGAGGAGGGTGGAAGGGAGGGGGGAGAGAAGGAGGGGAAGGGGGGGAGGGGGAGGGGAGGGGTAGGTGATGGGGGAAGGGTGGGGAGTGGGAGCTCAGGGGGGGAGAGAGGTTGGGGGGGGTGGAGGGCGGTGAGTAATTGGGGTCTTCCAACTGGGAGGAGAGTGGAGCGGAAGGTGTGGTTCCACATGAGTGAGTGTAGGGAGTAGACGGTGGTACGGGGGTCGAAGTAAGGGGGGTTGTACTCTTGGTCGGGGGGTGCTGTGGTTATAAAGTAGGTGTGCAGTAAGGCGTGGGTTCCGCACGACCATGCGTTGGCTGTGTCATTTTGGCGAGGGGGGTTAAGTAAGCGTAGGTCGCCGACGAGCCGGGGGGGGGGGGGAGGAGTTCCAGGAGGCTAAAAGAGCGAGAGAGCGAGAGATGAGGTTGGGAGGGGGTTGTGGTGAAGGGAGTCAATCCAGGTAGCCGAGGAGTGGGTAAAGTGGAGGAGGCCGAAGTGGGAGTGTTGCCAAGTGAGGACGAGTAGGGGGTGGTTGGGCATGCCCGGGTGGGGGGTTGAGCCTCTGTTAGAGAGGTTAGTCCATTGACTAGGGTACTGCGAACTGTGGTGGTAATTATCAACTTCGTTATTGGTGATGACGGTATAAGAGGCAGAGGCGGTGGAGTGGAGTTTCGCTAATGAGTTAGCAATGCAATATAGGTTTGAGAGGTCATGGTAGTGCCCCCATTGGAAGGAGAGCACCGCAGAGGAGTCGAGCTAGCCTATGGGGGTAGGTAGGCCATGTTCGAGATTAAGTCGAAGAGGTAGTTATGTGATTTTATGCTGCAGGTGTGTGAGGTAAAGTGGGCCGGGAGAATTGTCTGAAGCGAGGTGTTTACAATATGGTTGCGGATATCGGGCTGAAGGGTATGGGGGGGGGTCGTGGGGTCTAACCTCCTAGTCGTCATGTGGGGGACTAATGATGGAGTTCGGCCTTGTCGGCCGGGTAGGGACGACAAGCGGCCTTGCGGGCCGAGCCTTGTGGAGCGCGAGGGTGTGAGGCTCCGGAGGGTCCGTTCATCGAGGTCTTGCGCATGTCGGCGAGTAGAAGCTCCTTGGAACGGGTGGTCGTTCGGAGCTTAAGAGGGGGTGGTAAGTGTAGGGATGGCGGAGAGAGTATGAGAGGGTAGGGGAGGGGGGATAGAAAAATTGTGAGCAATGTGTAGTAGGTATTAGGAGGAGGGCGATAGTGGGGAGCTGCAGTGACAGAGGGGGCTGTCGATATCGTATCAAATGTGCTTCGGGGCTTCCGAGAGAAGCCTCACAGCAGGCCTAATGGAAGTGTGGACTGTAGGGGCGGGGGAATACGTCTATCGCTGAGAATGTTACGGGTACGTGACTGCCAGACTATGTCCGTAAGGGGGGGGCGATATTTCCGGGGCTGGTAGATACGCGGGGGGGGCGGGTGATCGGTTAAGCTTTCGGGTAGAGCAAGTCGGGCGGGCTAGTCTATGCAGAGGGAGAGCTATCATTATTGCAGCGACGGGCGAGTTGGGCATAGCATGGAGTGTGGAAAAAGTGGGAGGGAGAACGAGTGCGCTAGGATCTACAATGAGGTAATCGCAAGTAAGTGCGAGTGTCTGATGAGTTAGTCGGGTTAGGCGGGCTATTATGTAAAAAAATAAAAAAATAAAATGAGAAATCGGAGGGGCACAGCAACTGGAGCGAGCGTTGGATACAACGAGGGAGTAGGGGAGGACAACCGTCAACATGCGGGTTAGGTTGGGGGGAAGAGGTGAGCGGGGCACCGGTGTCTGCTGTTGGCATCAGGTAAGGAGAGTGGGAGTCGTCCGCGGACGGATCGTATCGGTCGGCAAGCGGTGAGTTCGTGCGAGAGGGAGCGTACATGGCACGGGCCGGCGCGATAGGCCAGGCGGCATGTGTAGCTAAGAATAGGCTAGTGTAGTTGTGGGGTAGGAGGGGAGGATGAGGGGGAGGGGGGTGTCGATGAGAACTGATCAGGGCGGTGGTTAGTGCAGGGGCAAGAATCACGCCTGTAAAATATTTTTTTCTCGGATTAAAGAGAACGACTGTCGAGTTTCATGATGTTGCATTATTGGTCGAAACTTAAAGCATTGTGGCTCGGAAGCACTAAAGTGAGGGAAGGGTATCGATATTAGCGCGATGTTAACGATATTATCAACGTAGGCTAGCGGGAGGGGACGGTGGGTGCTAGACGGGTCCTTATTGTGGGACAGAGCGGGACGATCGTACCGGTACGGGTCGTCTGTGTGAGTCGGTAAGTCCGCGGCCCGTCCCATGTCAATGGTTGACGTGGGGGCGGCGAGGACCTGAGGCGTCCGGAGTCCTCTGACATGTGGGGGTTCCAAAGCCGCGCCCAAGTCTTGGGCGGTTGGGGGTGGTGGGGGCACATTGTTGAGTAGAGCGAGCGGATGTCCCGCGTGGTAGCTCCGGGGGTTGTAGGGGTCCGCGGTGGGCGCATTCGCGGGCCGATCCCGCAGTGGCATATGTCTGTACGTGGGAGGGTGGTTAGAGTTTGAAGACATATTGACCAAGTTGGGTTTTAAAGTCTGGTATGTAGTGGAGGGTTCCGAAGCCGTGTTCATGTCTTGCGCGGCTTGGGGTGGTTGGAGTACAAAGTTGAGTGGAGCGAGCGGACGTCCCGCGTGACGGCTCCGGAGGTTGTGGTGGTCCGAGTTGGGCGCATGCGCGGGCCGATCCCGCAATAGCATATGTCTGTATGTGGGAGGGTGGTTAGTGTTGGAGGACACATTGACCACGTTTGGTTTTAAAGTCGGGTTTGTAGTGTGGTTTCGAGTGGGTTGCGTGTGTTGGCGGCACACGACCAGGTCTGATGGGACATGGGTTTGGTGGATGTTGGCGTCGGACGTGAACGTCCGGTCGTCCGGACGCTTTGAGGTGCGCGGTGTGGTGCGCCGGTCCCGAAAAGGGGTTTTTTTTTGTAAGCTATGGTGGATTGTAAGGGTCCGCAGTACTCTCGCTGGTATGTATTTTGATTTCGAAGTGGGTGGCGCGAGGGCTGTCGGGAGGACATAATTCGAATTTTGGAAAGCCGCGCCTTGCTGTGTGTACCATATGCTGTCGCTACGGATCCACTAACATGGGTGTACTAGACTCGGTTGGGGAGATGTGTACGGTGCATGTAGTTTAACGGGCCCTATGTCCACCAGTCTGTCGCTCATAGGGAGGCCAGGCCCGGAGCGAAGACGGTCGGCGTTGCTCATTCAAGCTACCGACCCATCCCGTTATGTAGTTCAATAGTACTTTAGTAGTACTTCGGATATTTTTACTGTCTTTAGTGACGGTAGGATGCGTTTTTTCTGACACCTGACACCTTGCTCGAGTGCGCGAATCGAGACTGCAATTGCGCGAGCAAGATGGGCGATAACATAATAGAGAGTGGCACTTATCGGGGGCTGTACCGTCTTCAGTACGGTTGCCGATAGCTAGTGTCGCTAGAGGCATGGCTTCGGGCGTTGCGCGAGGCGTTCTTCCCAGTCCTCGAGGGTTACCTCGAGATCTGGTAAGACGCACCGCATTTAAATCAATACGGCTATGCCGCTAGGGTACTGTACGTTATGTCATAAATATAAGTAAGTTTTGCAAACCCCATCTAGATCTAAAACAATCTGCGACAATATAAATTCGGAAATATAGAAAATACATGCAAATCGGAAGGATCTACACTCTTCCCATAAAGTCCGTTACTAGTGAAATAGGGCCTTTCGCGTAGGGCGGGTGTTTACCATGTAGGGTTTCTAGGGTTTAACTGTACTTAGCTCGTTGAAAAGGCGGGCCGAGACTTGTGTTAACGGTAAGGCTAAGGGGGAAGCGGGGCACAAATGGGGCCCGTCACGGCTACGATATGACGTATTAGTAGGGTTTGCGGCCCAACCCCGATTTCGGTGTATACCCTGATTCGGGCGCCCCGGAATTCGGATTTGCCACGCTTTGGCTCGTAAAAAATCCCGAAATGGGCGACACAACATGCGGTTTTTATGATCCCAACATGTTGTCCGCAAACATGGGAGCACGTGGGTGTGATGGCATGTGCCGTTAATATGCTTGACGTGGGTGGGCTCGGGGCCGGAAGACCACAGCTTGGGAGGCTTAAAAAAGCCTAACTTCGCCGTACAATGTCCGATTCGAGCAAACTAAGTTGCAAGTGGGAGCCCTTCCCCCAAGTAAATATAAGTTTTCAACTCTATTTACGCCTACCGGCCGGTTTTCGCGTCAAATCCGCCGTCCGATGTCATCCAAGCCCTCGTACAGCCAAATAAAGCTTTTAGGGTTTCAAAATCTGCCACATTCGCGCGGGGCTAGCAACCCTTAGACAGGTGGTACCCGCATACCCGCTCCGCTAATACGCTCAACAATCAGCGCTCTATATTTCTTCTATTCACGGCGTTGCCCATTTCATGCCCCATGATGGCATGGTGCCGTGCCCTTTGCCGCCGGCCAGATGAAGGCCCGTGCTAGGGTACTTTGAAAGCTCCCCGCCATTTTTCACGCCCGGCGATGCGCAAGTTTCTAAGGCCAACGATCCGCGCGCCAGGGTGCTTACACTCCAAGTCAACTGCCCCTCAAGCCTAATAGGCCCCCAGCCCGTGCTCCTTGGTGGTATTTCCGGGCACGTGGCAAGAAAAACCAGTGCACACGACATGCCATTCTCGGTGTCGCCGCTTTGTAGACGGCCGGGCGCAACACAGTCGGCGGATATTAGTGCAATTGTGCAAACATGCTGAGAACCCAGTGTCGAGTAGTCTCCCGGCTTGTCGCGACACTACGTGTGCCGAGCCACGCATAGAGGCGTGCATAACCTGCACATGCACGAATTTCGGCCCGCAAAATATGGGCCGAAATCCAACGTGGGTGCCCACAATAATTGGGGCGTGCCGGTAAAGGTGCTCACGTCAGTGAACAACGCGCCGTGGTGTGCTATTCGCAAATCATTATTCTACCCCCCAATCGAGTTGCATGGCCATCGCGGCAGTGCGTGGCGGGTAATTAAATACGTGCCGCTAGTAACGGACTTTATGGGAAGAGTGTACATTTGTTTCTTGTTCTTTTTGTAATCAGTGTCTATATCTCTTTCCCCTCCCTTTTTCCCTGTCCGAGCTCATGTTGTTCTTCTTGTAATCAATTTATCTATATTGGCGGCGATTGTTCCTTATGCTTACTTACAAACTGCTGTTAGTAGTACTTTATTACTAACTGCTGTTAGTGTCTCCATAGCTTGAGCTCCTCGCAATTAAAAAAATAAAACTCCGTCAGCGGCGACCGCCCTTATGATTCAGGAATTGACAGACGAGGTCGCATTTTCGAGGAAGGACTACGGCCTAAGAGGCGTCAGCTGGGCCGCAGGAAGGGAGGAAATTAGGTGGCTTTCGATGGATCCCACAACTCCAGCTGATATCCGTGTGAGCAACAGGTAAAGCCTTGCGCCTCCGACCCTGTGCCCGGGTGCCCCTCAGTCGCGTCTTCATTCCTCCATCATCCCATATTGAAATAAGTAAGCTGTTGTGCCGCTGGCGATGTTAGTGTATCAGTTTTAATAACGGTGACGCTTAAAACCAAATAGCAATCCGTCTCATCCTGACATAACTGCTGACGGTGCTCTTGCACAGGGAGAGCCGGTGGGTGGGGCAGTGTCTCATATCGACAGTCTACTCCACGGACGTCGGCCTTGTCGAGTGCGCGCTCCCTTTTCTTAAAGTTGATTTCTACATTATTAAACAGCCGGCGGCTCCCTTTCCCAGTGCGCCGTCAACGAGCGCCCTCTATCAGTGCGGCTGCTGGTGCCTCTAAACAGAGGTGCTTGCGTCGACTTGTGTCCATGCAGTGACGAGGGGAAGCTACTGTTTCCCGGGAAAAGGTCGGCCGCGGGGAGTCGACGGCGACGGCGACGAGGTGGGGGGCAGCAAGTGGGCGGGGGTGCTAAACTCGCTGAGGGTGAGGGTAGCGGCTGGGGCGGCGAAGCTGGCGGCGAGGAGGAGGAGGAGGAGGAGGAGGAAAAGGAGGAGGAGCTGCGGTTGAGGATGCGGCTAATGGGGCTGCCTGTTGGGTTCGCATCGCATAAAAAGAGCGCCTCGGCGCGGTGCCGGTGGGAGGAGGCGCAGTTGGACTGCTGGGAGGGCGGCAGCAGTGACGGGAACAAAGACGAGGGGGAAGGGGAGGAGGAGGGGGGGGAGGTGGTGGCCAAGGCGGCCGACACGGAAGCGACTACGGAGGTACGCACGTGAAGACCTAACGGTCGCACCGTAACACCCTTCAAACCCGTTCATTGATCTCACCTCAGCAGCATCCGCTCCCGCAGACTCTGGCGACGGATAAGTTTAACGGTCACTGGTAACCAAAACATCACACCTACTGAGAATGCCAGTGACAGGCAACGGTAGCGGGACTTCGGGTGAGAAGTCTGAAGGTTGATCGTCTGTGGGTTATTTGGAGGCTTCACAGAGCATATATTCGTAGTTTTTCGGCATATCATCGTTTTGACATTTATGTAATTTCGAGGGGTCCGCGTGCCCCCGCTACGAGGGAGATGCCCACGCAGACCAAAATCACCATTGCTGTGTGAAGGCGGTGACGCTGGCTTATTGAAATGATATTAGTGTTTCTCCCGTAAGCTGTTATTATGGTGTGTCCTGTATGACATAGGAAGCTGAGGGGGCCATTATACAGAGGTATCGGCGCATTATATTATATTGGAAACAATACAATTTTCATGCAACTGCTTCTCAAGCACGAAAATTGGTTTATAAACGTAACTTTTCTGGAGTCGCGCGTTCCTCAGCATGCATGGAACTATTTTTGTGACGCAGAGATCGCAGTGCCACCCATCACTGCCGGAATGTTCAGCATCTTCCTTTCATTGACGGCATCTTCGCGGCACAAAACGTTTCGTGGTCTTACGTGTCGTCATTGGCTGAAGGAATGGGGAAAAATACTAATTCATATTTGAATATTATCAATGGACTACCTCAAGATTTGGACCATCCCTCGTCCTCCTCCTCCACTGAACCTCACATTAGGAGACCTGAGGTCGATAACAGAGCTGAAAAAGAACCGAATGCGGTCGCTCAATTTGTAGCGTGTTGTGTGTGTATGTGTATATATATATGTGTCCGTGTATATTCATGCATGTGTATATTTGAGTATCTGTGAGCGGATTTGTGTATATATATTTGTGTGTCATTGTCTGTGCGGGAGTATATGTGTGTTTGCTTGCGCAGGTGTTTGTGTGTGTGAGTATGTGTGGTGGTAGGTGTGGTGTGTGTGTGTGTGTGTGTTCACGTGTGTGTGTACGTGCGTCTGTGTGAGAATGTGTGTCCGTGTTTGGGAGTACGTATGTGTTTGTATGAGTGAGAGTAGGTGTGTTTTTGTGTGTGTGGTTGTGAAATGTGTGTATACGCTGGGTGAGAGAGTGTGTGTGTATGTGTGTGTGTTTTTGTGGTGTGTGTGTATGTTGGGTGAGAGAGAGAGAGTGTGAGTGTGTGTGTTTTTGTAATGTGTGTATATATTGGGTGAAAGAGAGAGAGTGGGTGAGTGCGTGCGTGCGTGTTAAATGTGTTTGTATGTGTGTGTGTGTGTGTGTGTGTGTGTGAGAGAGAGAGAGAGAGAGAGAGAGAGAGAGAGAGAGAGAGAATGTGTGTGTGTGTGTGTGTGTGTGTGTGTGTGTGTGTGTGTGTGTGTGTGTGTGTGTGTGTGTGTGTGTGTTTGCGTGTGCGTGTCATTGAAGCTGCTGTCTCGAATTACGGTGTCCACAGAAGGAAGATCGCATTGAGGCGGATGAGGGAGAGGGGGGGTGTGATGGTGGCGGTGCAGCCACGGGACTGGGCGACTTGGGGCAGTCGGAGTGGCAGCAGGCCTTTGACACTACCTATCAAGTGTACTACTACTACAGGCAGTCCACTCAGGTGTGGCTGCTCACCTAAAAACGCCACCGACACCCTTAGTACTGCCGCTGCTGCCTTGCTTTCCGTTGTCGGCTGACGTGTCGCTTAGAAAAGTGGAGGCTCTGTTTTGTTTTCCGGTCGTCTCGGAACATTTAAAAAAAAATGTATATTAAAGTTTGGACGCGCACCGTCGTCGTCGAGACATCGCCACAGCCCACGACGACGGGCGTTTGGTTCTGAGTGTGTTTTCGGTGGGTGGCGCGACAGGAGACGCAGTGGGAGCCGCCCGCCGAGGGTTTCCGACCCGCCCCCTACATCTGGTCTGCGGAAGCGCACTGCGAGGTGATTCGCGGAGACCCCTCATCACCTCCTGCCTTTCTCACATATTTACGATTGCTCCTCATGGCTCTTCTTGCAACCTGCACCATTTTGTGTACCTTTGTGTTGTACATCTGAAGAATGACTTAGATGGAGTCGGTGTCGATTGTGCTTTGATTGCTTTGTGCGCTTACATTTTATATCTCCACTTCTGGTGATACCGTGCTTGTTAATTTCTTGCCTTATAATTTCTTCCTTACTACTTGTGATCGCCAGGTTCTTCCTGATGCGTATGATAGCCGCGACGAAGCTAACGGACTGAGAAGCAGCGATGGCGCGTCAGTCGTAGCTACAGTGCCATCGCAAGTTGTGGAGATGCCTCAGAGCGCGACCGACGGTTTTGCTCCGGCGACGACTCAAGTTTACGATACAACGTCGAGTCGTCGTGTCGTCGCAGTGGCCGCCGCAGATGACGGGGGGGACGTTGCAGGTTCAATAGATAGTCAGACGGTACCCGTCGTCACTGGACGTATAGTCGGTGTCAATCCCGCGGTCGTGAAGTCGCCGGAGCGCAGGGAAGGGACGGGGTTCTTACCGCGAGGGGGGCTCGACAGCGTCGGTACACATGTTCGCTTCCACGCAGACGACAGCAGCGAGGACGATGAACCTGTCGTCTCCGTCAAGCCAAACGACGTATCTGCTGTCGTGCGGAAACGCGCCGACTATATTAGCAACGACTTGGACGGAAGCTCATTGCAAGGGCATTGTTTTCAGTCCGGGGACGACGACGCCACGATGCTGTTCTCGTCCTCGCTGAGAGAAAATGAAGATGTTGGGGATGGGTCGTCGCCGGCGGCTGTCGTTGCTACACCCTCGACAACAGCAACAGCGACGACAGCATCGACGCCGGAGCTTGTGGCCGTAGGAAATTCGGCGCAAGCGGGTAGTTCTGTGCTCCAGTTGCGAAAGTATTGGCGGCAGCGCTACAGCCTCTTTCGCCTTTTCGACAAAGGTGCGCATAAACAGAATACCTCAACACTAATATTTATTTTCTTTTGCTCATTTGCTATCGAACGAGTCTCGACGGTATCCTCGGAGCACTACTGATGTCTTTACGGTGTTTCGAACTCGCTACTCGCAGGGATTCAGATGGACGATGAGGCCTGGTATTCGGTCACGCCCGAGTCGGTGGCACGACAACAGGCGGCGCGTTGCCGCTGCGCTGTCGCGGTCGACGCCTTCACTGGCGCCGGCGGAAACGCGATCGCGCTCGCCCGAGAATGTGGTCACGTCATCGCCATCGACTGCTCCGAGAGCAGGGTGCGGCTCGCGAAGAGCAACGCTGCGGTCTACGGCGCCTCGAGCACGATAGATTTCATATGCGGCGACTTTTTCAAGTACGCCTAACGACGCTCACGGTGAACGCAAGTAATATTAATTTCCAGCGCCCCGTATCTCCCATGCCACCTCTTTGCCCCGGTAACACCTCTGAACCCCTTCCCTCCTCGCACAGGCTGGCGCCTCACCTGCAGGCGGACGTCGTCTTCCTGTCGCCACCCTGGGGCGGGCCCTCCTACCTCCAGTGCGTCGACCACCTTTGTCGCCGAATGAATCAATCCACAGCATTATTTCTCGTTTACAATTTTTATGATAAATTACTACTCAAGTGGAACCTATCTTTGTATTTTTTGCGGACCTGCCCCCGTACCCTGTCTTGCCTCAGGTCGGATGTGTTCGACACGAGGGAGGATCTGGGCGGGATGGGCCTGAGTCTGCCCCAACTGCTTCGCGCTGCCGGGGAAGCCATCGCTGCTGCGTCGCCGCCGGTGTCGTCAGAGGACGCACACATGAGCACTCAGCAGCGCAACCCTCACCCCACCTACTCCCGACAGCAGGGCATTGCGTGCTTCCTCCCGCGCAACGTCAGCCTGGCTCAGCTTTCAGGTATGTTGATTGCCCTTTCCGCCCCCTTCAGTAGCTAAAAATAAGGTAGTTATGGAAATTAAATTGCACCGCTGCGGTGAGCTGATTGATTGTGCTTGATGATGGTGATGGGGCGATGACAGAGACGGCAGAGGAGTGCAACGGGGGGGAGCCTCTGTTGGTTGAGCGCAACGTGCTGAACGGGCACCTGAAGGGGGTGACGGTGTACTATGGCGGCATCGGCAGCGTCGGTGGAAGCAGCGGCGGTAATGGTGGCGGAGACGGTGGTGATGGCATTGGCAGTGGGATGATAGAATGAGAAGGTGGAATGAGATGATAGGGTGGGGGGCGGTGCGGAGTATATGATTGCTTAAGTGTAACTGTTCTTTCCAGGCTGATAACCCCCCTCCTCCCCCCGTTCCACCCAATAAGCGTTACATTCTGTGGCCTCCTATCATAAAGCGTGTCTACAGTCACGCAGATAGGCACACGGCGGCGCTCCGTCACGAGGAAGCCTGATGCGGTGCTGTTGGAGAGGGACAGGGGGGCGACAATAATCAGTGGGGTGCTCAGCGCTGTGCTCCTCCGAGGAAGAGTCTTCACAGGCATGCGGGTGAAGGCGAAATGCGAGATGACACGGTGGAGGGTTTTGGGATTATGGGGACAACGGGGGTTGGGAGGTGGGAGGATACTTACGCTGTAGTTTGAAGGACATTGGGCCACGGGTGGCGCTGTGTAGCGTTACAGACGATTCCTGTGCAGCTGCAAAAGAGGACGACAGCTTCTCCATTCTCGCGCGCTGGGTGGGTTGAGGGGAGGTGTATTGCACGCGTGTGAGTGTGCGGATTAGTTTGTTCGTATAGGTGTGTGTGTGTGTGTGTGTGTGTGTGTGAGAGAGAGAGGGTAGTCAGTATGAATATGAGTTAGTTTGATTGTGAGCGTCATTGTTTATCAGCATGTGCAAATGAGTGTGCGTCAGTGAAAGTGGGGACATGTACATGAGTGGCCCAATGAATGAATATGTGTGTGTGTGTGTGTGTGTGTTCTTTGTGTGTGGGGGGGGGGGATGAGAGACAGAATACGCGTGCGTGTGTCTATGAGTTTGAGACAGAGTGAAAGATACACACAGAGTGTTTATCGGAGAGAGAGGAGTGTGTGTGTGTGTGTGCGTGAGAGATAGAATGTGAGCGTGCGCTTGTGTGTGTGTGTGTCTCAGCGATGTAGTGTGTGAAGGGTCGTGTGTTGGTGTGTGTTTGGTTTCGCGGAGTGGGTGGGTGGAGAGAGGAGAGCAAGGAAGGAGAGGGTGGTATGGCTAGGTGTAGCGACAGTTGCAGCCTACAAATGAAGGGGCGAGGGGGGGGGGGGGGGGGTAGTGTTTGTGCCTCTCTGGGCAGTGCACCTGGAACACGGTCGCCGAGCGCGTCTCCAGCTTCCCCACCCGCGCCGCCTCCGCCTCCACCGCTGCGCTAAACTCCGCCGAGAGCCCCGCCACTGCCGCCGCAACCGACTCAAAGCAACGCAGCGCAGACGCTTTGGAATTGTTCGTCACCCTTCGGAAAGCAGACGCAGGACAGCTGCTCAGACACGCGCGTTACATTTCTGCGATTATTGGGCTTACAATGAGGCCTATGGACGCGAAGGTTGCTGTCGCGAGTACGCACCCCACTTTGTCCGAGTGTCGCACAAACTGACTCTCGCAATAGTCCGCCGCGGCGACCGCCTCGTCTCCCGCCCGCCGAAGCGCCTCCGCCGCCTCGAAGAGCCCCGAGGCCGTGCCCGCAGCACCAGAACTACCCCTTTCCTCCATTACAGTTCGTGATGGTGAACGCGGCCCTTCTTGACCCTCCCCGACTCCTAATCCCTCGGTGTATCGAGGCTGGTGCCAATTGACAGGAAGGGGGGGAGGGTGACGAGTGACAGCGCGATTGAGCGGAGGACAGTCGCTACTTTTACAGTACTGGCACAACGCGGTCGCTGACCTCCAGAGCTGCTTTCTGCCTACTTGTAGACCAGTAGCTGAGGGCGAGAGACGGTGTTCTGCGGTCCCTGAAAACGTGTGAGCTGGAAGTAGCGATAGCGAGTGTCAGAAACGGAGAGCGGACGCAATCAGGGCTGTCGTCGCGGACAACTGCGCGGAATCCGCGCGAAGCGGTGGCCAAGACTGACTCTGAAATTGCTAATTATTCGGGTTGCCGGCTTGAGCTCCAAGCATACGAACATAAATTTAAGTAGGGAATATTTTACAAGAAAAAGCGGTGGAGGCCACCATAAATGTAACATATTCGATTGTGATTAAATTTTTTGCGCCCCCGGGATATGGGACAGGCAGGTAAGCCCACACCTGTACCCTCTACAAGCGGCGTGGTTTTGCATGCGCTTGACTGATGAGCATGCTTGCTGGCCTCCACTGTTTTTTCTTGTAAGAAAGTTTTGAACTGCTCTCGTTCCTAGTAACGATAAAGTGAGTGCATAACGTACCATTGCACGCGAACCGTTCCGTCGTTTGCTGATCCCACATCACTCGGGATATGCCACTGCAAGCGACAAAACTGACAAACAATGCGTCGGCCGGGAATCGAACCCGGATCAATTGCTTGGAAGGCAACTATCCTAACCATTGGACTACCGACGCTGATGAAAAACGTCAATTTTAAAAATTTATATATCTGTAAACATTTCCACATGTATTCATATCGTACTCAGCAAGTACACAACTTTATATACAGCAATTTAAATTTCAAATCAGAACTAAGGCGGTTGACAATAAGAGGTGCGAAAAGCACGCGACATTGAAAGCACGACAAAATTAAACGCGCTGAATGGACCGGAGTGGCAAGAGAATTACAAAAACGACTGTAGACACGACGAGGACAGGGAAAGAAACGCTGAAACCGGAGTAGCCAAGGAACATTTCAAGTACCAAAGTGTGGAAATGGATGCACTTAGCACAGCGGATGGGAGCGCTGGATATATTGCAGGGGAGGGAGCGCAGTCGGGAGTGCCAGTGCAAGACCATCTAAATGAGGCGCCCCCAACTCAACCTCCTAATTTCCTAAAACATCGACTATACCTTGCGATTCTGTCCGTTCCAAGGTAGCGCGGATGCCGCTCTACCTACTGAAACATCGACGATTTCAGCCCGTGTCTTCGTTTTCGATATCATGGCTAGCTTTTCAGAGTTGTAAAACGAAAAAATCTTACAATAAGAAAAAGCAATGGAGGCCACCAAGCAAAAAGAAGAAAAGAGTGAAAAACCGAAGCCCGAGGAAGAGGAAGGCATGCCACACCGTCAGCACTGCCCCCATGCTAAGCATCACGGAGATAGGAACCCAGAGTGCCATGAAGAGCAGCAGAAAGACGTTGCATGAACTCTTGCCGCACATCCCCTCAAACGCCGAAAAGGAACAAAAGTAGTTCGACGAACGAAATGTTGCATACGGACATAACGGTCACAGCGCAAGGAGTGAGAGTCAGCAGCACCCATTTTCAAAGTTGTCGCCTCCTTCCCGCGCAATTGGTCAAGCATGTTTCCCACATACGTCATTACAAGGAAACTACACAGAACAGAGCACCCAGCCTTCATCGGTTCACCTCCCCAACCCAATCGTGAACCACCCCAGCCAGTGAATGATACCGAGGTGCTCTAGGGTTCGTCAGAAAAGATGTAGCTCACCTCAACGATCACCGCTACAACAACTTTTCATACACCTACCCAACATACGCGATTCATACACTCCTCAAACAAATTGGGCCAATGCGTTCCAAGAACGCGGGCGCACACAGCGCGCCCCGTCACTCAACATAATGCGCGCATGGGATTACAATCATACATGTGGTGACGCGAGGGTAGCAGCAGTCAGCGCACGTAATCGCAAGTCGTTTTGCTAATGGGTGAGAGGGGAGGGGGGGAAGGGAGGGGAGGGGAAGTTGGGGTCTACTCTAGCCCGAAGCCCTCCGAGTTGAGGATGGCGAGGCGCAGGAGCGAGCGCATCTTCTCGAGCGACGAGTACTCGGGCAGCAGGAGGGTGTTAAAGCACGTATGGCTGGTGGGCAGCTTGCCCGTGTCGGCGCCGTCGCGCTGGATCACGCTGCGCATGCTGCCCAGGCCGCCGATGGGGGCGCGGTCGCTGCCAGTGTAAAACTTTAGAAACTGGTGCTTCTCCTGGTCCGTGAAGCTCAGCACCACCTGCAGGAAGGGCATGTACCAACCGCACAATTCACAAGGTAACCCATAACGCGCGCGCGCGCGCGCGTGTGTGTGTGTGTGTGTGTGTGTGTGTGTGTGTGAGTTTGATTGTGTCTCATTGACAAAATAATCAACAGTATTGTTTAAGAGGCACAAAAATAACAAGTCAGGAAAAACTGTCTTACATTTGCTAACATTACATCCCAAATACTTACGAGCATTGGGAAAGTTAAAGCAGAGCTTTACGATGAGGATGTCTGGAGCAATAGGGACCGCAACACACCAAAACATATAACATGGGGAAATAATTTGATTGAATATGTTGCCAATCTGTTATTTCACAGCAGAGTTCATACAAACAGTAAATCGCTGACTCAGTTTCTGCCGTTTTTCACCGGCTCGCGGATTTTATGTGCTTCATGTAGTCTTTGTGGGTTTTTATTTGACCTCTTCCTCGGGCTTGGGCCTTTGAGATTCTTTCCTCATTGCTCCTATTTACTTGGTGGTTTCCACTACCTTTTCTTTTAAACACATTTTTTCTTTAATCGACCCAGACGTTTCCATAATTTTGATGAGCAATGTAGTAAGTTAAGTGACATTCGCTTCTTGATGCCAAACAATGATAACCGGCGGCACTCTCAAACCCGATTCCATAATAATCATAACAAGTCACAAATAAGACACATGCACAGCATAACACACATGCAGCATAGAAACAAAACCAACGAAGATATATGATATACACAGCGGCACTGTGAATTACTTGCTATAAAATAGAGATTGGGTCGTTACATTGAAACAAAGATGACATTGTCAGCGACGACAGTGGTGATGAAACTGGGAACGACAGCGAAAAGGGCGAGGGGTGTTTGGCGGCGGTGTCGACTCACCTCCCACAGCCACACCGCCGCCTGCGACTCGGCGTTGTAGCCGCCATCGTAGCGCGCGTTTTTGCGCAGCGCGTCGAAGTCGAGGCGGTCCTCGCCGCACACCAGCGTCTCGAGCTCTTGCGCGTGGAACAAGTTGAGAGCGGGGCCGCCGCAGACCATCATGAAGCCTTGTGAAAAGGCGTCGAACTGCGACCGGATGCTTTTCGTCTGGTCGCAAATGGAAGAGCAGGGACGACCGGGGTGAGCAGGTGAAAGGAATATACCCCCTCTCCCCCCCCTCCCCCCCCCCCCCCCCCCCCACACACACACCAGACACGCACACACACTCACTCACACACAAACCAGACATACTCACACACACGACACGCACACACACACACACACACACACACACACACACACACACACACACACACACACACACACACACACACACTCACAAAAAAACCAGACATACTCACACACATACACACACACATACACACACACACCAGACATACGCACACCAGTCACAACCGCACCCCTTCCCTTCCCCCCAACTCCAAAATTCACCCACAGCCACGCACAAACACCCGGCGCGCACCAGGATGTAATCGGTGTAGAGCTCCACAAACTCGCGGCGGTTGTCCTCCGTGACGGGGATTTCGCTGCCGCCTGATTTGAGCTCCACGGACCTCACCTCCCCAAACGCTTCGATGTCCACCGCAAACGTCTGGCAAAAGATGGACTCCACGCTGCCCGGCTCCCCTTCGTACTGCAGCAACTGCTTCAGCGACCGCCCCAGCGTGGGCTGCATCTCCTCCAGGTCGCGCAGCCCCACCGCCTGCTTGAGCAACTTTTTGTACAGAACCTGCGGCAACGGCAGGTCGAGCAGCACGGCGTTGTAGATGGCGAGGCCGGTGATAATGCCGATGAGCATAAACTCCTCATTCGCCTCCAACGTGGACGGGTTGAACCAAAACACGCGGCTCTCCTCAAAGTACTGCAGCATCCCGTAGTCGGGGCGCAGAAGGTCGTTGACCAAAAGCTGGAAGAACTCCTTCCGAACGCCCCCCGCGTCGATGCCCTCCTCGCCGATGAAATGCACCCGCAGCGGCTTCAGCAGGTCCTTCGTCCGCTGGCGAGAGATCTCCTCCAGCGCGTCCAGCAAAATGTGGGTGCGGCGTACGCGGATGATGCAGTGATCCTGATATAGTTAAGGGACAGGGTATTAGGGCGCAGACCCTCAACTCTGAGGGGCAGCGCACAAAATGATGAGGTTGGTGGATGTTATAAAATGTGAAGGAGAGAGGATGGGAGGGGGGGTGGGCAGACCTGGTGGCGCTCAGGGACGCCACAGGAGGTGGGGGTGGGTAGACACATGGAGCCCTGGCGCGACAGGCTGCTGCTTCGGTGGATCTCGCTTGCCATCTGTCGGCGCTGCGCATCGGAGGGGGTGCCGTGCAGCGGGCTGGGCTGCCGATGCGCGCAGGTGGACGATGCGCCCGTCCCTGGCGACCCCGTACCCGCACCAGCAGCCCAAACATCAGTATAAACGCTTAGCCGCGTACTATATGGGAAGAGATAGTACGAGAAGGGAAAGGCAGAGGATAGGGTGGGTGCAATCCCTCAAGAACGCTAGCGCACTGGTTCTGAGAGTGAGTCAATTCTCGCAAACGAAGCAGCAAGTATGAAATAGTAGGTTGGATAACGGAAAATAGGGGGAGGAGGCTGCCAAGCCCCGCAAACATATCCCTATACCCCTTTGCTCACGCACTCACGTACTAACCCTCCCACACTATCCTACATGTTGGAAAGAACAGATGGAGAGGCATGTGTAGTTTCGAAACAAAAAAATAGGAGCAACAGTGAGGCGTAGAAGGGAAGAGGAAAGGAGATGTGATTTATAGGTGAGAAGGCAGTGTTGTAAATGTGGATGCACTCACGATTGGAGCTTGACGGCTCGTGCAGATCGCCGTGTGAGCCGCCCAGCAGCATACCGATGAAGCCGCGCACTACTCCGCCACTGGCCTTGCCACTGTTCTGTTGGATGCGTGAGCGGCGCGAGGAAGTCCCTTGCAAAACCGGCACCGACGCCTGCCCCGCCTCCATCGCACTGCGCGTCTTCGTCAGAGGCAGCACGCGCTCGTCGTCCGTGGTGTTGCGCTCGCGGTGGCTCCGTCGCGTGTGCTCCAGCCGCGCCTGCGCAACCGTGGTCTCCATCCGGATCTTGGCCTCTGTGTGGAGCAGCTTGGACTTGGCCTTGCAGTTGAGGAGGAAGGGGTAGGAGCAAAAGGAGAAGGGGCCGTCCACGCTTGGGCCGGTGGACACAGTGTCGCGGCTCTGTCGCCACGCAATGTAGTGGTCCAGCACGTCAAGCTTGTCACTGATAAGATCGTTGTGGAAGTCCTCCGCCTTCAGCTTGCGCCCAATCATGTTGGCGCGGAAGACCTCATCCAGCAGCTACAGTGCACACGAGTGAAATGAAGGATGTTCAGTTAGCAAAACAATCAGAAAATAGCAATAGCTACATAACTGGACACGCACAAAATATGCACATAGAAGGAGAAAGGCACAATGATAGACGGGCTAACGGAGGAAAGATTGTACATAGGAAATAAACAGACAGGCGACGACAATCAACAAAAAAGACATGCAGACAAACAGACAGACGAGCCAACCAACAAACAAAATTCACACACACACACACACACACACACACACACACACACACACACACACACACACACACACACACACACACACACACACACAGTCGCGAGGCATTCGGCCCCACCTTGATGCAGTTCATGACGTTGACCGTTAATTTCTTAAGCTTCATTAACTCAGATCGCAGATATTGCTGTAAATGAAAAGATCGGAGCATAGCACATATCACAGGCTCAGTGCCGACGCTTGCTGCCCGAACCATTCAAAGCAAAAAATCATATAGGGCGCTGCTGTTTGCCTGATTGTGAGGGATGTGCATATATATAGTCGAGCATTGCTATCTGATCGGAAAGGGGCTATACTACCTGCAGAGGCTGCACCAGGCGAGGCAGGAGGATGGAGGCGGGATACTCTGCCCACCAGCGTTGAAGCATGCGTCGGCACGAGGGGTGGCGAGAAGAGGCGCTCAGCACGACGGTGCACAGTCGCGGGAGTAAATGAGCCGCGAACTTGGGCTCCGCCAGTAGCGGACTCTGGCTTGCAGCTAGCAAAACCTGACCATACATGGCAATGGAATGTCAATGCACCCAGACCGCCGCTAACGACTACGCGCACAACAATTTCCGCAAAAAGGGGGCCCACCTGCACCCGCTCTGCGGTGCCCAGCAGGTGCAGCTTGTGGTAGATGTCATCCAGCAGGTACAGCGTGCTTTTATACAGCGTCGCGTTCACGAGGTCGCTGCCCATACCCAACTACGCAGAAACAGGAGTGTCAGTCGTTGCGACCTGAAATAATGTAACACAGGGCCGAGGTTTTGGGTTTGCACTGCGGCGAGCCTCTCACCAGCTGAGACTGTACATCGTCTAGAAACTCCACATCGATGCCCACCTAATAAAGCAAGCACCAGGGGGAGAGGGTTAGTGGCTGGGAAAAAGGGTGGCGCGGGGCCGCGGGTTCGGAAAGTTGTGACATGACGTACGTTGCGCATAAATGAAAAAGAGGAGCAGAAGTGAAAGTGGGACGCTGAAACGGTGGGTTGGGAGTTGAGAGGATGCTGCACTGCCGTGTGGCTTGTCGGGAGCTGACGGGGAAGCAAGTTCATACTTGAGGAGAGGGGAAGGTGAGGTGGAGATACCTGAGTGGGGAGGCCAAAGACAGATGAGATGGCGGCAGCAGAGCTGAAAACCAACTTCACTGCAGTGAGGAGGTGGAAGAGGGAGATGTGGGGTTGGAGCCCCGCCGCCAGGCCCGTCTCGGGCGAATCTGTGTGGCTCTTCGATTGCTGGGTGGCCTCCTTCAAGGCACTCTGAGCAAAACAGACATTGACAATCATTAAAACAAAGCAACTAACCAGCCTCATTCAATGGGATTCCCGTGCCAATGTTTTCAACTTTTGTGCGCGCGCGCGCGTATGTGTGTGTGCAGACGAGTGGGTGTGTGCGTGTGGGTGTGTGAACAGAGTAAGAGATACTGAGAGCGACTGAGAGAGGAAGAAAGTGAGTGAGTGTGTGCACTTGTGTGTGTGTGTGTGTGTGTGTACAAAATGAAATATAGGATAAGAGAGTGCTCCCGACCTCCAGTCGCTCACGGAGATTGCGCTCCGGCTCCCTCTTGTACTGCTGCAACACACCCATGAGGAAACCACTGCTGTAGGTGCCAGCGCAAGCCCAGATGACGACAGTGGCCAGAGCGCCCGCTTGCTTTTTCGTGTCTATTCGAAGCTGTTGCGGTGGGTCTACAATGCCCTCCGCATCAGGGAGGCCTAGCTGTCCGTGGCTGTTATCGCCACACACAAACACGCGACCATCGGTGGTCAGGAACAGGGTGTGGCTGTCGCCACAGGCCAGTGACTGGATTTTAGGTGAACCCTGTATAAGCAGAGGGAGGAGGAACACGAATGTAATCAGCAAGACTGAAATATCTTATCACAGACATTTGCATCGTGCCCGCGGAAAAACGTTGTGGGGAGTTGACACACAGCTGCATATGCGCGCGCGCGTGTGTGTGTGTGTGTGTGTGTGTGTGTGTGTGTGTCTGTGTGTGTGTGTCTGTGTGCGTGCGTGGGTGTGTGTTGGTGTGTGTGTATGTTCGTTTATTGACAGGCGGGGGGTATTACTTCAATGGAGATTGCTGTGGGCTCATGGCAATGCTTCTGTACGCCGATGCCCAGCTGCCCAAGAACGCCGCTGCCCCATGCCATGGGTCCACTGTCCTGAAGTATGACAGTGTGGTCACCGCCACAGGCGACGTACTTAACACCCTGCAAGGGGACGCGCCGGGGAGTGCGGGCACAGGGGGAAGGCGGGGGGACGCCCGCAGCCTCCTTTGCGTCCTTCCCCTTTTTCGGTGACTTCTCCCCCTGCCACGAGTCAAGTAACGTCCAAGTCAGGGATATAGTCACAAGGAAAGCAGGCCAGACACAAAGAAATTCTAGTTGTGTCCGTAATGGCGATCTAAAGGAGCACTTACGTGGGGTCGCAGCCAGGTGAGGTCCACAGCAAAGCTGCTTTTGCTTTGCTTTTCAGGCTGAGCCTCTTCCGTCTTGTCTTCAGCCGGCTCCTCCTGAAACTCCTGCACGGTGGCAGGAAGAGGAGTGAAGAACACTTTGTAGAGTTTCATGTATATAGATTCCCAGCAATTACCACGACTCCGTATTAACTGTATATATACTAATTATTACAGCCATCGCAAAGCGAAGGGGGTCCTGGGAGCTAACCTCCAAATGCGAGAAGAGCCATTCTGCAGCCACCTCCACACCACTGTTACCTGTTTCGCGCAGAGCCATCTCCGCACGCGCCTTTGGGATGCCCATGTCCAGCACTACCATAAATAAGGGAGCATGTTACTCAGTCAACAAACGAAAGTAATTTCCCCAAAACACACACACACACGCACACACACACACACACACACACACACACACACACACACAAAACACACACACGCGTGCAGAAAGGCAGATGGGAAGTGATTGATTGGAATAGTGGTGTGAGGTTGAAGAAAGGAACAAAAGACGAGTGAAGAACAGACGAAAAAATATAAAAAATTGGTTGTTCAAAAAGGTCAATTGAGGTGAGTTAGGACAGGGTGGCCAGGGCTAGGAGGGAGACGTACTGGAATCCAGCATCTTTTGGTTTGCGGGTGGGGCAGTGGTGGTGCGGTGCGGGGGCGCCGCCGCCGCAGCTTCCGGCTCTGCGGGCAGACCGAGTTGCCCCGCGCTGTTGCGCCCCCAAGTGAACAGGAAGCCGTTGCAAGTGAGCGCGGCGGAGTGCGCGTCTCCAGCGGCGAGCTGCCTCACAGGGATGGCCCACAGCCCCTCCACCACACGCGGCTGCCCGCTCCCAACCGAACTCCCGGTGCCCAACTGTCCGTAGTTGTTCCTCCCCCATGCGTAAACCTAAGCACACCAACCCACAACGAACGTCAGCACCCGCTGCTCACAGTCCCACCAAACAGACACGGAACCACCACGCTAACCACTGCCGACAAAGCCGCGAGGCGCAACTTGCCTGACTGGTTGCTGTGACGCACAGAGTGTGGTGCCGGCCACAAGCGACCTGAGTAACATACTTTCCAGAAAGCTGCCCAATCTCCAACGGCGACGTCACCCACACCTCCTCCCCATTCCCACCCTCCACCACCCCCTCGCCCCGCCCACTCGCGCTCTCTCCGCCAATGCTCCGAGTGCTCCCTCCGCACTCCGAGCCGTCCTGTCCGCCTGCATCACCACCACCACCACCACCACCGCCGCCGCCGCCACCGCACTGCCCGTAATCAGACGCGCCCCATGCGTACACCCGCGTCTCTGTTACGGCCACCGCATGCTCCGCCCCACAACTCAGCCCCGTCACCTTCTCTCCCGCCCCACTACGTAGACGCGCTTCCACCGGCGACGAGCTCGCCAGAGGGCCGAGACTGCCCCAAATGTATAACTTCCCGGCAGAGTCGATTCCAGCGGAGTGGCGCTCGCCCTGCGCGAGCGCTGCCCAGCTGATGTTGGGACTGGCCACGAGAGCAGGAGAGGGCTGAGGGCCTGCGGAGCCTATGCCCAACTGCCCTGTCTCGTTTCGCCCACACACCCAAGCCTCGTTCTGCCCAATTGGAGCATTCAGTAACCGCGCACTGGGCGACACCGCCAGCTCCAGTTCGTGTTTTGGGCGGTCAGGCAGCACCAGCGAGCCCAGCTGCTCGTTCAGACCGTTAAACCCCTCGCTACTGCTGTGGCTGGCGAATGGAGAGGCGATGGGGGAGTCGGCGCCATCACCACCCGCCACACCCGAGGGCCCTCCCTTGTCCGCCACCGCCGTCGACGCGTTCGGCTCAGCTACGGGCATGTTTGCTCACCTTCCTGCAGACACAGCACCCCGAATGGTAGCCTCAGTTCACTGGCAATCCAGCGTAGTGCACAGTGCTATACTCCATTTGAAGCACACCACACTCTCAGAGCACATAAACAGAACCAAAAAGAGTTTTATCCATCCTAGCACAAACATTCCTATGTCAGCCCATGCAGCGAAAGAATGCAGCGAATAGATGGACGTTCCGCGCTGTGCAATATAGAGAGAATTCCCTCCACGACCCCCACCTCCCTCCACACTCCTCTCCTCTCCCCCTTCCTGACTCCGCTCACCTCTCTTTCAGCTGTCTTCGCTCACCCAACCACCTCCCGGTTAAAATCTCCCCCAGAAGTATGTTCTCAGCAACCCTCTGAGTGCGAAAGGAGGGGAGGTGAAATGAGTGAGCGTAGAGGGTCCTATGTACCAGCAGGTAGCTGGACGGGCCAAGTGCTATTAACCTGCTACAGGAGTTGGAAATTAATATGTCAAGTAGGGTGGGACGGTGAAAGGGCAGCGGTGCTATTGATGTCTCGTGAGATAAAATACGGTGGGTGTGCTCTCTCAGTTGCTGTAGCTGCCTGATACTGAACTAGCCTCTCCTTGCGGCGTCAATGGTGTATCGAGGTTTTCGACGTCGTGGCGGAGGTTCGAAACCAACCGCGGTCGGTTCACGGGCGACTTTCGAAAATCAAAAGCGCAGAAATATGAAATAGTCGAGACGGCGCCAAGAATAACACGCACGAGAAGGCGGCCGGGTAGATGGCGCGTCGCAGCACAGGCCAGGCGCAGGTAGGCCGCGGGAGACGGTGCGTTGGATCAAGTGGATCGTCGGTCAGTCTCTACTACGGGAGTCGGGGGGCAGTACGCGGGTGTGTGCGTTGGGTTGACGTGCGAGGATTACCTGTAAATTCCGAATTGGTGCTGCGGCGGGCTGGCGCGGGAACTGAGGCGGTCGGGAGTAACAGAAAGGCGCAAACTACAGACGGCGGGCAGCAAACAAATAATGACTAGAGAGGTGCGTTCTACGCCGAGGCGGGGGATATCGCTAGAGTGAGAGTGAGGCTGTGTCTTGCGTCAGTTCTCCCTTATTAGCAGCTGTCTCCGTAGAAGCAACCTCAGCCAACCGACAGGGAGGCCTCGACATACCCCGCCCTGGTGAGACTATGAGTGACGTGTGAACCAGTTCGCAACCACGACGACCTGCTGCTACCAGCAGTACCCCGCCCCAGCCAAACTGAGTGCAAGTACAGTACAGCAGGCACCAGGATTAATATAAAGTCATCGTCATCATGGTCTAATTTTTTATTAAGGATTAATATCAATTTCATCAAAACTTTTTGCAAGTATCATCAATATAGGCATTTTTGCTTACAAGAAGAACCAGATGAGCACGGACAGGGAAAGTGGGAGGGGAAACAAGAGGGCAAGAGTGACAAGAGGATCACGGAATCCAAAGCACAGCAAAAGGAAAGCACTACATTGTGCATAAACCTAGCAGATTATACTAAGGAAACTCTTAAGCCACGCCGAGAATGCAACACTTGGAGGCGACAAGCGGCGCCTCACACGCCGCTCGAGGAAGCACGGGGACGCTTGCGGCACATGGCGCGGGTGAAGAGCGCCGTGGCCGGAGAAGGCATCCACGTATATTTTCGACTATTGACCCCGCCCGCGCCTTTAATGTTTTTATTATTATTTTTGTTCTGTTTTGCGCCCCCATACAAAAAATGTGTAGTTCAATCTGCTAGGTTTGTGCACAATGTAGTGCTTTCCTTTTGCCGTGCTTTGGATTCCGTGATCCTCTTGTCACTCTTGCCCATTTGTTTCCCCTCCCACTTTCCCAGCCCGTGCTCATTTTGTTCTTCCTTTAACCATTAATCCTTACCCAAGATCTAGCTTTCTTGACGGAGCTAGCCAAGCAGGCAGCCGCATCTAAAGGGATGCATGTGGGCAAGTTGTTGGCCTCCTGGCGTCGAAAGGTCTCTCTCGCCGTCCATGTTGCTCACGCGGACAACGTCTTGCGCGGTTTGTCCGCCGCTGCGGACGGCGTCGAGGCCGCTTCTTCCTCGGCCGGGATGCCTTCTCCTGCTACGGCGCTCTTCACCCGCGCCATGGGCCGCAAGCGTCCTCGTGTTTCCTCGAGCGGCGCGTGAGGCGCCGCTTGTCGCCTTCACGTGTTTCATTCTCGGCGCGGCCTTGGAGTTTCCTTAGTTCAATCTGCTAGGTTTGTGCACAATGTAGTGCTTTCCTTTTGCCGTGCTTTGGATTCCGTGATCCTCTTGTCACTCTTGCCCTTTTGTTTCCCCTCCCACTTTCCCTGTCCGTGCTCATCTAGTTTTTCTTGTAACCAAATCTAAGATGTAGTTAATTCGAAAATCGTGGTGGCTCGAGGTACCTGTACCTCTACCCGTGCCTATAAATAATAAAGGTATACACTCTGCCCATAAATAAAGTCCGTTAGGCCCTTGTCATATAATCCCTATTACTTGAGTTTGCTTGTACCGGGAGCTCAAGTATACGGGAGCCGCTGAACTGAAGTAAGGCGTACCGCGCTATTTCGTTGTCGGATAATGAGTTGACTTTGGTCCCCGCCTTTTTTCAAATTTTTTGAAATCGTGGCCCTCCCACACACCTCCATTGCGCTCCCCACCATCACCGTCGTACCGTCGCTCCCCACCATCACCGTCGTGCCCTCCCTAGCGCCGCTATTCGGTTATAGTTTATGGTGAAACAACGGCGGTACCTCACGATCGCGGCCGCGTACGGAGCGGCCGCGCTACTGAAAAGTGCATCAGTCAACGCCTCGTAGAAGGCCCGCGGCCGTCAATCCGTGGGCCGCCGCCGCCGCCGCCGCCGCAAACGGAGGCCTCGGTACGGGACCCCGGAAGAGCATCGACGGCGGTTTGGGGGACAACGTTTCACCGGTCCAACGAGGTGGTCGCGGGACTACCGGCAGAGCTACTGGTGGACGGACTACGTCCAGCACCCCGGCGTTAACGATGTCGGCAGCTTTCTTTACAACGAATTACGCGCGACCGTTAGGATCCCCAAGCCCATACATGACGACATGTTAAAACGGATGAGGGACTCGGGGGTTTTCTAGAATGACAACCCTCATGGGCCATGCCGTCCGGCAACACCGCTCAACCTCAAGCTGATGGCGGTGCTGCGGTTGCTGGCCATTGGGTGCCATGTTGGCGCAATAGCCGGCATGTGCGGCATTGGCCGCACCACCATTCAAGAGTTCTTCCCCGTGGAAGTCTGGGGGATGCCTATGGTTCTTGTTGGTGCTTTCGTGGACTGTGCTTTGCCGGAGTGTCTTGTGATGTGCATGCCTTGTTGCCTCCCCCCAACATGTTTGCGCATATGTGTAGGCTTGTTCTTGAAGGAGTACTATGATGCTTGGGTCCGGCCACCGGACACTCTGATGGAGCTGCATGCCATGGAGACCATCTTCAATAGATGCGGGCTGCTTGGGTGCGTTGCATCTATGGAGGGTGTGCATGTGGAGTTGGGCTGTGCGCCAGCCCGGGACAAGCATTTGTATGTGGGTATGGAAGGTTACCCAACGGTTGCTTTCAATGTCTGTGTGGGCCACAACTTGTATATATAAAGTTGCAACCATGCGCATTACGGCGCAAGGAACGACAAAACGATGGCGACTATGGACAAGTATCTGAAAATGGTGAGAACCATATCCGTCTTTCCCCTTGCATACTACAACGCATGCAGTTTGAGATTTTTTTTAGATGTTGTTGTCTGCTTATCCATGAAGGTGAAAAATGACCCCATGTATACGGACTACACGTTCGACCTGCAACGGGAGGGTAGTTTTCGGGCAGTAGGCGTTTGGGTGTCGTGCGATACGGGTTATCACTTATCACAAATGGAGGCAAACCATTTGTGGTTTCAAGCGCACATCTGAGCCGAAGCGGAGGGCTTGTGCAGAGCTGTGGCGATTAGCCTTCTCAGCTAATTGCTAGCACAAGTCTTTTATGTTCTGTTCAATCGTTGCTTGTTGACGGCGTGATGGTGCAAATGGGAGAAGATATCTCACTGCTTGTACTTAAGCATTATATATTTGTTAGTGAACAAAGGAATTGTTAAATGGTTTTGTCACCTCCCTCTATTGCACTGGGCTTAAATAGGTTTCTACCCAGATAGCCTACGCATGCTTGTCGTGCTTACGTGTCAGGCGTTAGGGCTCATCAACCGTCGTCAACTGTCTAGAGACGCGGCTCGACTAGCATGGAGAATCACGACGCGGCTCATTCCGCATCGGAAAACTCGCTTAGGCGCGTCTTCTGGCTAGTTAGAATAACTGTGCATACCTGTATATACTGGGAGGTACTTGTCGTACAGTATGCATCATAACCCTTGTGAATCTTGCAGTAGTGACGTACCCAAGTTGTACGTCCATCCGATGGAAAAGCACGAATTGGAATTAGTAACGAGTACATGTACAATGCCATGCAATGTACTGTTGCAGGACTATACTCGTCACACTCGTACCCTCCCCCTCTTGACAGATTTGTGAGGCTGCCGCGAGGCAGACCTCCGTGGTCTAAGCTCCTTTATTGAAGCAGCTACTGGGACCCAGGAATGCGCGTTGGGTGAGCGTGCATAAAGTCGATGTACACTTGAGTCTTGGCAAACTTGTGCCATTGGGGCGTCTCCAAGAAATCTTGTAACGCCGTTGTTCGATGCACCTCGTTCAACCGGTGCTAGACAGGTGGAATGTCGTCATCACTGAAGTGCGTCATGAAGAGTAAATATTTGCCTCGTCGTCCAAAAAACGACTTGATGCACACAGCAGAGATGTGCGAGACGTCAAATTCCTCGTCGTCTCCTTCAGGAACAGTCACCGGGACAGCTAGTCGTAGTGGAGCGGTAGAGCAAGGTCGTAAGTTGTTCACATGGAACACAGGATGTAAGCGTACTGTCGCTCGTAATTTCAGTTTGTAACTGTGTTTCCCAACCTGCTCCTCCACAAAAAAAAAGGTCCAAGCTGTCTGTCTCTGAGTTTCCGGCTCGACTGTCCGCGCAGAAAAGGGTTTGTTGTGACAACTAACACCTTGTCTCCTTTGGCGAAGTGTGGTGATGTAGACGGTTCTGTGCGCGCCTGCATCTCGTCCTTATGTAGCTGTAACACATAGCGTGCCATGGAATGTACTTCCTGTAACAATCGTAACCGCTATGTTGCGTCTTGCGAAACCGGAATTGACGGTCGCATGCTAAATAGCAGATCTAGAGGCTCCTCAGGAGAAAATCCAAAATTAGCCTCGAACGGTGTGTGTGTGTGTGTGTGTGTGTGTGTGTGTGTGTGTGTGTGTGTGTGTGTGTGTGTGTGTGTGTGTGTGTGTGTTCAATTCCGAGTGCTCGAGAGGCGATGTACGCAAATTCCACTTGTGGTAGTAGTGTCGTCCAATCAGAGCCGTCATAGCAACAGAAGCAACGAAGAAGCTGCTTGAATGTGTTGTTCACTCGCTCTGTCAGTCCATCTGTCTCAGGATGTCGACTGGAAGACATGTTCAAGCGCGTTCCGAGGCGTCGCCAAAGTGTCTGCCATAAGCCACTGACGAATTTCGGGTCGCGATCCCTTAAAACACGGGGTAGTCCATGTAATCGGTAGACTCCCTGTAAAAACAAAGTTGCAGTTTTTTCGGCAGTAACATTCTATTTACACGGTAGAAAATGGGCCATTCGAGTTAGATGGTCTACTACAATCAGCACATTGTTAAAGCCATTGCTCTCAAGTAAGTGTGTCAGGTAGTCAAGACCAAATGTGTGCCACGGTCGGGGTGGAACAGGCAATGGGTAAAGAGTCGCAGCCATCTGCGGTCGAATTTTTGCTCGTCGACATATGACGCAGCGCTCACAAAAAACTTTCACATCTTGGCGAAGTCGTTTCCACCAAAATTTCTCGAGCGCGTTAGCAAGTGTGCTAGCAACTCCCATGTGACCAGCTGCCGAACTTTCGTGCAGCTCTGTGGTCAATCTCAGTCGGAGCTCAGAGTTCCATGGAATACAGAGGCGATCGAGGCGCCAAAAACATCCATCTCTGGCTTCTATCCGACTGTCTTTCGTCCACTTATCCTCGTCCCCATAATACGAGTCTTGGGAGTACCCCTCGCGAATGAGATCAGCGAACTTAGGGCTCAGCTGCAACGCGTTAACTGTCAGTAAGTTTAATTGTGCGTCTTCAAACAGCTGGGACTTCAGCTGGGACAGCAGCTGGACAGCAGCTGGACAGCTGGACTGGACAGCTGGACAGCTGCGACTTCAGCTGGACAGCAGCTGGGACAGCAGCTGGGACTTCCGTCGTAATTCTCGATCTGACGGAACTTCGCCATCCCAAAATAATGGAAGTGTGGCATGAGGTACGAAGTCTGGACGCCGGCTCAACGGGTCAGTTTCGTTTAGAGCTCCTTTGCGACATGCAAGTGTCATCGAGCCCACAAACGGTTGCAAACCCCGCAGGTATCTTGCCTGCCGCTTGTTCAGCATGTTGTTCGGTTGCCTGAGCAAATGTCGCAGTGCGTCGTGGTCTGTTACGACAAGGAACTTAGAGCACCCTTCAAGATAGTACCGCCAATGTTTAATAGCTTCGCATACGGCCAAAGCTTCTAAGCCGTACGCACAGTAAGTGTTACCACGCTCAGCTGGATTCGGCTTACGCGCCCACTAAGAGACTGGTTGAAGGCCTCTTCCTTGGTCTTGCAACATGATTGCTGCAATTCCCATTGTTGAAGCATATGAAGCCACGGTGAACGTCGCGTCCGAGCTGACCTCCGGAAGGATCAGGCATGGCGCGGAAATGAGCCGTAACTTGAGAGTCTCAAAGGCTTCCAAACATGCAGGCGTCAACGTAACCTTCTGTGGCTTGGACTTCCGCAGTAAGTCCGTCAATGGAGCCGTAAGGTCGCTGAAATGATGTATAAATCTGGCATAGAAGTTGCGGAATTGTACGAAACTGCGAACCTCCTTCTGCGTCGTAGGCACTGGGCAGTCTACAACGGCCTCGACTTTCTTTGAGGAAACCGAAATTTTACCAGCTGACACAATATAGCCTAGATATTCCATCTCGTGAAGGCCGAAGAAGCATTTCTTAAGGCGTAACTTCAGGCCCTCCTCCTTAAAATCGTTGAAGCACAAGACGCAGGTGCTTCAGGTGTTCCTCCAGAGTGCGACTGTAGATACATACGTCATCGAGGTAGACAGTAACGAAGTTATGTAAAAACTCGCGCAATACGTCATTCATCATCCTATGGAACGCAGATGGTGCATTGCATAATCCAAACGGCATGGCGACCCATTCCATTAAGCCATCAGGGGTCTGAAACGCCGTCTTATAGATGTCCTGGTCACGCACTCGAGGTGTGTGTAGAAGTTCGCGTCCTTAAGCTCATCACGGGTGTCGTCCACACGCGGAAGCAGGTAGAAAAAATAAGAAAAAAAATTGCATAACACAAATAGAATTGGCGAGCCAAACTCACTATAGTTGGGACGGATTAAACCGGCGTCCACTGCGTCTTTAAGCTGTCGATTTAGCTCAAGGCGCTATGCAGGTGATAATCTGTTCAGTCGTTGACGTTTCATCGGGTCAATCGTTTCAATGGGGTGATCCCACTGTCGGCTTACAAGTGGAGAGTCGACAGGTTGCAGTAACTCCGGGAAGTCAGCGCAAAGTAACGACCGGAAGTTGTCACGTTGATCTACAATTAGTTCCTCTCTAGTGTGAAAGTCAGTCGGTTGGTCAGCGACTGGCGTAAGTTCGATGACGTAAAATTCAGCATTACGTCCCATGCTGCGGCGCGTCTTGCGCATGAGTTTTTGAACTTTGGTAGAAGACATCAAGAGACATTCAGGACGTTGTTCCTCGAGCTGAGTCTCCACTGCTGTGCCGTCAATTAGAGTAAAAACCCCGGTTGAACCAAAATGTAAAGAGGCATGTTCGTCATCAAGCCATGGTAAACCCATGATCAAATCACGTAAGACGTAAAAGGCCGTTGAAGTTCGTGGCGAGCCATCTCAAAAGTAACGTCACAGACCGTCGACGAAGTCACACGTTGTCCGTTGGCGAGGCAACATGTGTCTTGGTCACAGACTTTCGAGTGTATAAAGCAAAGCGTCGTACGAAGTCCTCAGAAACGAAGTCAAGAGTCGCTGCACAATCCACCAAGCCAGTAATATGGTGTCCACCTTCATGAGTTTCAACGGTCAGCTCAGTGCGAATTAACGGCCGAGCTTCCGTAAGGTCAGTCAATAGTGTTGTAGCTGGCGGAGAAAATTGTTGTAGCGTAGCGATGGACTCTTCCGCGTCGACAGGAGGTACAGGTACCGAGATGGGTTGGTCAAGTTTTGTAGGCGAAGCTTGATCGTAAAAAGTACAATTAGCGTCTACTAACCACAGTTGTACATGCCAAGAAGCTTGAGCAACCACTTCCTGTTGAGCTAGGT
This sequence comes from Tetraselmis chui, assembly GCA_026401115.1. NCBI lineage: Eukaryota > Viridiplantae > Chlorophyta > Chlorodendrophyceae > Chlorodendrales > Chlorodendraceae > Tetraselmis > Tetraselmis chui. The sequence goes on from JAPMLY010000012.1 coordinate 137,178, forward strand.
TCTCCAGTGACTTACGAGTAAACAGTTGTGTTCGAGCGGGGAATTCCTTGTAGAGTTTCCAATGTTTAGTGAGCTGGTTGAACTTTGCCCACATTGGTAGAACAAAAACAACCATCGTAGATGTTGGAGCTGTTCGACGACAGGTCTCGAAATGTTGCCCAATCTGTTCATCAAACTCCGAGGGTGAATTAATGTATACCCGTTCTCCTGACAAATCCCTCTCCAGAATCGAGTCACTCGGCGAACAGTGAGGTAAGACATTGTACGAGTTTAAACCTTCATCATGAGCACATCCCTCTAAGGTAAAATCAAATCGTGCGTGCAAAGGTTCGAAAATAGAGTCAACCAGTTTCCAATCAATCGAACGTCTGGTTACAGGTTTACGACTATGTCTCTGCTGTGTCTGACGACGACGACGTGCTACTAAAGTTACATGTGTCGCGACTGTAGTCGATGGAGGTGTCGAACGTGTGTCGACGACCTATGTCGTTAACAATGTCTCAGGACGAATAGTAGATGTAGCCGGCTCCTCCAGTTCGCTAGTAGAACAGCCTTGCCACCATCATTGCTTCTTAGATGGTGCTCCAACTGCCGCTTTGCCATTCAAGTCGGGGCACTGAAACAGTCGATGTCCCTTCTTGTGACACTTGAAGCAGAGTGCCTCCTCAATTTGCTTCTTGCGCTCTTAAGGAGTCAACGCATTGGCGGTAGCGCTGAAATCAATTCGGCCAAAGTTTGAAGATGGTTGACCACGATCGCCACCTTGATTGCGGCCTCGTCCTCGGCCACCACCACGGCCACCACCGTTGCGCTTCCATATCTTAGAGGCTCCTACTAATGGGTCCTCGTAGTTGCGCTTTCTGGTTGGTTGTCCTCCTCCATGTGATGTAGATGGGCCAGCAGTAGACCTTATTCCGCCGAGATGTGGTGAATCCGTTACGACGTCATTCAGGAAGTTTTGTAGCTCCACCTGTTGAACGTGGTAACCTCTATGTGAGCGATGCGACTTAGCCTGAGTCTTTAACTCGAAGCTAGCCATGCCATTGATGAAGCGTACACAATGAACGTCAGCCGTAAGTTTCTGACGACACCGACGTAAGAAGTCGTTGAACCGCTGAGTGTAGAGAGCGTACCTCATGCTTCCTTGCGTAAGGTTGAGCATAGCGTTAATTGCGTCATCTTGGATGTTAGGGAGAAAAGTAGTCTTCCGCAACTCCGCGATAAGCAAGTCAAACGTAGATGGGATATCACCTTGAACTTTCCGGTTCAGCCACCAACCATTCAGGTGTCCAGAAAACTGTGAGGTAACCCAAATAACGAAGTCGTAAGAGTCAGCCGTAATTCCGAGCAAGAGAAAGCGCTGAATTTGAGCTTTGAGCCAATCCTCCAGGTCACGGGCGTCTGCTCCAAACTGAAAAGGCGACTTAACAGCCGCTTTGCGCTGAGTCTCGGTAAGGGTCATAGGTAAGCCAGCCAAATTGGTCGTAGGTATCGGCATGCCCACTCGTAAATCGGTCGGTGTCTCTCCACACAAATGATTAACGTAACCACGGATGAGAAGCCAGACAAGGCGAGAATCAACTGACGAAAACCGGGGGTACATAAAAACTGCCTCGGGATACTCGTGTCGTCATGGAAGAGTGCTTGGGACGTATAGATTCTATTGAAATTGAAATTGAAATTGTTTACAACAATACCAGTAAGAACCGGCTGTCGTCTCTGGGCCCCCCCTTTTGCTATGCCATACATGACTTAGAAGCGTGAGGTAGATCGTTAAGCACTGATCCCAACCTCTCCAATGGCAGTAACAGCTAATAATTTTGTAATCAAGAAAACAGATCGAAAAATAAATCCACTTGTCGAGAAATGCAAAACTAAACTGTTGCTCGACCTTCACGATGCACGGCCCGCTCCCGCCGAACCGGGGTGTCGACCGGCCTAGGCCGGTCGGCGTTCGGGAGGGACGACGGGCCAGCCTAATCTAGCTCCCGCGTGACTTCGGTCTTCCCGAAGGTAGGAGGGGAAAGGCTGGCAAAAAACCCCTCCTCGCGCGGTCGCTCGTCGATCCCGCCGCTCCATCCCGTAAACCCCGCCCCAAGGTCTTGCCGCGTCCACCGACGCGGCGGTCCTCCGTGTCGAGGTCCCCCATCACCTCGAGGACAGGTGGGGGGGACCTAGACACACAGACATAGAAAAAACTAGCGCTCCTGCCTCCGTGCCTGAATTTTCCCCGCTCATTTCCCCGGTTTTTTCTCTGTCTGGTACCCGGGTACCTGTCGGTTTTCCGGCCTGTGGCCGTACCCTCCCCCCTCTGATCGCGCGTCCACCGAGCAGCCTTTTCTTGACCGGGGGCCTCCGCGCTCACCTGGGCCCATGCTCAAGGACCCCTAGGAGTATGAAGGTCTGTCGGGGTAGTGGGTGTCGAAGAGGGGGGGGGGGGCAGGTCACCGTAGCCGGATCCGGCGGGCCGCGGGCGCCCGGAATTAAACAAAACCCTCCGTGCCGGGTTTTCCGGCGGCGCAGACCCAAAGGGTCGTCGCTGCCAGATCGTGTCGCTCCTCCCATCGCGACTGTCCTCCTTGCCGTCCCAGCTCACTCCTCCCCCCGGGAGATGACGCTGGACGACGTAGCGAAGCGCTAGTGAGCGCCCTACCCTGCTGCTCCCCAACTAGCTCGACGCCGGGTACGGACATTATTTTTAGTATCCAAAAAAGCCCTCCGTACAGGGCTTTCCGGCGGCTGCTGATCCTGAGGATCGCCGCCGCCTCCTGTAGCCGCTCCTCCGTCTGCGACTAGCCACCGTCATGTGTCCTGTCTTGCCTCACCCCTCGGTAAGGTTCGACCGGCACAGGGCTGGTCGACAGCTAGCGAGCGCCCTTTCCTGGCGTTGCTTCCCGGCTGGCCACCACCAGCTCCAACACCCGCCTCCCACCGTTGATCCGGCCGTACCCTCCTCGCCATCAAACGCTGCCGTAGTACATGCCCCACTCCTAAAAGTAAGCCCGTATCTAGGAGTATCTTTAAGTGAAAAAACATAACGGACGGGCCGAGCGGGAGATCTTGGCGCCGGTAGTGCACAGAAATTATTTTTTCAAAAGCCCTTTGTACAAGGCTTTCCCGACAGCTGCTGATCCCACGGATCGAGCTGTCGGCCCTCTTAGCCGCCTAACGTGCCAGGCCTGGCACGGCTACGGGGTTTCCAGCGCCCACCACGGGGAGGTGAGGGGATGCCGACGGGCCTGCGAGCGCACCCCCCTCCGGGGCCGCCGCCGCTGCGCCGCCGGCGGGCGCCGTATAGATTCTACGACGAAAAGTTTCCCATTGAGTCACGTAACCGAAGTGAAGTAATTCACTCTTATGCTTCATAGCAAGAAGTAACCCCGTCTTGGCGGGCGTAAGATTAAGACCACCGATATCGATTGTTTCCCGTACGACGTAAAAGCCATCCGGATTAATATTCGACTGGGCTGTCGCAGCTTGCTCGAGCTGAGCGAGAGTACGCAAATGGGTCGTAACGTACGGAACAGGAACTAAAGCCGAGTAAACATAAACGAGCTATTGTCCGACAGGTAACGCGACTCGAACATGTGCGTCACTCAACAATGTCAAATCATCCGGAGTCAAAATGAGGCCAGTTCCCTCATGCAACTCACGAACGGCAGCATCGACAAGCCCTTCGTTAGCTGTCACTGAGCCAGCCGTGAGCCAAGTACCGGTACGAGGCTCACGTTGTAACACAAGCTTAACGTCGGAAAGTTTAGTCCCTCCAACATGAAATATGACCACCACTTAACGTCCGGATCCAACAGATGCCATTCCGAGTCAATCAAGCAACGTCGAGCGAATCAAACGCTAGCGAAAACGTGCGTCGACCATAGATGTCACAACCAGCCTCTCAGTGGCTGGTTGCTAGTCAAAATCTCTCATGGGAAGCGTTGAATGAGTGAAAAGTGCTGGTAGTTCTGTAAGCAAACTACAGTGGAGCAGTCGCTATGCGGGGATTGAAGGAAAGAAGTTACAATGTGGAATATCCTGTCACCGCCCTCCATTGTGCTAGACTATTTATAGTCTAGCGAAGCTCGCCTTCGGTCTCGTCACGCGTCGCGCTTCCTCAGGCAGGTGTCGACGTGTCGACGTCCGTAGTCTTTCGTAGGCCAGGTTGCGTAACCAATTGGCCTCGTGCCTAGCGTCTTGACGCATGGGAGAACTCACTGTGCGTACTGTACATACCGGGAGGTACATATACGTACAGTACTACGGACAGTGTCCTCGAGCTTCACAATGGCAAGTGTAACTGCTAGTACACTACATCCGTGGAAGGTACGGTATAAATATCGTAGCGAGTACTTGTACTAGTCATGTAACGTACTGTCACAGGACAGTCTCGCCACACTCGTACGCTCCCCCTCTTGACAGGATGTGAGGCTGGCCGAGAGGCCAACCTCAAGCAGTAGGTCTTCGAGCTTTCTCCATAACTCGAGTCGAGCGCTGCGTTGCAGGCTGTGCTCTTAGGAGATCCGGGCGTCCTATCTCAGTGCTGCTCTTCAGCACGACGCAGATGTCTCAAATCCGGGCGGTGTCGTAGCGATTAGCGATACCGGTAGCGACACTTCATCTGAGCCTGTAATCAAATGTATCAATATGCTCCTGTAGAAAAGTCAGCACTTTTCATATTGGTCATATTAGTAATATAGAGGTTTGAATTACAGGGCTAAATTACGAAGTAACCGGCGTTACCTCCGTTACATGCGTTACCTCCGACGCTACATCTCCCTAACGGTTCAAGCGCCCAAGCGCGCACGGACAGTAAAATGTCCGCACCCTATATAACACACCAGCAACGATTGTGTGTCCACCTTCTGCCTTTTGCGAGAGCTATCGCTCACGCAAACGGCATCGTGGCTCTTGCTAGCCACGCAAGGTGTTGATCACTTGAGTCTCCTGCACGACGCACGAAAACACACTCCTTCAGTCCAAATGGCAGACCGCTTGGTATTGCCTACTGACCACTACGTTGCGCCCGGTGACGCGCCGGAACAGCAGCCAGACCAGCTGCAATTGCTAACACAGATTGTGCAGCAGTTAGCAGCCTAGGTCGCAACTCTATCCGTCGCAATTGCGTCAACAAAACCAACTACTTCAGCCATCCCCACAGCCGACTCCGACAGCGCTGCGGGTGGACGACTCGAGCTCGACGCTCTACCAGCTGACAGTAAAACCACCCCTCTAGAGTACATCGACCCTAGAGAGTGGTCAGAGTTCGCGTCCCGTACGTTCGCGGACTGCCTACCCCCATCTGGCACAACAGTCCCGTGCCTGTGGAACCCTCGACACGACGAGGCCGACAAATTTTTTACGGACAACGCGAGAATTTCGTCCCGCGACGAGTATCGACACCTGCTCTGCTATGGTGTGTTTACGGCCGCCGTTAACGCGGCACTCGAAACTGCTATGGAAACGCTTCGCTCGGTCACCTCTACCCCCGACGAAACAACCTACGCCTACTCCCTCGTCGACGCAGCGCTACGTACTAATCAAGCAGTGGCCTCAGCGGGGGAAGCGCGACTCACCTACATCAAACGCTTCAAGGCCAAGAAGATTCTCACCGGAGAAGAACGCGTCGCGGAGCGTCTCGTCTACTCACGGTGCTTCGACACTGTCGCCTCCGACCGTGGAGGCAACGTCGTCGACGGACTCCTGGCAGCCGTGGAGGACAAACGACTCGAAGTCAGCATCACAGCAGTTGCAAAAGCGCAAGCAGCTGCCCAGTTCAAGGCCGACAAGCCTAGACCAGAAAAACCGGACAGGCCGAACGATAAGCCGGACAAACCGGACAAAACCAAGGCCAAGCCAAAGGACCGCACGAGCGGCCGCCCCCTCCCCCCTACCGACAAGGCACACAAGAAGACCGAGGCCGACAAGGACGAATGACGGGGTGACCCGCCGCGCCGATTCCTGCAACCCAGATTCAAACTACATGCGTCATCGCGTGCGGCGAAACTGGCAAGCCTGGAAAGATATCGGCGCGAGCGGACAAGTCTTACGGTGGATCCGGGAGGGCGTTACTATTCCCTTCCTAAACAACCGACCCCCACCCCCGTTCAACCAAGGCACCTCACTGCTGGACGCTACCCCCGAGCAGCTCACCTTTGTCGAGGCCGAGCTCGCGCGCTTCGTGGAGACGGGAGCCTGGGAACGCACCACCTGCGGCAAGTACGTATCAAGACTCTTCTTAGTCGCCAAGCCCGGCAACAATCAGTGGCGATTTATCGTCGACCTACGACACCTGAACAACTTCTGCGTCAGAAAGCGACTACGGATGGAGTCTTTGCTAGGCGTTCGTCATTTGACTCGAAAGGGCGACTACATGTTCTCGTTCGACCTAAAAGACGGGTTCTACGCGCTGGGCATCGTGCCAGAGCAGCGCGACTATCTAACCGTAAACGTTCGAGGCCAGCTGTACCGACTAGCTGGACTCCCGATGGGCTAGTCGCTCAGCCCTTACCACTTCTGCGCTTTTACGGACACATTCGTACGACACCTCCGACAACCAGACCCCGGTGGGTTTACGACACAGCACGGGAAGCCTACACAACCCGACAGCGACAGACCGAGCAAGCGCTTCCTCCGACACACGCGGTGGCGCGGAGCCAAAATCTTACCTTATGTGGACGACTTCCTCCTCTTCGCCGCCAGTCGTGCTCTCGCTCTCTCGCTCCGGCAGCGCGTCGACCGCCTCCTCACCAGCCTCGGCCTTCTCCGCCACCCCTCCAAGGGTTTTTGGGAGCCGACGCAATACGGCCACCACCTGGGCATCGACATCGACACAGCTACAGGTTACTTCTTCGCCCCGGTGGAAAAGCTACAGAAGCTCGCAAGACAAGCTCGTCACCTACTGCAACGTGCAACCCGAAACTGCATATGGCTACCTGTCAAGGAACTACAGTCATTCGCGGGTCAGGCGCAGTACCTTTTTCTTGCGATTCCAGCGGCAAGATTCTTCCTCCGCGAACTGCACTCCGTACTAGGCGACAAGTGGGGAGGCCGCGTCCGCCTCTCTCCGCAGCTCAATCGAGATCTACAGTGGTGGACACAAGTACCCAGCCACGCCAACGGCAAGAACATACATCGCCCGGTCGAGTCAGCCTACATCCACTGCGACAGTTCGGGGTATGGTTGGGGGGCAGTCCTGAACGGCAGACTCGAAGCGCGCGGCTTCTGGGGAATACAGGACGAAAAGCAACACATTACCTGGAAAGAACTGAAGGCCGTCCGTCTGGCCGTCCTCGGCTTCTTGCCACATCTGGCTGGCCGCAACGTCCTCCTCCACGAAGACAACCAGGCGGTCTGCCACGTCCTGACCGGCCTGACGTCCCGCTCCCCGGAGATGATGACCGAATTACGCCGGTTGTGGTACTTGTTGGACACCAACAACATCCACATCAGGCCCAGATACATCCGTTCTGCGGCAAACACGTGGGCAGACAAGCTCAGCCGACACCTCGACAGCGACGACAGGCAACTCGACCCCGCTGTGTTCCACGAAATGGACACACACTTCGGCCCGCACACAATCGACCGGTTTGCGTCGGCTCTCAACACGCTACTGCCCCGCTACAACGCGAACTGGCTAGACCCATCGTGCGAAGCCGTGGACGCCCTTCACCTCGCCGATGCGAATTGGAAAGCAGAAAACAACTGGTGCAACCCGCCATGGCCCCTGCTACCCGACCTCGCCCAAAAACTACAGCAGAGCGGCGCAGCAGCCACGGTGGTCGCCCCCCGGTGCCAAGGGAAAGCGTGGGATCATGCCCTTACCGAATTGGCGTGCCACGAGACGGTCCTTCCGGCCCGACCTCACTTGTTCCGTCCCGGGCGGCGGCACGGACGCGGTACAGTCGGCAAGCCTCATTGGCCCGTCACTGTATTCCGGATTCCCTCCCGGCATGGTTGTACCTCCGCCGGGGCGCTGTCAGTGCTACCCTGACCCTGTTCAACACACGGCACATCAGACCAGCAGTCCAAGCCTACCCCACCAGACCAGCAAAGGTCCGCTACAAGGTGGAGGTGGCAGGCTGCAACAACCCATGGGCCGCCTCGATGCGCCCCTACATGCAACGCCTACTGGGCACTGCCAGCCTTGGAGCAAAAACGCTCGACTTACTGACCGCCGCTTGGGCGAAAAGCACGTCCGACACGTACAACAGCGCAATCAAGCCTTACTTCCAGTTCTGCGAGGAGCAAGGCCTACCGCCGCTGGCAGCAACAACTGCTACCATGGCCCGCTACATTACATGGATCGGAGAACGTGGCACCATTAAGGCTACTAGTCTACAGCCCTACCTTTCAGCCGTAAACGGGTTTTTCAAAGAAATGGCACGGCGCAGAACCAGTCGCACAAGGCGATTTGGTCGCCAAGGTCCGGCGGGGTCTCGCAGCGTCCCAAGTTTCCCTCCAGCCCAGCCGCACACGCCTGTACCTCCCAGCCCGGATTCTTGTATCATCGCTACGCCTGGCCAAGGACCTCCGCACACAGCTGACAGACACGTGGACTCAGACTCAAGCATACCTCATTCTGCTGTTCCGAGCGTGTCTAGCGACGGTGCTACTGGCCGCATTTTTTTGTCGAGGTGGAGCGGGAGTTGAGTGCCGGTCTGGAGACCTGTTGTGTACTCCGACCGGCGGAATCCTCCTATACCACGGAACGAGAAAAGGTCAACGGGGTACTTCCACGGAGCGGAAACTCCTATGTGAACTACCGGCCTCGGCTCACCCGGACATCGCGGAACTACTACAATACTTCGACGCTGCCCGTACCAGGTTCTCCGCCGGAAAGATACCGGACAGACGATGGGCCATTAGTATACGCGAGCCTACGACAAACTGGACTGCGGACACCCTGACATCTTGGCTACAACGCGTACTTCGTGCAATACACGAACAACCTCCGGACGGTTTCGCGTGGACTTCGCATTCCCTCCGAAAGGGTGCAGCTACTGCTGCGTACATTATCGGTACCCCAATGCAGAAGATCAAGTTCTTCGGCGGTTGGGCACGAGAGTCGGACGTAGTCCTCGACTACATCGACCCAACAGTGCTCCCGTGCCCGGGAGCTTGGCAACTCTTTGGGTGGATGACCCCTGGCGGCCTCCCACCCAACGTTACACGCCAGTCGGCGACAGATGGCATAAGTGAGCCCCAACACAGCTTAAATGGTCATATTAGTAATATAGAGGTTTGAATTACATGGCTATATTACGAAGTAACCGGCGTTACCTCCGTTACATGCGTTACCTCCGACGCTACATCTCCCTAACGGTTCAAGCGCCCAAGCGCGCACGGACATTAAAATGTCCGCACCATGTATAACACACCAGCAGCGATTGTGTGTCCACCTTCTGCCTTTTGCGAGAGCTATCGCTCACGCAAACCCACCCACCCGATTCCCTCTCACATAGCGTGTAGGGTGGCCCAAGGGCCACCAAATCCAAATTATGTAAGTGATCCACATCTTTGGCATAAGTGAGCCCCAACACAGCTTGAATAAAATGAATCATACAGATATTGTATCTCGAAGTGTCATCATCAATAATATTTCGATCCCTGTATACACTACGGGGCAAAATAATATCAGTCGCGTCTGATGTCCTGTCAGTCAGCTACCATCTTCAGACAGACACAGAAACAACACTTCAACCAGCAAGTAAGTGTTTCAAGCACGGCAAACTCTCTCAGATTCTGTCGTAGTAGAGGTTGCACAGGCAACGACTTCTTCGTCGCCATAGAATGTTGTCGATATATCTCTCTCGACAAACGATGAGGGACACTGTAATGAATATCCGAAAATACTACAGTCGTGTCCACCACTCAACTCATCTTTCGTGCACTCCATATCGACTCCCGTCAGCGTCTCTACGCATCAGGCTCTTACCATGCCAACACTTTGTTGCGCATCGAGGTAAAGTCAATAGACCTTGCCAACTTTCAAATTGCGCAATCTAGTCCAATCGTATTGCCTCGGCAAACTCGGATTGTGGATATCTCGCTAGTCACGAATTACACTACCACTCAGTATCATGGCCTCTTGCCAATCAATCTCTCTGACTCTTTGGTATGCAAACGAGCACTAACGAGCAGCAAATGAGTTCGCGAGTGAAAACGTGGGGTCGAGCCACGCTCCGAAACCAATGTCACAACCAGCCTCTTAGTGGCTGGTTGCTAGTCAAAATCTCTCATGGGAAGCGTTGAATGAGTGAAAAGTGCTGGTAGTTCTGTAAGCAAACTACAGTGGAGCAGTCGCTATGCGGGGACTGAAGGAAAGAAGTTACAATGTGGAATATCATGTCACCGCCCTCCATTGTGCTAGACTATTTATAGTCTAGCGAAGCTCGCCTTCGGTCTCGTCACGCGTCGCGCTTCCTCAGGCATGTGTTGACGTGTCGACGTCCGTAGTCTTTCGTAGGCCAGGTTGCGTAACCAATTGGCCTCGTGCCTAGCGTCTTGACGCATGGGAGAACTCACTGTGCGTACTGTACATACCGGGAGGTACATATACGTACAGTACTGCGGACAGTGTCCTCGAGCTTCACAATGGCAAGTGTAACTGCTAGTACACTACATCCGTGGAAGGTACGGTATAAATATCGTAGCGAGTACTTGTACTAGTCCTGTAACGTACTGTCACAAGACAATACTCGCCACAATAGAACTCCGAAACCAGTGTAGCGATTAGCCTTCTCAACTAATTGCTACCACAAGTCTATTCTGTTTTGTTCAATCGCTACTTGTTGACGGCGTGATGGTGCAAATGGGAGAAGATATCTCACTGCTTGTACTTTAGCATTATATATTTGTTAGTGAACAAAGGAATTGTTAAATGGTTTTGTCACCTCCCTCTATTGCACTGGGCTTAAATAGGTTTCTGCCCAGATAGCCTACGCCTGCTTGTCGTGCTTACGTGTCAGGCGTTAGGGCTCATCAACCGTCGTCAACTGTCTAGAGACGCGGCTCGACTAGCATGGAGAATCACGACGCGGCTCATTCCGCATCGGAAAACTCGCTTAGGCGCGTCTTCTGGCTAGTTAGAATAGTTGTGCATACCTGTACGTACCGGGAAGTACTTGTCGTACAGTATGCATCAGAACCCTTGTGAATCTTGCAGTAGTGACGTACCCACGTTGTACGTCCATCCGATGGAAAAGCACGAATTGGAATTAGTAACGAGTACCTGTACAATGCCATGCAATGTATTGTTGCAAGACTGTACTCGTCAAAGAGCGGTGTGAGACCGATAGGAAAGATGTAGAAAGGGTATTGGGTATCATAAAAAGAGACACATTCTAGTTGATTCCCACGTTCTCCGTAGGGATGTGTAGGACGTGGAGCAGGTGCTCAAGATATGTGTGGTGTTGCATAACATGCTTCTGCGGTATGATGAGATGGACACGATTGGCCAGTACGAGGACGACTGGAAGAGAATCGACCGCCAATTGCGGATGACTCAAACCCCCAACGGTCATGTTGTGGTTGTGGGTAAGTGTTGTGTGAGTGAGTGATGTGATGTGATGTGATGTGATGTGATGGTTGGTTAGGGTGAATTGCTGACTGCCTGTGTGTGTGTGTGTGTGTGTGTGTGTGTGTGTGTGTGTGTGTGTGTGTGTGTGTGTGTGTGTGTGTGTGTGTGTGTGTGTGTGTGTGTGTTTGCGGTCATGCTCAATGTCATATGATGATGTAGAGGCGGAGGTAGATGCAGATTTTGACATTTTTAGAAATCAACTTGTTTCACACCTAGCTTACAAATGGCACGCACGTGAGATAGAATGGTTAGAGCACGCAGCTGTATGCCGCCCTTTCAACTCACCGTGAATGTGTAATCATGTTTCAACCGGCTTTCCATATGTAATGCATTTGACAGAAATTATGTGTGTCACTTGCATAATGGATAGGAATCTACTTTGCCATTCTGGGTCAATTCAATGGCATCTCATTGAAAGAGGCAGCGGATTAGCGCAGATCGGAATTGTTCTACATTCAGTTTCGGCATTGTGTGTACACGTGTGCACGAGGCTTGTACGTGTATTTGTGTCTGTGTGTGATCGGTGAGGCAAGAATATCAAGCAAAAGAAATTGTGTGTGTGTGTGTGTGTGTGTGTGTGTGTGTGTGTGTGTGTGTGTGTGTGTGTGTGTGTGTGTGTGTGTGTGTGTGGGTGGGTGGGTGGGTGGGTGGGTGGGTGGGTGGATGGGTGTGTGGGTGTGTGTGTGTGTGAGTGAGTGTGTGTGTGTGAGTGCTTTCAATATATAATGCATTTCATAGAAAGGCAATGGAATATAAAGTTGACGTGTTATCATTATTACAAGTTACTTCTTTTGCTGCATAATGTCATTGTAAAGCAAATCTATCATGGACTGCTTACGGGGGTCTGAATCGGGGAGGTTGGCTAGCAACATTTGTTTCCACGCAATGTTCTTCTTGGTGTCAGGTGCATTCGCGTGGTGTTGCATCACGATACGGTGCTGGCCTAACTCTACCGTCAAACATGTCAACGGCGACGCAGTTGAAGCACACTCGCCATATGTCGGGTCCTCACTGCATGTGCTTGACTACAGAAAACCCCGCAAACGTCCTCCGCACCACCCTTCCTCAGCCGCTTGCGGCTGCGCTCACGCGATGAGGTTCGGGAAGTGTCACTGCCCTCTCCGCGACCAGCGGGGCGATGGCTGCATAATGGACAATGATAACACTAAATGTGCATATTGACATTGATGAGGCGGGGTGGGAGGGGACAGGAGGCAAGGGGGGCACTCACGGAAGGCAAGCGGCTTGCGGACCACTTTTTGCAAGGGGGCCGTATCGCTGCTAGCACGCCTAGAACTTGTCAGTAAATTCTGCGGGGGCTTGCTGTGGCTCACCCTCTGACTTCTAGCCGAACTTGAGGTAGTATTGTTGCTTCACTTGGTCCATAATATCTTGTGCCACACATGTGCCTATGGGGAAGCAGCCATTAGGATCAAGAAGCTCCAAATACAAGGGGGTTACCCTTTTCAGAATCTCCCGCTTCAACCTGTCAAACTGTTGCAACATAGCTCCTCCATTGACTCGAATACGCTTGCTGTCGTCAGGTGTGGGGCTGCCGTTGTGCCACATGCCCGCCCGCATCACGTCGACCACCTTCGCATGCTACTCCTCGACCGCCCAAGCTTGGCGATCGAGCTACTCCACTTGGCGCTCCGTTGCAGCTACGCAAGCGTCGAATACTGCGAGGCACTCCCCGACCTTCCGCTGCGGGACAATATTTTTTCCCGCCTTGTTGGGCTTCCGAGGCTTGGAGGCCTTGGCGGGCGAAAGCTTCTTGCCGGCCTTCGTCTTGGCGGCAGACTATTGGACGCCGCCCGCGTCGCCGCCTTGGGGGAGATCTCCACCAGCGTCTTCGTCCTCAGCCACTCCGACGTCCAACCGGACACGTCAACGACGTCGTTGAGTAGGAGTTGTTGGGGCCGAGGGCCTACGCCCGAGGAGGGCGTCTGGCCCGGGGAGGCCGCAAGTGGGTGCCCGGCAGGAGTGGCGGGCGGCGCCTTATCGCTAGTCCTACCACCGTCAATATTAGCACGCACGTCTGCGGCTCCTCTTTGTTGGCCGCCGTGGCTAGGGTCCGCAGCCCTACCCTCCATAGCGCGGGAGAGGTGACTGCCGGGAGGGATGGCCCGCCGTGGTGTTTATGGGGCGGGGCCAACGGCGAGGGCGATGGCGCGTGCACGAAATGTGCCCGCATTTTTCTTGGCGCGGATTCCGGGGCCGAACTCATGTTTGCAAAGACCACTTGAGTTCGGCCCTCAATCTCAAGTGCCGGACTTGAAAAATCGGTCACATGAGCTCAAAACGTCATTATGAAATCAACTCAAGCTATTTACGACATCTGATTAGCGCACTTTACCTGAGTTCGGTACTGTAATATCGCGTACGAACTCTAGTCAAGTAATATCTCACAAGGCCTTACCAATGAAATAGGGCCTTTCGCGTAGGGCGGGTGTTTACCATGTAGGGTTTCTAGGGTATAACTGTACTTAAGCTCGTTGAAACGGCGGACCGAGACTTGTGTTGACGGTTAAGTAAAGGGGGAAGCGGGGCACAAAAGAGGCCCGTCACGGCTATGATCTCACGAATTAGGGTTTGCGGTCCACCCCCGATTTCGAGACATACCATGATTCGGGCGCCCCGGAAGTCAGATTTTCCACACTTTGGCTCGTGAATACTCCCGAAATCGGCCGCACAACATGCGTTTCTATGATCCCAGCATGTTGTCCGCAAACATGGGAGCACGTGGGTGTGATGGCATGTGCCGTTAAGATGCTTGACGTGGGTGGGATTGGGGCCGGAAACCCACAGCTTGGGAGGCTTAAAAAAACCAAACTTTGCCGTACGGTGTCCAATTCGAGCCAACTAAGTTGCAAATGGAAGCCCTCTCTCCAAGTAAAATGTAAGTTGACAACGAGACATGTGAGATGATAGATGGCTCAGCTGCCATCCACCCTCACCACTCGGGCCTCATAATGATGCGCGGCATTTCCGGCAACGGCCCCTTCGGATAGGCCAAGCAGTGTGTCATCAACGCTTTCGACACCAACTACCGCATGTCCGCACACGAGTAGATGGCAAGCATCCTCCACATGGCATAAAACATAGACGAGGAACTCCATTACTCGGACTTGACAACCCCAGCTGGCCCAGCATCTCCGATCTTTGCTTTTGTCGCTGCTGGTCGCGGTTCCCACATTGGGCGTGGCCACATCAACCGTGGCGGACGCGGTGGTCGTGGCATGCCCAAAAGGCAGCGCATTTGGCAGTATGAACCACATTATGTCGTCGTGCACAACCTCGGATGACGCACTAATGAAGTGGACCCTAGCCAAGCGCAAGATGATCATCCACCAGTACGACACCCCTAGAGGCACTGCCCATACGCACGTTGCCCTCCTGAGCGACGTCTGCACTGATGAAAATGACGTCATGCCCACTCCAGAAGAATGCAGCGATGAATATGATGACATTGAGGTGAGTTTCCCCTTCAGCTCGGCTGCGTCCTCATCTTCTCTCGCCCTTGGTCGTAATTTTTCTCGTTTTTGGTGATAGACTCCGCATGCTCGATCAACTAAACAAATTTTCGAAGTGATTTCGTTACGTTCGATCCGCCCTCCGTCACCTCTAGCGTTGGTGGTGTTGGAGTTGACGTTAAGGGCAGTGGCACATTTCGGATTACCATTCCCTTGGTGTATGGCGAGTCCATCCGCCGCATAGTCCATGCGATATACACCCATGACATGTCGTCTCGCTCCGCTCAACGCATCGGTCGCCTTCTCAATGTCAGTTGGACGCAGACTCACAGCGGTTGCGAACTCGTTTCCCCCACTAACTTTGACACTGGACTGTTCATGGAGCCCACATGAATGGGTGTGCTAATTCTGTCCGGCAACGGACTTTACTTGCTCCGACATGAGCAGGCGCCTCACCCAAGCCCCCCAAAGGATAGGCTGGTTGGTGTCAACCCTAGTGTCGCTCTCACTGCACAGTGCGACACAAAACTGTGGCACTGCCGGTTCGGAAACCTCAACATGCAAAGCCTTGAGGCTCCGCAAGCGTATCTACAGCCGCGTTGTTGGTCTCTCCGGTGGTGTTCCACTCACCATGCTCACGTCAACACCGCCCGACGCTTACAAGTTCCGCGTCTTCGGGTGCATAGTCTTCGCCAAAGTGCCCGACAAGTTACGTCGGAAACTAGGCGAAAAAACGTTCCGTGGCGTCATGGTCGGCTAACCGCATGACGCCCTAGGGTACCGCATCTACAAGCCCGCGACCCGCCGCATCACCACGTCCGTCCATGTTGATTTCCAAGAAACCACTCCGGGCTTCGGCGCATGCCAACCCGTTGACTCGCTGATCGGAGACGCCGACGACCCGACGACACCTCACCCATATCCCACCCCCTTGCCATTGACACAATTGCGATCATTAACACCCATCGCCCACCTGAGGCAGACTGCCCGCCCCGCTTCAAATCTCACCCCATTCGCTACGGGGAACTCGTGGCACGATTGTCCGATCATCCTCCGGTCCTTGTCACGGCGTGTTGTGACCCTTAACATGGAAAGGCCAAAGAGGACATTTTCGAACAATTCTCCGTGCCCAGCTTGAAAACAAGACCGCATCACCTCCCAGAGGGCGTAGCACATGACGCCATTGCTCTTCTCTCGGCCAGAGACTGTGTCGAGCCGAAATCGTACCGGACTGCCCTCTCCAACGCCCAAGCACCAGAATGGTAAGCCACGATGCAGCAAGAGTACTCCTCCCTCATGGATGATGGCACGTGGGAACTCGTCGACCTTCCACCCGGCCGAGTGGTCGTCAACATCACGTGGATCTACAAGGTGAAGTCCGACACACTCGGTGATGTCTCCCGCTTCAAAGCCCGGTTCGTAGCCAAAGGCTGCAGCCAACGCACATGCCTAGACTATAAGGAGATTTTCTCCCGGGTCATTCGCATGGCAAATCTCCGACTCTTCCTCGCCATTGCGGCCGCCCGCGACCTCGAACAATGTCAGCTTGATGTCGTCACGGCGTTCCTCTACGCTCCCAACAACGAAGACGTGTACATCCGCCAACCCCTCGGCTTCTCGGAGGGCACTTCTAAATTGTCTCAAACGTTGCCTCTACGGATAGTTCCCTCGCGAGTTCAACATGCTCATGCGTGTCTTACTTGTCGAAAACGGGTGGCAGCAATGTATCTCGGACCCGTGCATCTATATCTTCCGCGCCGGACACATCTTCGCCATGATCGCCCTCTACGTGGACGACATTCCCGCCGCATGCAATGATACTACGTGGCTCACGTCGTTCAAAGCTCGCATGGGCGCAAGATTCAAAATCAAGGACTTGGGTGACGTCTCCCAACGCCTCGGCATGCACATTACCCGTGACCGATCGGCCCGCACCATTTCACCGGACCAATCCCAATACCTGCGCGACATCCTCACCAAGTACGGAATGACCGAATGTAAGCCCTCGTCCCTACCTATGGACCTATGCTTCCTGTCCGGCCTAGCACACATAGACTCCCCGCCTCCCCTCACAGGAGAGGCTAAGGACGTCTACCCATGCCTCCTCGGCAACCTTTAGTACGCGGCAGTCTGCATACGTCATGATGTTACTACGGCGTTGAGCATCCTTGGCTCCGCCCTGGCACATCCTACGGAGGCTCACCGGCATGCCTTGAAGAAGGTGGTTCGCTACCTCCATGGCACTATTGACATGCGCCTGACGTTGGGGGGTGCGGACCACAGTCTCCAACTTACATGCCTTGCAGACGCGCAGTGGGCCAACGACAACGGCACACGCAAGTCACGTTCGGGCTACATGTTTACACTCGGCCGCGGACCCGTCAGCTACAAGTCCAAGCAACAAACATGTGTCGCCCAATCCACTTGTGAGGCTGAATACTACTCTGCGGCAGACGCCACCAAGGAGAGACTCCACCTCCGCTTGCTCATGTGGGAGATCTTCAATGCCCCAACACCGGAACAACCACCATCTAGGAGGACAATCAAAGCGCCATCGCGTACTCCCAAAATGCCTTGGTCAGCAAGAAGACCAAACACATCGGTTTGAAGTGGCACTCTCTTGACCACGTGGAACATGGGACAATCAGGTTGAGGTATCTCTCCACTAACCAAATAGTAACTGACATGTTCACCAAATAAAGGACTTCTATAACATGCACTTGCGAGACATCGAAATTCAATCCTGGGTGGAGCATATCCAATGCAACGGTTCATCCCGCAGCTACCCTCATGGGGAGTGTTGTAAGTAATGCCTACTAGTTACTAGTTGCAGATAGCTACTGTAAGGTATTCTAGATATGATTAGTACATGTCTAGATTGGACACATCAATACTCCGTTTGATTCGGTACATAGCTGTCGCTAGGCTATAGCTCCCCACTTCCGTTGTCCCGACACCACGCCTCGGGTTGGTTGTCTCGGTGATTGTCCTATTTGCATCACTGTGATTGCAACTACGTATGCGTTAGTTACCTTCCATATTGAACGTATGTGCACGGTTCAACAACCTCCCCTAGCCAGTAACTCCACTGCGATAGCCGGATCCGTCACACGGCTTGGCAACCTCGGCGCGATCAAGGCTTTGAGCTTACATTCTAACCTTTCGGTGGTCAACAACTTCTACAAGAACCGCGGAAGCGAGCCAGTTGCACTAGGCGACATGGTTGCACACGTGCGCAAAGGACTAGCAGCGTCACAAGTGATACTTGCACCTACGCCCATCCGCGTACCATTACCGGCCCAACTTATACTACTCGCATCATTACGGGCAGAGGCGGTACGCCTCGAACTACCGCAGCTAGGTACTACGGAGGTACCGCTAACCAAGATCGAGTTGCTGCGAGCATATGTCGCTAACACTGTAGTATTTTTCTTATTGTCACGCGGTGGCGCAGAAATTGAGTGCCTTACTCGTGACCTCGTCACCACACAACAAGGTGGAATCATAACGCATCATCGAAATATGAAGGGGCAGCGAGGAGTAGGTGCAAAACACCGACCACTTTGCGCCATCTTAGAGAGCGCCCATAGTCGAGTAGCCAGTCTGTCGGATTTCTTCGACAACTAGAGACAATTCAGAGACAAAGTGTTGTGCAGTAATCAATTTGCTACACAATAATGTTGGTCGAGTACCATCGTGATAGTACGGCTGCGACTCAACACAACAAGATGACAAGCCTGTCAACAATAGAGTGGATTATCTTGCTGATGGTGGCAAGTTGCTGAGCGTTCGATATCATCTAACGGCTCAGAATATACGTTGGCGTGTGCTCACCACAAGGTGAGTGCGTGTCCTGTGATAGGCAAGTGTTAGGCATTTGCTGAGGGTGAGATGACATGCGGTGTCACTTAGTGAGTGTTAGCATTCCTTATCGTCCCCTCAACTACAACAGGTTATGGGCCCTCAAGGTGCTAGTTGTTGGAGTCTTTTGTCTTGACTAGAACCTAGAGCTTGCTTCTCGAAGAGTGGTAGACCTTTGTGGTGTCGCACGATACGGGAGTGCGGTTGGCTCACAAAGTGGATGGCTCTTGCTTGTGTTTGTAGCTGTATTTTGATACCTGGCCGGTAGCGACTTGTTTGTGTCGCTTGGAGCCTTGGACCCTTGAACACCGACTCGTGTGACGTGAAGATCGGCTTGCTTTCCTTTCTTCTAGCTTGGCGCTTTCTAGAATCTTATTCGCTTCCATAGCTTGTCACCTGCCACTTTCCTTCTCTCTTGAAAACCTATAGTGATCCGGCTGAATTCTTGGAATTGCATATTACCGCAATTGTACTAGCACTCTTGTACGACGTCACTTGACCGACCTTCTGAGACTCGTTTCTGATTGCCTTTGCTGTATGGACTCCGGGAGTACATCTGCGTCTTCAATCAGGCCTTTATCGTCTCCTTTTTCTGAGCCGTGTTGCCCGCCTCTTGACCGGTACTTGGTGCTTTTCTTGGTGGCAATTTTCCTGATTTTCTGGTGCTCCCGAGAGCGCATCCGACGCACCTGCCATGGACTCCGTAAAACTACCGAAGTTTAGTGGGGAGAGACGAGATTTTGATGAGTGGAAGAAAGGTTTCCGCGCCTTTAGCATGATGGTGAGGTCCGGCTTTGTCGTCGGATGGTGCCGCTTCATGTCATCAACAAGTCGACATGTACTCCACAATGATTCTTGCGTTGCCGGAGGACAATCTTTCCATTATCGGCAATGCTGGAGGGGATGACAAGACTTGCGGCCACAACGCGTGGACCGCGTTAGTCAATCATTACGAGGACGATGGTATTTACCGGTGTACGGAGCTAGTAAATGACTTGGACACGTCGCAAACGGACGGCGAGAGCGGCATGCAATACTTAA
The DNA here is from genome assembly GCA_026401115.1 of Tetraselmis chui. Taxonomy (NCBI): domain Eukaryota; kingdom Viridiplantae; phylum Chlorophyta; class Chlorodendrophyceae; order Chlorodendrales; family Chlorodendraceae; genus Tetraselmis; species Tetraselmis chui. The sequence goes on from JAPMLY010000012.1 coordinate 157,128, forward strand.
ACCGGTTAGTTCGATTGCAACGACAGCTTTCCCGAGTTGGGGACGTCGTCCACGACCGGTGTATCATAATGTACTTGGTGAAGGGCCTGCGCAGTGATTACCACTCCATCACCGACACGAGGGACGTACGCAACCTCAGCTTGGATGCCGTCAAGCGTGATCTTCGTCAAAAGGGCATGCGCATCGAGAGTCGTGCGCAATCACATGCAGCGCAGCCTCCAACGCCTACGGCTCTTGCAGCGTCTCATGACGACGCAACGACTGAAATTTTGAAGCGGCAAGTCTCCGAGCTCCAAGACCAACTAAGATCTCTTCAAGGAGCTACGACTACTCGTGACTAGAGGCTAGATCCGGTACTTTTTGCGGAACTCGACGCGAGGTTCGGGCGACGCTCGATCGTTCGCTTCGCTTCAGACCTCAATACCCTACTGCCAAGATACAACGCAGGATGGAGAGACCCGACGTGCGAAGCGGTGGACGCGCTCCACATATTAGACGACAATTCGCGCCATGAAAACAACTGGTGAAACCCCGCCTGGCCCCTCCTCATCGTCCATTAACTACGGTAGAGCGGCAAAGCGGCTGCACTAGTCGGCCCCCGATGGACATGCAAAGTATGGCACCAAGCGCTTACCGAGATGGCTTCATAAGAACTGATCGTCGCGCCCCGTCCAAACTTGTTCCAACCCGTGCGTCGGGCGCTACACGGTACAACATGCAATCCTCACTCGGCAGTCAATGTATTCCGAGTTCCCTCCCGGCATGGCTCTACCTAAGACGAGGAGCGGTGAGTGCTACGTTAGCACTTTTTACGGGATTACACCGCGAGCCAACAATCCCAAACCCACAGTTCGGCAAACAACCTAGGCTCAAGTACAGGGTAAATGTCACAACCAACACCAACCCGTAGATAGAGACGACGAAGCCGTACCTGACTAGGATTCTCGGCTCGGACCTTCTCAGCGCGAAGACCATGGCCCTACTCTCCGCAGCATGGGCACCCAACACAGCAGCAACTTACGGCGATTGAAGACGCGCTAGTACGAGTGCACCTCCCAGTCTCTATCGCAGTCTAAGCCCTACGCATGACCCAAGCCCTACGCCCCCAACTCACGGATTCTCCTACGCGCGCGGCGCTCCAAACAAGCCCAACACGAGACTAAGTTCGACTCATACGGGCATGTACGACTGTGGTAATACTATACTTATTCTTTAGTCGCGGGGGCTCAAGCATAGATTGCTTAACCGAGGACCTCGTCGCATCCGACGAAGACGGCATTCGCTTATACCATCGTACAAGTAAAGGACAACGCGGAGTGTCATCAGAACGCAAACTATTGCGTTACCTTCCGCCCACGGTTCATATAGAGGTGATTCAAATCTAAGTGTTCTTCGATTTTATTCGACGCACTCTCTCGGGCGGAAAATAGTCAACAACGCGGTGGGCGATCGACTTGTCGGAAGAACACGAACAATGGACATCTAACACGCTCACTGACTGCCTCCACGAGGTCACATCGGCGCTTCGGGAGCGCCCCCCCACAAGGTTTCAGCTGGACCTCGCACTCCTTACGCAAGGGAGCAGTGACAACCGCCTATAGCGTTGGAGTTACGTTGTAGAAGATAGAGTACTTAGGCGAATGGTCAACGGAGTCAAGCGTCGTCCTTGACTACAACAACCCGACCGTCCTTGCATGACGATCAGAGTGGTTTTTCTTTGCCTAGCTAACACTTTGGGGTGGCCAACCGACGATCAACCCGCCCAATGGCGACAACATGGCAAAAGGAGCCTCCCCTTGCTTTGTAAATGGTCATATTGATATTATAGAGGTTTAAATTTCATTCGGGGCGAGAAGAGTCGGGCGTTGCCACGACGTTACAAATTCTAACCGCTATATTACTCATGTAAAAAAGGTAAAACACATACATGCGTTACCCCTATATGACGCGCCGACATACAGAGGTCGTCCACCTCCTGCCTTTGCGTGAGCACAGCTCACGCAACCCTCCCTCCCGAGTCCCGATTCCCTCAGTTAGCGTACGTACCGGGCCCCTTGCGAGCAAAAACTGTACGAGATCAACACTTTTGGCAAACTTAGCCTCCCTTTGCCTACCTTTGTAAATGTACGGATGAAGAACGGTTCCAGTACGGGTACAGTACCTGCACCTCGACTGGGCTACCTCCGTTCGAGCTATCCAAGCACCAGCACAATAACATATCGCTAAGCGGCAGCAGAATCACCTCCGCCCTGTCACAGTATGAGCTTCGTCCCTGCGCGTCACAGCTATATCATCTGATTTTTAAGTGGCCAGTGCTTATAGGGAGTGTCAGAACTTGTGAGGACACGCCGGTACGGAGTTTTCTCGCAGAGACTCGCCCGACGACGCCACCTTGCGCTTTTCTCCAATTCCGAGGTTGCCTCGCCGCGTCTCAACATGGCGCCCTCAGAAACCAGCGAGTAAGCACCGAGCCCACCTGCTCTTGTAAAATATTCCTCTTTGGAGCACGTACCTAGCATGCCCCCTGTTCTCTGTGGTAACTCAGTCGGTTGCCGTCAGTCGTCGAGCAGATAGCGGCCGTTTTTTTGTCGTACCCTATCAGTCATTGACTCGGCACCACCGCTCGTCTGTCTCCTCCTTCACCCGTCCATACTGTCGTAACTAAAAGCGATTTTCGATGCTTGTAACTCACCTGTCTTTTTTAGCAATTCACACTCACCAACGTACTTGACGGCGCCTTCCCTGCGCTACTCCCTCGTCTGTGCGCTCCAACCCAAACTGGACACTCTTTATTTAACCAACCCCTTTCAAAAACACAATAATATAAAGAAAAACGCACACTCCCCCACAGCCTTTACTGTGGTTGAATATGTGTGCGTTGTCTGCTACTCCAGGGTGCTGTGCCGTTACTACATGCAGGGGGTGTGCCGTAATGGCCCCAGCTGCCGCTTCTCTCATGACATCCACACCGCACCCAGCATGGTAAGCGCCAGCATCGTCATCACCATTCCCTCCTGAGCGTAACATCCAAGCACAGGGGACCCGCACCTGTACGTCATATACTCCCCATAACACCCCTGCGAGCACTACGTGCACCCGCTCTGCATTAAATCCAACGCCAATCGTTAAAGATTGTCAATCACTGGAAGGGCGGCGATGGAGATGGTGTGTGCCGCATGGGAGTGGGCTGTGCATTGAATGGGCCTCTGTGTGGTGACAGGTTTGCAAGTTTTACCTGCAAGGGCACTGCAGCTACGGTGCCAAGTGCCGCTACGATCACACTCGCCCAGACTTTGCACCCAAACCGCAGCCTCCCAGGTCTCCCACCCCCCACCCACCCTGTCCCGTCCATATCCACCCCATTACGCGCGACACACAGGAGCACTCCACGCCTGCCCCTCTTGCCGTTTTCGCCAGGCGTGCATATAATCAATCCAGTGACGAGCCCATGCGTGGGGCTGCTGTTCTGATTTGCGTAGGCCAACATCTCTGCCGGTGGTATCTCGGCCAGAGGGTGACATTATCCCCGCTGTGAGGCAGCTGCAGCACATGATGGCCTCCAGCAGTGTGAGTGACACGGGGGGGGCAGAGATGTGGGGTTCGTCCGCTTCTGCATGGGCCAGTGGCACTGGATACGCGCACGCCCCTCAGAGCAGCTCTGCACAGGAGTTTAACCTTCCAGACGATGTGAGTCCTCTAAAGAAAGCCAATTGCGCTGTTTTGAATGTCATCACACTCTGCAACTACACAGCTCAATGCACGTGCCCTGGTCCTTTGGCGGGCTGATCTCATGGTGCTTGCTGATGCTGGGTTCAGTTGGGCGATCTGGGCATTTCAGTGGTGATGGACCAGCATGAGGTAGATCACTGGCACGCGCCCAGACCACAAGGGGTGACCGACCCAGCGGAGCTACCTATCTGCAGCCACTATGCTACGTTTGGCTGGTGTGCTAAAGGGTACAGCCGCCCTCCCCGTTACTTCTCCCACATCCTCTATGGCCATCGGCTTCGGTATCTCCCTATGATGCCATTTACTGTGAGCGCATTCAGTGATTCCGACTGACGTGAGTGTGCCCTGCCTAGGGAGGACTGCCCAAAGATTCACGGCGACTTATGCGAAGTTTGTAACAAGTGTATTATCCATCCGTACAGGTGATCTATTTGGCACTTGGGTTATATTAGGCAGTGCTTGCTTGCCTCCTTGCAATTATGGAGTGCCGGGGGTTTTGAGCTGTGAGGGTGGGCTGAGCGCGCTGCCCCATTCAATGATGGAGTGAAGGATGTTTCGTGCATTGAGTGTGGGCTGAGCAAGCTGCCTTTCTCTGTTGATAGGCCGGAAGAGGCTCAGGAGCACATCACGCAGTGCAAGTTACGGAAGCAGCGTGCAGATGCGTACTTACGTGGAGCCGACGTTGAGTGTGCCATCTGCTTAGAAAAGGTGAGTACTTCCTTTCTGCATTGGCATTGTGTAACTCCCTTTCTGCCCCCAAGTCAAGCCACCCCATAGCAGCCTGTGTCCTTGATCGCGCCCGTGTTTCGTTCAACAGGTGCTAAGTAAGCCATCCGCAAGTGAGCGCAAGTTTGGCCTCATGAACTGCGAGCACGCGTTCTGCCTGAACTGCATCCGTGGGTGGCGGAGCCAGTACAGCGGGGTGGATGTGGATACGGTAGGTGGGGAGTGTGTTGTTTTTGTGGGAGGGCACAGGTGTTACCAATGGAGCAGATCGTCGACCATTGGGCATTTATGCACAGGCTGACATGGCAAACTTGCTTTGCAGGCCCTGCGCACCTGCCCGCTTTGCCGCACGACGACGCACTTCATCACACCCTCCTCCGTCTGGCCCACCACAGAAGAGGAGAAAGCGGTCATCATCGACGGTGCTTGCCCACCTACATGTGTCTCTCGCAATCACCCGCCTAGCTGTCGTCCAGCACCAACCAATTTCCCTCCCCCTCTGTGCTTGACCTCATCCTCAACTTTCACCGCAATGCCACAGGCTATAAGGCAAAGCTTTCGTCCATCGACTGTAGACACTTCAACAAAGGCAACGGGACGTGCCCGTTCGGCACCTCCTGCTTTTACCGGGTATGCACCTACCTTACCCCCCACCCCCTCCTTCCCCACAGCCCCCCCTTATTCTTATCATATGGAAGCCTAACGAATGGTATAAACAATTATGGACTTTACTAATAAAAGCTTCCGCTGTGTGGTTCCCTCAATAGTGTGTGCCATATGGCCTAATATCGTTTGTTCCAAGGCACGATTGCTGCTGTTGCCATCCTCTGACACGCAAGTAATTGCACTCGCCTGCGCAGCACATGTTGCCAGACGGCAGCCTGGACGAGCCCTCCCTGCGCCACTACGGTAATGCAGACGGCGAAGTGAGGGTGATAAAGCCTGTCCTGCTCGCGCACTTCATGGATGCACTGCAGCGGTGAAGGGGGCAGAAAAAGGAGACAGTTGCCCTTTCCGCAGTACCCAGTGCAGATGGACGCCGCTCGTGAAGCGGTGCCAAACCCAAGAGCCCGGGTTACGGTGGTGTAAGCTTGGTCAGTTGGCTGCGATTCCATCACTGTCTCGCACTTTCGATGCATTCAGCCAGGGACGTAGCTGCCGCTGTGCAGGACGGGTTACAGAACATCTGCATGGAGGGGGTAAGGGTGGGGGCGAGGGAGCTAGGGCGCCGGGGTGGGTTCTGCCCAGGGCCGCTTGAGCTCGCGGTTTATGGCGGTCCGCATCTCTGCGTAGGTCAGGTAACCAGAGACGGGCGTCACCACCTCCTCCCATTTCCGTTGAATGGCCTCCGAGAGCTCCGCCCCAATCTGCTGCTTCCCCGTCGAGCTCTCACCCGTGTTTACCTGACAACGAGTGCGATGCGGCATTCATTCGTAAGGATATGTGAGTGCTCGCATTGATGTCGTTGTTGGTGTTGGATGCCAGGCCACAACGCACCTTTCCTGCGCTCTGCCCGTCCAGTCCGGCACGCTCAGGCAGCCCGCATGCGGTGTTTCGAGCCAACTTAAGGTGGTGCTCGTCAAACTTGGACGAGTGTGCGCTCATAAACTCGATGCTGGACTGCCTCACAACCAACTCCTGCGCAGCGTGCGCGCACACACGTAGACACACAGCAGCAGTCATTGATTGTCCCACTTGGAAACACGAATTTCAGTGTCGTGATTGACGCACCTGCAGGGCTGCGTCTGACTTGCCACAGCCAATAAACTCTGCGATTGTGGCCACACACGAGGGCAAGTCCTCCTGCATACGCAAGATAATGAATGTTGGTGTTATAGCTGATGAGCTGCGCTGATGGGTGACAGGAGGGGGAAGGGGGTTGAACTTACCTTGAGGTCCTCAAAGTGGAGCCATAGCACGTCACTGTCATTTCGGTGGGGGTACCATGAGGCAATGTTGTGCCAGATGGAGGCGTTGTTCAGCCAACTCTGCGGCTCCCCACGCCTCAGGAAAAACTCATCCAGGAACTGATCGATCGAAATGGCGTCCTTCTCGAAGAACCAGCCGTTGAGGAACTTGTAAAATGACGGCCCTGCGTCCTGGCGACAGCGAAGATAACAAAACAGGTTACAGGATGCTGCTTGGTCGAGAGAGAGAGAGTAGTCATCGGTGCATATATGTAGTTATTGGTGAACTTTGCCACCATCCGCGAAAGACGAGATGTATATTACGGAAGCGGCAGAGGACGACGTGGCACACCATGGGGTCGCGCAACACGAAAATCTTTTTGCAGCCCGAAGGACAGTGTGGATAGTAGAAATGCGTTTTGTAGGCCGCTGGACGGAAGCTCTGCACACGCGCCGAAGCCGCGCACCACAGCCGAACGGGTTAGCTGGTATAGCGTGAGATTTGCAAACTCGTCGGCTACGACACGTGTATGGTATCGGCTACTGTACCTGTTGCGCCTGTGGATCGACGCCGCTGTCCCACCCCATCTCCAGGCAGGGTATCACCACTGATATCTGTGGGGCAGTTAGCGTCGAGGTGGTAAGGGGTAGCAGCTGACTTAGCCATGTGCTCGCTAGTGAGGTCGCAAAGACACACGCGATAGTCAAGTCTGGGGCAGGCAGGGGACAACGCGCTTGCCTCGTCAAAGTCCATGCTGCCGCCACTCCGGAGGCCATGCACGATGTGTTGGGTCCAGGTGGTGCCACATTTGGGGGGCGACGCGATGATCACAGCCTCTGGGTCGGGTCTCAGGTCGAAGCCTCGCCGGCGGCCCTCTTCCGTCTCGAGCTGACTTAGCGCGCTCTTCATCGCCGCCACCACAGCGGTGTCGCTCGGCGACGCCTCGTGCGGCATGTTGCCTTTCGCGTGTTCGTCTGCACCTCACGAGCTAGTCGGAAGCAGGAACCGCGCAGGAGTTACTTGATACGACAAGGAACGCCCAGATATCAATGCGCAGTTGCGCACAGTCACGGTGCTGATTTATTATACTCGTCGCAGGTGTGGACGGGCCGTTGATGGCGATTGATTGAGGGCCAGTGGCTGGATAATTGCTCGATTGATCGTTGCTGTGGGTGGGCGACGGATTGAGGGCCAGTGCCAGGACTCGGCCGACCGCCTTATCTCTGGCGTCCAACATATGGACGAAGAAGCAGCCCTGGAAACCCGTCATCACCTGACACATCTGCAGGCGGTATGGAAGGTAGAGGTCGGCTTTGGACCTGTAACCGGCTACTATTTATTACGACTCCTCACTGCGATTTACACGTGCAGGAACCGGCCTTTACGGTTTACGCTACATTGGACCTGTAACCGGCTACTATTTACGACTCCTCACTGCGATTTACACGTGAAGTAACCGGGCTTTACGGTTCACGCTACATTGGACCTGTAACCAGCTACTATTTACGACTCCTCACTGCGATTTACACGTGCAGGAACCGGGCTTTACGGTTTACGCTACATTGGACCTGTAACCGGCTAGTATTACGACTCCTCCCAGCGATTTTCACGTAAAGGAACCGGGCTCTACGCTTTACGCTACATGCCGTCCATTTCATATTTTACTGAATATATTTCATTTTAGTTTTAAAACTTTTATTTGGATGTCGGGTTTTTTTTTTTTTTTTTTGCGCCCCCGGCGGGATGTCGGGTTGTCACAGCGCCGGATTTTCGGGGCTATTTTGGCTCTAGTGGTAAGGGTACATTCGCTTCCCTTCTACTTCACTCCTCTTTCCGCGCGTGCTTCTCGCTGCTTGGAATGAATTATATTACGTACCACAGCCACGAGGACATGGAAAGGGGGGGGGGGGGGGGGGGAAGAGTGAGAAGCAAGAAGGTCACGTAATCCAAGACACCGCAAATGGAAACACTACATTGAGCACATGTATACCTAGCAAAGAAAGCATAGGAGAACATCAAGAACTCCCACGCAATGATGGAAACGCAACGCGTGGAAGCGACACGCGGCGCCTCACGCGATGCTTGTGACCAATGGCGCTTGTAGATAAAGTTGTGGCATGAGAAGGCATCCCAAAGGAGGGAGAAGCGGCCTCCACACCGTCCGCGGCGGCGGACTACCCGCGCAACATTGTCCGTGTGAGCGACACGGACGGCGAGAGAGACCATTCGGCGCCCGGAGGTCAACAACTTGCCCACGTGTATACATCCTCTTATGTAGGAGAATTCGCAATTGGCATGTTACCCAATTCTGTAAAAATTGCCATTTCGTGGCCGCCGAGAGCTTCCAGTTCCGTGACCGCAAACGGGATGAAGTGTATGCCGGGATGACTCCGCCCTCCGAGCACATGTGGAGCTTGGGCTTCTCAACACGGCTTAAATCGACTTCGAGAGAATGGGTGCTAGAAACGCCGAACAAACAGGAAAGCAAGGCATGTGGATAGAGCAAGTTTCGAGCTCCGAATTATGCGATGGTAGTGTGGAATTGTGCAATACTATCGTTGCAATTGAGGGGTCGTCTTATTAACATCGTAATATTTGTGAGAAATGCAACGTTTGCCCATAGTGGGCCGCGGACCTCGGAAATAGTTTTCGCATTGGCCGGCTTCACTAACCGAGTAAGTAGTTGGTATGGACCGAAGTGTCTCCATTACATCAAGCCAAGTGCGTAGTTAGCAAAAGAAGTCGACAAAGCGTAATCCGACAATGTCTCTCGCTACTATATCAAGAAACGACTTCTTTTGAAATTGAATCGTCTAACAACAAGTATAAAAAATCGGCTGTTATTTCAAGGCGTACCCAATACCGGCATCTACGTCTTAGGAATGCAATTTTACGCCGGGAGGTCTCCTTGTCCTTCCCTCTCCATCGGCAGTTACGCCATAATATAAATGAAATCAAATTAGAAAATTTACAACAATCACCGAGTTCACGGTTCTTGTCTCCGGGCGCCCCCTATTGTAGGTCTCTTCGATGCTTAAGGATATACGCCATGTAACCATTGATCCCAACCTCTCCAATGGCAGTAGTGGTACCGTCTAAAACATATAGGTAAACAATTTTGACTTTTCTTCTATATGTATTTTTATGCATACGGGATTAAGTATGAAATGTCGCTATTCGCCACGATACGTGGCCTGCTCCAGTCGCGGCGGGGGCGCTGATCAGCAATGTTGTTCAGCTTGTGCTTATCGAGTCGGGCCTACCTTACTTGTACTCATTTGCGACTCCGGTCGTGCCGGAGCTAGGGGGGAAAGGCATGCGAAACGAACCTCGCCTAGGTCGTCGTCGGTCCCTTTTCGATCCGCGCACACCCCCGTCCGAGATAATCGCCGCTCCTCCCGTCGCAGCTCGCCACCTAGCCTAGTCGTCCCTCCTCCTTCGGGGGATGGGAAGAAGAAATAGCTAAGCCTCATAGGGTGTCGTGTTGGCGCTCATGTCTCCGTGCCAGTGTTCTATCATGTCCCATGTCCTTTGTCGTCTGTTTTCCAACACTTGCATGATCGCGTTGTGGCCGTCCGTACCCTCCCCGGTGGTTTACTTTGTTAGGTGGCCACCTATACGAGCAGTGTGCCGTTGCGATAACCATAGGCGCAGTGCTCGAGGCAGCTTATCGATAATTGGGTACCGACTAAGGGTTGATCGAACACATGGATCGAGTCACCGCTCCGCAAGTAATGGTGGGTGCGGAAATATTTATTCGAAAACCCTCCGTACCGGGTTTTTTCGGTTGCGGATGATCATGTGGACCTCCGCCGCCAGATCGTGTCGCTCATCCGGCTGCTACCCTCCACCGCGCTGCGTAGCCTCTCGCCTCGCCCCGAGGGGAGACTCGAGTCCCACATGGCTGGTCGGCTGTCAGCGAGCGCCGTGCCATGGCGTTGCTTCCCGGCTATCCGCCGCCATCTCCAACGCCCGCCGCTAACTCAGATCCGTCCGTACCCTCGTCGCCGCAAAACGACCCATGAGATGCATGTCCCGCCCGTAGACAAGAGATTACACAAGGAGTATCAAGCCTTGAAAAGAAATATCGGACTAGCCGAGCGGGAGATCTTGACGATGGTGTAAAGACAATATTATTAAAAGCCCTTTGTGATGAGGCTTTCCGACACGTGATACTCCGCGAATCGCAGCCGCCAGATTTCGCCCCGCGTAGCCCCCAGCCGTGCCATGCATGGCACGATTATTGGGTTACCAACGCCCACCACAAGGAGGTTGGGGTGAGTGCCGACGGGCCTGCGAGCGCACCCCTTCCCGGGCCGCCGCAACTGCGCCGCCGGCGAGCGCCGACATAATACAAATCATAATGGGACATGCACCGTCTATCGCTACGACAAAATATGGAAATCCTATGTCGCTTTCTCCACGATGCGCGGCCCGCTCCCGCCGCTCAAGGGCGGTGATCATCCTAGTTGGTCAGCATGTATTGGCCGAGTCGGGCTTGCCTGACCTAGGCTCATGTGCGACTCTAGTCGTGCCGGAGATGGGGGGGGAAGGCAAGCGAAAAAAACCCTCGCTAACTTTGTCGAAGGCCCCGACTCGATCCACGCACACCCTCGTCGGAGATTATAGCCGCTCCTCCCGTCGCAGCTCTCCTCCTAGCATAGGCTTCCCCCGCCCTTCGGGATACGGGGGAGAAATTTAAATTGAAATGAAATTTAAATTGTTCACAACATGTGCCGGCAAACTGGACCGACTGTTGTCTCTCGGGCCACTCTACTTCGCCATACATGACTTATTAGCAAGTTGGGTCCGGGTCTCTTCGATCAAGTACACCTATCGACACACCTATCTGCAATGTGTGTCGGCGTTCCTCGGGCGTTAAAAAACTGTAAGCAACCGTAGTAATTGCCACAGTCCCCCCGCCTAAGCAGTAACAGCGTAATAATTTTGTAATCAAGAAAAAAAGATCAGAAAAATAATCCGCTTGTCGAGAAATGCAAAATTAAACTGCTGCTCGACCTTCACGATGCACGGCCCGCTCCCACCGAACCGGGGTGCCGACCGGCGTAGGCCGGTCGGCGTTCGGGAGGGACGACGGGCCAGCCTAATCTAGCTCCCGCGTGACTTCGGTCTTGCCAAAGGTAGGAGGGGAAAGGCTGGCAAAAAACCCCTCCTCGCGCGGTCGCTCGTCGATCCCGCCGCTCCATCCCGTCAACCCCGCCCCAAGGTCTTGCCGCGTCCACCGACGCGGCGGTCCTCCTTGTCGAGGTCCCCCGTCACCTCGAGGATAGGTGGGGGGGACCGAGACACACAGACATAGAAAAAATGGGCGCTCTTGCCTCCGCGCCTGAATTTTCCCCGCTCATTTCCCCGGTTTTTCCTCTGTCTGGTACCCGGGTACCTGTCGGTTTTCCGGCCTGTGGCCGTACCCTCCCCCCTCTGATCGCGCGTCCACCGAGCAACCTGTTCTTGAGTGGGGGCCTCCGCGCTCACCCGGGCCCACGCTCAAGGAATCCAATGATTATGAAGGTCTGTCGGGGTAGTGGGTGTCGAAGAGGGGGGGGGGCAGGTCACCGTAGCCGGATCCGGCGAGCCGCGGGCGCTTGGAATTAAACAAAACCCTCCGTGCCGGGTTTTCCGGCGGCGCCGACTCAGAGGGTCGTCGCCGCCAGATCGTGTCGCTCCTCCCGTCGCGACCGTCCTCCTTGCCGTCCTAGCCAACTCCTAAGGGGGAGAAAGCCATAGCCACGATTATTGTTTGCCACCTATCGCTCCTCACGTTTGTCATGTCCTGGTCGGCTGCCAATCGTTTTGGTACCAATTAATCCGTAAAATTCCGGTTGTACCCTCCTCTTGTGGGTTACGCTGAAGGGGGCCGCCTACAAAGGCGATGTGTTTTCGCGATAACCCTAGCATACCGCCTTAGGCACTCTCGTCGATGGTGGGTACCGACGAGAAGAGAGATTGGGTGGGAAAGCAAGATCGGGGCTCCGACCTCAAAGGGGCCGGGTATGGACGTTTTACCCGAAACTCTTCGTAACGAGGCTTTTCCGGCGGCGGCCGTATTGAACCATGCAAACACAGTTAGTGTGGAAGATAACTTACGCAAACGTAGTTACAGTCACAGTCCCGCAAACGGAACAGTTACGGCGACAACCAGCCTACATGCGTGGTGTCGGGACAATAGAAGTGAGAGAGCTGTAGCCTAGCGACAGCTCTGTACCGAGTCAAACAATTTATCGGTATGTCCGATCTAGACATGTACTAATCATATCTAGAGTAGCTTACAATAGCTATCTGCAACTAATACGTATACGGTATTACTTACAACACTCCCCCTGATGGTAGCTACGGGATGAAGCGTTGCATTGGGTCTTGTCCTCCAAGGATCGCACTTCGGTGTCTTGCTAGTCCAGGTCCTGGGAGGGGTTTGGTGAGCATGTGAGCCACCATCTGGTCAGTGGGGAGGTACCTTAACTTGATGGTTCCCTGCTCCACGTGGTCTTTGAGGAAATGCCACTTCATACCGATGTGCTTAGTCTTCTCGCTGACCAAGGCATTCTGGGAGTATGCAATGGCGCTTTGGTTGTCCTCCCAGATGGTGGTGGTTTCGGTGATGGGGGAGTTGAAGATTTCCCCCAGGAGTTGTCGGAGGTGGAGTCCCTCCTTGGTGGCGTCAGCCGCAGAGTAGTACTCGGCTTCACACGTGGATTGAGCCACACATGTCTGTTGTTTGGACTTGTAACTGACTGGCCCGCGTCCGAGGGTGAAGAGATAGCCGGAGCGAGACTTGCGGGTGCTGCTGTCGTTAGCCCAATCAGCGTCGGCAAAGCCTGTGAGTTGGAGGCTGTGGTCCAGGCCCCCCCAACGTCAGGCGCATGTCGATGGTGCCATGGAGGTAGCGGAGGACCTTTTTCAGAGCCTGCAAGTGTGCCTCGGTGGGTGAGGCTTGGGCAGAGCCGAGGATGCTCAACGCCGTGGAGACATCGGGGCGTGTACAAACGGCTGCGTACTGGAGGCTGCCCAGTAGGCTGGGGTAGACGTCCTTTGCCACCCCTGTGAGAGAGGGCGAATTCAAGTGTGCAAGGCCGGCGAGAAAGCCCGGGTCCATCGGAAGGGACGACGGCTTAGAGTCGGACATGCCGTACTTGGCGAGGATGTCGCGCAGGTACTTGGACTGGTCCAGCGAGATTGTGCGCGTGGAGCGATCGCGGGTAATGTGCATGCCGAGGAGTTGGGAGAGGTCGCCTAGGTCATTGATCTTGAACCGTGCTCCGAGTTGAGCTTTGAACGATGCGAGCCAAGTGGCATCATTGCAGGCCGCGGGAATGTCATCGACGTACATGGCGATCATGGCGAAGACGTGGCCGTTGCGAAAGATGTAGATGCACGGGTCGGAGACGCATTGGTGCCATCCATGGTCGACGAGCCATGCACGAAGTAGCATGTTGAACTCGCGGGGGGGCTGCTTAAGGCCGTAGAGGCAGCGCTTGAGGTGACAAACCTTGGACGTTCCATCGTTGAAGCCGAGGGGCTGGCGGATGTACACATCCTCCCGGATGGGGGCGTAGAGAAACGCTGTGTCGATGTCAAGCTGGCAGAGTTCAAGGTCGTGGGCGGCTGCGATGGTTAGGAAGAGACGCAGGCTGGCCATGCGGATGACCGGGGAGAAGGTCTCCGTGTAGCCCAGTCCAGCGCGTTGACTGCACCCCTTGGCGACGAACCGCGCTTTGAAGCGGGAGACGTCGCCGGCTGTATCCGACCTGACTTTGAAGATCCACATGTTGTTAACGACCATGCGGCTTGGGGGGAGGTCCACAAGGTCCCACGTGCCATTGCTGATTAGGGAGGAATACTCCGGTTGCATAGCGGCTTGCCACTGGGGGGCTTGGGCGCTGTCCAGCGCAGCCCGGTAGGATTTTGGTTCCACACACTCTCGGGCGGAGAGGAGGGCGACGGCAGTAGGGGACGTGCCGGCAGGTGTGTGTGGGGGACCATTGACAAGGTCTGGGACGTGAGGGTGCTCAAATATGTTCTCTTGAGCTTTGCCTTGTTCAGGATCACAACACGCCGTTACGAGGGTCGGTGGGTAGTCGGACAATTGGGCAACCATATCGCCGTAGCGAATGGGGTGGGAGCGGAGCCGAGCATGGCGAGGGGCTGCCGGGGGAGGTAGGGGTGTGGGTAATGTGGGGTCAATGGGGTGGGATAGGGGGGAGTCTGCGGGTACGTCTTTCGAAGAGTCGGTGATGGCCGAGTCGACGGAGGGTTGTGTGTCGAAGCCTGGGGTGTCTTCCTGAAAGACAACATGTACGGAAGTGGTGATGCGACGCGTTTCCGGGTTGTAGACACGATACCCGGGTGCGTCAGGGGGATAGCCCACAATGACGCCGCGAAATGCTTTTTCACTGAGTTTCCGACGTTGTTTGTCGGGGACCTTGGCGAAAACGGCGCAGCCGAAGACGCGGAACTTGGAGGCATTGGGCACCGACGACGTAAGGAGTGTGAGGGGGACGCCCCCATTAGGTCCGACCGAGCGACTGTACGTGCGGTTGCGAAGGTACACAAGAGTGCTGACAGCGCACGACCACATGGAGTTGGGAACGGCCATGTTGTGGAGCATCGCCGATGCATTGTCCCGGATAGTGCGCCAGGGACGTTCGGCCTTGCCGAGCATGTGGTGGGCACATGGGGCAGAGAACTGCACCCCGACGCCGAGGTGTGCGCACATCCGGCGAGTGACAGCAGCTTCAAACACAGAGTCGGAGTCAAACTTGAGGACCGGTGCGAACGCGCCCGACTGGGAGTGATGGCGGGCATGCAAGTGTTTGATGTCCAAGAGGATGGTTTCCAATTCCAATTCCAATTCCACGAGTATCCGGGTGGGTATCGAGGTTGCTCTGTTGAGAGCCTGAGTCACGGGAGACAAGAGGTGAAACAGACGGAGTTTTCGGCGCCATTTCGACAGAGGGTGAAAAAGAAAGAGCTGAATAAAAAACAGGCAGCGGTAAAAACCGCTAGCCGGACTCGTGCCTAACAGCGGTTTCAAAGAGACGGCCTGATGCCCGCCGACCCCTCGGCCTGTAGCCCCGGGGTGTCTCAGAGCACCTTCTCTGTATCCTCCACCCAGTGTGGGGCACAAATCGAGGCCAAGGCCAGGACAGGTGGAGCGCTGCGCTGGTGGCTGAGTCGCTAGGATAATGTAAAAATAAAAAGGTAAGCTACGGCTGGCGTGCAACTTGTGGATGCGTATTCACCCGATGGTGCCCCCCCCCGTTCTCCAGCTTGGACATGTGTGCACCCTGTCCACACACGACGAGTGCGTCGGTGTGGGTGGCTGGCTATCGCCGTCGAGTGGCTGACTTAAGAGGGGTGGTGGCGGGTTTTAAATCGCAGTTTATACTGGCGATACCGCCGACTACAAGGTGAAAGTACTAGGTGTCTAGAGAAACTTGCCTTCTGCGGGAGAGCCGTCGATCGCAGCTCGCCGAACCAGGTTGTCGCGCGTGAGTGACGTGAGGCGGGGGCCCATAACCTATTGAACCATGCAAACACAGTTAGCGTGGAAGATAACTTACGCAAACGTAGTTACAGTCATAGTCCCGCAAACGGAACAGTTACGGCGACAACCAGCCTACACGCGTGGTGTCGGGACAACAGAAGTGAGAGAGCTGTAGCCTAGCGACAGCTGTGTACCGAGTCAAACAGTTTATCGGTATGTCCGATCTAGACATGTACTAATCATATCTAGAGTAGCTTACAATAGCTATCTGCAACTAATACGTATACGGTATTACTTACAACATGCCGATCTAAATTCAGCGCCGCCAAACCGTGTCGCTATTTTCGCCGCGGCTTTCCCCCTAGCTACTGCTGCCGAGCTCTACCCCCAAGATGGGTATGTTCGACGTAAGGAGCATTTTCGACGTCAAGCGAGCGTCCTTCCATGGCGTTGCTTCCCGGTTGTCCGCCGCAAGACACCTGCGTCCCGCCGCTGATCCGTCCGTACCCTCTTCGCCTTCACTCGCACTTGACTTTACAAGCCATATCCCCCCCATGGGACGGTATATGAGGAGTATCTTGTCTTGAAGAAACATATCGGACAGACCGAGGGGGAAATTTTGGTGCTAGTAGCCGGTAGGCAACCGGCACATGTTGTAAACAATTTCAATTTCAATCGTTGGAAGTGTACATGTAATATTTATTTATAAACGCTCTTCGTTCGCACCGAGGCTTCCCAACATGTGCTGGTCGCGCGGATCTTAGCTTCCGGATTTACCCCGCCTAGCCCCCAACCGTGCCAATCATAGCACGGCTACAGGGTTACTAACGCCCACCACGAGGAGGTGGGGTGAGTGCCGACGGGCCAGCGAGCGCACCCCCCTTCGGGGCCGCCGCCGCTGCGCTGCCGGCGGGCGCCAATATCAATTATACAGTTACAAGACAAGTTTTTAAGCACGAAGACGAAAGTTCGCAAACACGCAAAAACGACAAGAAAATATGGGCGAACGTCGATAATCACTCCCGCATCGTGCTTGCAAAAGCATCTCGCGGTGATTTGTGGATCCTTTGTGTCATATCCTGCCCCATTATCTGAGTGCTAGTCTTTGACAATTCTGTTGTCATGTAATAGGTACATGTGTCTCAGCGATATTCAGCGACACTTTTATTTTGCATCACGGAAGTACCAATGTATCGCCGTATTTCTACTCGAAATACAAAGTCACTAGCATTATCTCTTCTGGATGATAGTTCGATTATTTTTATATTGGTAAAATATTGGGGTTTAACGGTTAGTTCACGTACCATGTTGAGTCCGCCGAAGGCAGCGCGCGGAGGCAAAGCGTCACAGCGCAGTAAATTGTCCGCGGCGGACGCCCACCCGCTTTACCTAAATGCAGCGCCCGTAGTTGGTATCAGCCAGCTTTTGCCTTTGCGCTCGCCCAATCGTCTCGCGCAACAAGCATCGTAGCTCTCGTAGATACGCAAGGTGACAGCTTACACTCGGTCGCGTCCAACACATCTCTATAATAACGTGCTCTATTACGCTTGCTACATCTAGACAAGTCGTAGACGAAATTCGCGACGCACCGAATTTGTTACATCAATAGAATTCAAACAACTTGAACAATGCTTACTCGCTAACTCAACAGCATCAGAAGAGCGTGTGAATGGCCGGTTTCAGCAAGCCATTACCGAGCTAAGGGCCACGCTCAGCTCGACCATCATCACTCAACTAGCAACAACGAAACAAGTCAGCACACCGCTAGCCAATCACATCGGCGTAGACGACACGCCGAAGGCTGGAATTACGGAGCACAACGTCCGTACCGCAGAGCTGCCGACCGAGCGACCCTCGATCAACCCTACCGTGTGACCTCTGGCCCGGGGGGAAGGAATAAAGAGGGCAAGAGTGACAAGAGAGTCACGAATGTATTATTGATCATGAATTTATTTGTGATTAATAGGTTTGAACTTCCTTTTGCCGTACTTTGGATTCCGTGATCCTCTTGTCACTCTTGTCCTTTCATTTCCCCTCCCCCTTGTCCCTGTCCGTGCTCATGTTCTTATCCTTGAAATCCATATTGATAGGTTTGAACACCTTTTCAATTATACACTCCTCCACAAAAGTCCGGACAAGATTTCGCACCTTCGCAAGTAGAAAATGTAATCATGCGTCGATTTTATTGATAAATATCCCGAAATCCCAGGCAATGCTTTTGCGCGCAAAATGGAATGCACCGACAACTGCGAGGGGCGAGTTCGAACACTGCCGGGCATGTGTACTTGGGGTTATCGCACCCGCACCCGTGCGGCACGCTCTTTCAAACAGTCGCTGTGCTTGGTAGACGAAAAGAGTAACGGGCGCACAACGCCGCAATATGAACGTTGATGCGACGGTCGCGCAAATATAATGCATAGGCGACGGAGGGAGGAGGTGTTGGGCAGGCCGCTGTGGGGGAAACGCAAAAAATCGCGTATGTAGACTTACCACCGATATGCGCACAACCCAAGGGCAAGCCGCTTTCGGCCACAACGTTCAAGCGATCATAACCTACTCATATATGGTCCAAACGTTTTATAACATGTACCGATGGACGCGTCTTTTCAATGCGCGTCGAACACATCTATTTTGGAGTTCAAACTCTGATAAATGGATTTGTTATGAATTCCGGCACAGCTGAGCCGCAGTGCCAAGCAACACCCATCGAAGTCGGCTCACCTCCTGAGACAATTTGTGCGGGGTTTGTCGATATATGTCTACCAATTCTTCATTCCTATTGACCTCCGAGCCCAATTCCCGACGCGTGCCACGCGTGGGGCGGGTGTGGTTGGCACAAGCACATACCCAAGCATTCCAAACACCACCGTCAACGTGATGCGTCCTTAACGGCCAATTTGGACCTCGCCCCTCCTCTAAGCCAATCGCCCTCGCATTTACAGCGTGCAGTGTTTATCCAAACCTGCGTTATGTGCGTTTTTGCTCGCTTGTTTTCCAAGAAATCACCCGTGCCAGCGGCGTGAACTTCCGTGCTCTATTCACACACAAGCAAACCAAACCTCGCGCATTGAACACGGCACCCACGCCTCCAAACCCCCTCCAAAAAGCCCCCAAAAATACGGTTATGTGGAACACAGAGAAGAATGCAGCTTGGTATGAGCGCTTGAGCAATGCCCAAGCGTGGCGCTCGGAATGGCGTGTGTAGTTCAGACAATTTCCCGGGAGTATATGGGCTTAATTCGACAAACTCCACCGACAACACCCGCTTTAAGCTGAGGTCTAACAACCCCGGATGGCGGCTTACTGCTTGCTTCTCGGCTCTCCTACAATTGGGTGGCACTCGGGTATCGTCGTGCTTGACGTGGTGAGAGGGAAGCGTGTTCTTGACTAGCTTATGCTTAACATATTGCTTGTCCGGACTGTTTTGGAGGAGTGTACTATTGGCGCTTTGTTGCGTTTGTTTTTTGTAATCTCCATCTATAGTTTCGTCCAATTCCCACCGGCCACCCGTTTATCATTCGCCGAATGGATTGTACGTACTATCGTGATATACGAACTCGTATCTACCGTACCGTACGGCTATAATCAGCAGTGGAGGGAAAATATACAGTGAAGACATATAGGGCGCGCTCTAAGGATTACTGGACGGATGGGGGCAAATGGCGCCTGATGAATATGTTTTCCCCGCAGCACTGACGCGCGTTCATGTGGTTGATGCCCTGACATAACCCACGCGAGCGGCGACAGACTCAGTCCCTCACAACTATCAGCTGAACACAAACTATCGTTTCTCTCTGGCCTGCGCAACCCCCGTATATTCTGAGCACAAAGTCCGTCAGTTTCCTTGCTCTCGACTCTCGAAGATCTAGCGATAAGCACTTGCGATATCATCCCCGAGCAAGCACGTCCCCGGACGTAGTGCGGCCCTTATTTATGTTAGACCCAAAACAGCCACTCGTAACTCACTATCTGACCCTTTTTGGACCTCTCGA
This sequence comes from Tetraselmis chui, assembly GCA_026401115.1. Lineage (NCBI taxonomy): Eukaryota > Viridiplantae > Chlorophyta > Chlorodendrophyceae > Chlorodendrales > Chlorodendraceae > Tetraselmis > Tetraselmis chui. The sequence continues at coordinate 176,985 of JAPMLY010000012.1, forward strand.
GAAACCACACACTCCGCAAGCTTGGCTGTCGCATTCTTCAATTCAGACCGAAAGTGGTCACCCACAAGCACCGTACTCGACACGTCGTTGAAACCAAACCGGAAACCCTCCCTGTATTTACATTCAGCAAGTCTGGAAGGGGCAACTTGTTACGTGGTAGGCGTCTCTTCGGGCGCCCACCCTGTCCTCTGTGGCAGGCAGCAGCCTCTCAGAAACGGAGCACCTCCCGTTCCTGACTGGTCAGTCGCGCGGGGCGGCCGGCCGGTTGCTACGCAGCCTAGCCGCGAGCCAGGCCCCACCCTGTGCGCCGCCACGGCGATGTCAGACCCCTCAGTCGGCGGCGGCGGTGACACTGGCAACCAGAACACCGAGTCCGCGGTGTCGTCGTGCCCGCCGCGTCATGGCGGCCTGCCCTGTCAGCACAACTCCCTCCTCCGTCAGAATGACAGCCAGACTCTCAGCAGCGGCTACTATTCCTCCGACGAAGTACCTACACACTCCAGGCAAGGTCGCCAGCTGCAGCGCTACGCTGCGAGCGGCGAGCGGCTCGTAGCCGGGTGAGAGACCCATTTCTCGCCGCCAGCGCGTCGCCTTTTCGGCATTTCCCTCTCGACAACCGAACGCTTAGAACCAAGCACTAACGTCTTCCATTTTCATGCAGGTGCCTTCCCATCAAGTGGACGAACCCTCAGTCGAGGGACGCCGCCTCCGTCCGTGTCCTCCTTATCAGCAGCAGCAGCAACATAACTCTGCGCGGCCGCGTGTTCCCCAAGGTGTGGCGTAGCACTCGCGTTACCGCCGCCGTGGCAGCCCTCAAGTTGATGCGAATGCCAAGCTAACACACTACACGCTGGGTTCGTGGCCAGGGTGGCTGGGAGACGGACGAAACTGTGGAGGTTGCAGCTAGCCGCGAGACGGTTGAGGAGGCTGGCGTGAGGGGCCGTCTGGAGGTGCGACCTGACCTCTGCTTTCTGCTTTGGTTGCCTTTCTTTTTGTGAAGAGTCGCTGGTGAAGAATGGCAGGGTTTTGGGCGGGGATCTGAGACGGGGTAAGCGTGTTCCGTCTGTACTATAGGAGCCAATGCTGGGGGTGTACCCTTTTGTGAGTAAGAAACAGGAGCGGCTGGCAGGCAGGGACAAAGGCCGCTGCCTGGCGCACATGTTTGTCATGAATGTGGACGAGGAGCTGGAGGAGTGGCCCGAGAGCAAGGAGCGCTCTCGCTTCTGGGTGCGTTTCGCCGTTCTTGGCTCTGATAATGTTTCCGTCCTGGGGTTCATTTCCCCCGTTTAATTCGACAGATTCGTGGTTTGTCGGTTTGGCCACAGCTTTTTAATTAGTTATCTCTGCTGCGTCCTTTTCGTTTTACTTGTGCAGCTGTCTCTCGAGGATGCGAGCAAACAGCTCCGCCACGACTGGATGCGCGAGGCGCTTCACACCTGGGTCCAACGTCAGGGGTGGGATCATGTGCTGGAAAACCTGCGTTCCGCTGCTGCTAATGCAACGGTGGTCGAGTTGCCTGCTTCTGGCATCCCGGGCGGTAACCTGCCGCTTGCGCAGCGCGCATGACATAGCAGGTACCGCTGAAAATAGCACCGGCAATGAGGCAGCTTAACAAATTGGGGCCCCATCCCTGTCATAGGCAGCCCCGCGTTTCTCAACATGCAGAGAAGGGAGCAGCACCTCGCTCGAACAATAGAACCCACCATGTATGATCAGCGCAAACCCACGCCCCCCCTACCCCCCCCCCGTGGCATCATATGCTGCGACTCGCCGTGCGGGGCTGTGCATTTGTAGACTTTATATGACCATTAACCAACGCTCTTCAGATTAAAAGATTTTATGATTTAGAATGTAAACCCAACTGCCCACTCGACCTGGCCCACTCGCAGCAAGTTTTGGGCCATCATTCATCTTCATCGCACACATCCCCTGTTCTGAGTTCACAATTCATGCAATACGGCCCCAAGCTTTGAAGAATCGCTTTGCTGAGCTTTCTGTGGCCCGTCGCCAGAGTCCGTTCATCGACAGTGTGGGCAGCACTGGGTGTGTATCAGAAATGGAGGTTTATCGGTCCCTGAAATCCCAGTCTGCTTTTGCGTTACATGTTCCGACGCCGGACAGGTTCGTTCATTCCTTGGTATTCATTTGGCGGCGCAGTGAGGTCTTGCATGGAGAGGTGAGTTGGGTGAGTCTACTCTGCTTTAATTACACGAAAAATATTTGACACCGTTTTCAGCTGTACAGGTTTTATACACGCTTATCTCACATTCTGTATGCAAGACGAGTCCCGCGCTGTCCTGACATTTTTTCTTGGCTGTGATCATCTGACCTTTTCTATTATGGCTGCTGCAGTGGCTTTCAGTGACCGCCCATCAACAGAGTAACGGCCGCTAACACTGCCAACCCCATCCTCCCCAAGTCGCGTGACCTTCTCCCGGCGGATGTCGCCTCTGTGGGGCCTGGTGGGGGAGGTGGGGAATTAGGCGGTGGGAGAGCGCTATCTGAGGCAACATTGGGCGTAGGTGTGCGTGTCGGCGGTAGAGGAGAAGAAGCCGTAGCGGTCGTCACCCCACCTGCTACCTCTTTATCTCCGCTGGATGTAGTGGGGTTGGGAGACGCCATGGTTGTGGGTGACAGAGTGGTCAATGTTGGGGGGGTGGGCGGCACAGCAGTGGTTGGCTCCACAGTTGTGGTGGTGGGCAACGGGGGAGAAGTTGTGGGCACCGCACCATCACCCCCCCTGAACGAGATCCTGAAGACCGCTCCCCCTGCGTCGTCTGACACCAGCAGGTGACCCTCGGGGTGCATTGCCACGTCCACCGGGCGCCCCCAAGAGCTCTGTCCTTGCAGCCAACCCGTCGCGAATGCGGTGTGACTAACCGCTCTGTTGTTGTCGTCCACCACGACGCGCGTTACTTGGTAACCTTCAAAAGAAACGAGCGAGTATGTGGGTGGGGTTTGGGGGGGGCAACAGCTATCTCAGAACCACGGCAACGCCACCCTCTAATTCGAGATGTTAATAGATTGCTCCCCAATGCATGTCGATGAGCAGCTCTATGGGAAGGCAGGATTGTGATCCAGCGAGAAAACACGAGAAGAGCGCTTTGCGTTTTGTGGTTTGTGGGAGACTGTGAGCGCTACCGATCTTGTCGTTGCGGTTCCAGGAGCCATGAAGCGCGATGAAGATGCTGCGGTTGTACTCTTCAGGGAAGGTGGGGCCGGTGTAGAATTCCATCCCCAGGGGAGCCACGTGCGGCCCCAGCGCCTGCACGGGTTCAGTGTACTGCGCACAGTCGACCTCCCCGCTGGCGTTCAGGTCTGGGTCCGCGATGGGCTGGCCAGGCCCAACGTCCCTCACGTAAGGATCTCCGTTTCCCTCCGTATGGCAGAATGGGTACCTGTGCCATGGGCATAAGCACGCAATTGATGAGCGCACTATTCAGGAGCTTTTCTTCTGCTCATTCTACCGACCCAGCTGCTTTACGCATAGATTTAAGTCGCGTGGTATGTGAAGAGTGTTGAGTTGGCTGATTGTTGAGACTTGCTGAATCATGGACGACACATACCCAAAATGTGGCGGCACGTTATTGCGCTCGGGTATGACATTCAGCTCGCAGTCCTGCAGAGAATATCAAGATCGGTTGAGCACTCGGATGTGTGTGTGTGTGTGTACACAGGCTCGAGGGTGATGTATTCAGTTGGCTAGGCTGACTGAACCACGAGTGACAGAGTAGCAGTGATGAGAGTGGGTTGCCGAGGGGAGAGGACTGACAGGTAGATTGTCGCCCATCCTGTCTCGCCCGTTGTCAGTGAACCACAGCTGTTGGGTGTCGGGGTGCCAGGCGAAGCCCACGGTGTTGCGAATGCCCCTCCCCACCGTCTCGACCTCCAACGTCTCCAAATCTAGGCGCTGCAGAGAGGCTGCAAAGGTCGATAACACACAAGCGAGATCACTGGTTCATTCATTTCCGAGTCACTGCAAAATCTCGGCATGCAGCGGCTCTTTCGGCGAAGCTTGCGTGGCGTCGACTCACCGAAGGGCTGGTCTTCGACGCAGATATTGCAGTCGGCGCCGATAGCGACGTACAGCTTTCCGTCCGGACCAAACGCTGCGTAGCGCCACGCGTGTGCGTTCTGAGAAGGGAAATCGCTATAGAGAAGTGTCTGTATCGGGCAGGGGGTTAACAACGGCACGAATCAGGGATTTTCTCCGCTCAAGTGACGATGAGCGTGAATAATGGGGTTGAGGTTGTAGATGGCCGATGGCGCGGTGGCGAGAAAGAAAAAGCAACGGTCGGGAATTCGACAGGTCGCTTTCTGCCCTTAATTCCAATAATACGGTACGCACAGGAGGAGGGAAGGCCTCCTCAGCAAGCGCATACTGATCCACGTCCGTGTATTGCCACACCGAAGTCGGAGTCACGACGTAGAGGTCGCCGTCACGCCACGCGATGCCTGTGAGACGTGGTGCAGTACGCGGCACCGAGATAGATCGAAGTCAAGACTGCCACGCTGCGATCGCACACCAACGACGGGTAAATTAGGTGTCACTGATGTTTTTGAAGCATACCATTTGGAGTGGGCTTGTCGTTGATGACGGTCGTCACTGCATCGGCGCGCCCGTCGCTGTCGGTATCGACGCAAGCGTAGACGTCACTCAACCGGCGAGTGCTTACGTACACAATCCGCGAGTCCGAGCCGCTGATGCTGAGGCTACTTGCACAGAGAGCAGCGCATATCGTTAATTAAGCTCTCCTTAACCATAGCTTGGCAATCACTGAGGGACAGTTAGGTTAGGCACCTGCGAGCGTTGGGCAGTCCTGTTGCGAAGTATGAGATCGAAAATCCGGATGGGAGCGATATGTCTTCCAAGCCGACAGCCAAAGCGGGACTCAGCAGCAGCGGGGTCAGCGCGATACACGAACACAGCACAACGAAAGGTAGCGGAGGATGCATAATGAAATTCGTCATCCCGACCCGCCCGATAGAAAGGGCAGATGGCCCTCAAATACAAATTCCGCCGCAAAGCCGTGTTGCAACAGTGGTGATGCCGCATCGATTGCGAAACTTTCATCACCATGCGCCTACCCGTATGTGGCAAACATGTACCTCCTCATGATCAGCACTCGTGCAGTTGCGCTCGATTAATCCGTATGTGCTCGGTTGCTGGAAAAACGTTCGGATGTTTTTCTGACCATCGAATATTGCTTTGTTTCAGCAATTATTTACGACCGGAAGATTGCTTGTACTACCGCACAACATGTTTTTTTTTTTCAAATTCAGGATGAGATATGTAACTAATACATTTATTGTAATACCCGCCTTTCGCAAACGAAGGACGAGACATAGGACGGAATTCAACATCTTCCCGTCGCCGGCTCCACCTCCTCCCCTCCCCCCCTCATCGGGGGCGCCCTGGCAGGTCGCCCCCGCCTACTCCTTCCCCTCCCTCCCTCCGCCCTTATCGTAGCGAGGAGGCATGGGAGGGGGGTGGCCATGTGCGTCCTCTTGTGATCTACGCTCCTCCCCGGGCCTTGTTATGACCGGGCAACGGCCAATGGGCCGTTGACCGGCCTTCGCGTCTTGTTCCTTGGCCGTCCCGATTGGCTTCTCCCTCTCCTCCTCCCCCTTTCGCCCGGTCCTCCGCGTCTAAACCTCCCCGTCGAGACTCTGTTGTTGGTCGTGCCCGTACTACGGTACGTGCGTCGACTCATGTGTGCCCCCTCCCGTTTCCCCGGTCCGTACTTCCGCATCGGGCCGCAGCGCCACTCGTCATCCTGCGCGACGCCCTCTTCCCTCCGCTTTGTCTCTACTCCCCCCTTGTGGCTCTTGGGCTTTTGTCGTACGCGCAACTTGTGCGTCCGCTACACGTGCCGCCCGTCGTCCCCTTGCGAGCCGGCCCAAATGTGGGGGTGCGGGTGCAATTGTGCGGCGAGCTGTAGTGATGATGTTGGTGGGCGACGAGTTGCACCTGCCGGTGTTGGTTCGCGGGAGGCCGCCGGTGCAAGTCGGTGTTCTGCTGGTGCTAATCCGGACATAGGGCTATTGTTGGTGTTGCCACTGCCGCCGCTACTACTACTATTGTTGTTGCTGCTGCGGGTGCTTATTGGCGGTTGGCTGTTGTTGCTCGTAGTGGTGGGCGCAGGGCCATAACTAGCGGTGTTGTTGCTGCTGGTGCTGCTACTGGGGGTGCTGTTCATGATGCTGTTGCATGTGTTGGTGCTAGTTGGCGGTCAGATGTTGCTCGTTTTGCTGTGGACAAAGGGTTGCTATTGGTGTTGTCGCTGGTGGTATTGTTGGTGTTGTGGTAGCTGCCGGTGCTAGTTCGCGGTTAGCTGTTAGTGCTATTCATGGTGGGCGGAGGGTTGCGACTGGTGTTGTTGTTGTTGTTGCTACTGTTGGTGGTAGTGGGGTGCTACATGTGGGGTTTTTGCAGTTGATGGAGTTGGTTGGCGGACGGCTGTTGATGCACTTACTAGCGGACATAGAAATGCTGCGGGTAGGGCGGTTGGGGCTATTCATGTCGCTATTGTAGTAGCCACCGGTGCTGTTTCACGGCCATTTGTTCCACCTAATGCTAGTGGGCAAAGGGTTGCACCGGGTCAGGGACTGGATCCGCCATTTTTTTGTTGGGTTCGGATCCATGAGTACTTGATTTTTTCGGATCCGGAACTAGTGAGTACCTCTAAAAAAGGGATCCGGATCCCGCGATTACCTGTGATTCTAGGGTTCGGACCCCACGATTACCTACTGAACCTTGGGTTCGGACCCCGCGATTACCTGTGATTCTAGGGTTCGGACCCCGCGATTACCAGTGATTCTAGGGTTCGGACCCCGCGATTACCTACTGAACCTAGGGTTCGGACCCCGCGATTACCTGTGATTCTAGGGTCCGGATCCAGCGATTACCTGTGATTCTAGGGTTCGGATCCAGCGAGTACCTGTGTTTTTGATTCCGGAACCGAGTACATGAGTACTTCTAAATTTTTTGGTTCCGTTGGATTCGTTGGGTTCGCGATTCCAACAAGTACTCGAAGTACTCATGCAAATTGATACAAATTGCGCATTTTGGGGGAAGTTTGTACTGCAATTTGAATTTTTACATCTCTACTAGTTCTATTGCGCCTGCTCATGCTTGGATCCCATACAGTAGATACGTACAATTCACTTCCCATACTTTCTGCCCGCTGCAAACATATTTAGTACTTTACAGTCTATCCCATACAATTTAGCAAAGCTTTTGGACCCTCCGGCAAGTGCCACAAGCAATGTATGTGAGTTTATAGCCCTCCGGCTCAAGAAAGACACTTGCCATCACAGGGAAACAGATTCCGATGCAGTACCATATTTCACATATGATGTGACAAGTAATGCCAAATGGTTTATCGCATGGCCATTGCGAGTCCACCAAATGAACATTAAATGCACAAAATATGGATGAAAACAGGTTTCAGACAACCATTTCTTACAGTTTATATAGACTTGTGACAATTGAAATTGAAATTGTTCACAACATGTGACAACCATATTCCTCGCGCATACATAATTCAACAATTACATGAGACTAACAAGGCATCCTCTAGGCTATTTTCCTTGGTGTTCTTCTTGAACGCGTCATGCATTCGCCCCGCTTTGTTGAACAAACGCTCGCATGCAGCAGAGGTAGCAGGCATAGATAAGTATTGCCGCGCCATTAAAGCCAAGTCGGGGTACAGAGCAGCATGTGTTTTCCACCATGTCAACACACAAATGTCCTTGTCCGTTTCTTGGGGCAGCTCAAGGTAACGCTCTAAGTCATCCTTTTCCACGTGCTTGGCTGTAGAGGGCGTCACACGCCCAGTCAAATCCCCGGAAAGGAATGCAGTGAAAGACTTACTCTTCGACGACATCAATTGCTTGCCAAGCTCTGCAGCATTCATGCTTGGATAAGCACCGCCTTCTGCTCGCTCTCTTCCGGCTCTGTGAGCGACTGCTCTCCAAATTCCCTTCTTGCAGCCGCCAAAATTGTAGGCGCAAAGTCGGGACGAATGCCATTGAAGTCCAGATTCTTAAACCTGCACAATTCACATTTTTAGTTAACATAGCAAATGCACAAGTAAATTTGCATACACACACACACACACAGGAACACGTAGAGAGCATACAAAATAGGTACACAAACGAACACCACACACACATACACACACATTCAGAAGCAGATGCACATACAAGCCAACACACACACAAGCAGATAAACACAAACACATCCATAAGACACACACATGCATAAGATAAACACACACACAAACATAAACACACATGCATAAGACACACACACAAACACACATGCAGAAGTACATGCGCATACAAGCACGCATACACACACACACACACATACAAGCACTCAATACAAATATGCATAAGCATATACACGCAAACACACACACACACACACACACACACACACACACACGCAAGGACGCTCAGATACAATCACATCTATTTATCAACATTCAATATTTTTATCAGGTATATAATAGAAACACATGTGCAAAACTTAAACACATGCACACACAACTATTACAAGGTACTCACCGAATGTCCAGCAATGTCGCAATCCCTATCTTGATGTAATCGTTCTCCCTTATGTTCGTGAAAAAACGCTCAATGATTCCGGCCCGCAGACTCTCCCTTGCCTCCGCCATATGAGGCTCCATGTCCTTCGCTTCGATGGTGTACAAGTCCACATCCCTCCGCTCATCTTGCAGTGAAACGCGCCTGTGTGAGGACAACTGCTTTAACAAAGTGCCTAACATAGGGTAAACAAGTGATATAGTTACATAGTCCCCCTGCAGCAAATTCACAACTTGAGCCACTGGCCACAGCACAGTGCAACAATATGCTTAAAGACAAAGTAACCTTTTATGTGGGAAAGCAAAGAACAGAAAAGCATCACATAACAGCGATAACATAGTGTCGACAAGCTCAACTGCAACGCTATTAATATGGCTTTGATAGAGCACATAAACAGAGACATAAATGTGCGGGCGGAGGCGGGGAGTGGGCGCCATGCGGCGCTACCGAACCGCGCAGTGCAACAATATGCTCAACGACAAAGTAACCTTTTACGTGGGAAAACAAAGAACAGAAAAGCATCACAGAACAACGATAACAAAGTGTCGACAAGCTCAACTGCAACGCTATTAATATGGCTTTGATAGAGCACATAAACAGAGACATAAATGTGCGGGCGGAGGCGGGGAGTGGGCGCCATGCGGCGCTACCGACCAGCATAGTGCAACAATATGCTTAACGACAAAGTAACCTTTTACGTGGGAAAGCAAAGAACAAAAAAGCATCACAGAACAGCGATAACAAAGTGTCGACAAGCTCAACTGCAACGCTATTAATATGGCTTCGATAGAGCATAAACAAACATAAATATGTGGGCGGAGGCGGGGAGGGGGCGCCATGCGGCGCTACCGAACAGTACAGTGCGACAATATCATACTAAACGACAAAGTAACCTTTTACGTCGGAAAGCAAAGAATAGAAAAGCATCACATAACAGCGATAACAAAGTGTCGACAAGCTCATCTGCAACGCTATTACTATGGCTTCGATAGAGCAAATAAACAGACATAAATGTGCGGGCGGAGGCGGGGAGTGGGCGCCATGCGGCGCTACCGAACATCACAACGCAGCTAACTCGGGGGTGAGGGCAAAGCGGAGGGGGGGGGGGAACTCTTGCTTACCTCTTCAACTTTCTCTTGCTCGTTGTGAAAGTCTTCCAGCAGGGTGGACCAATAGGCTTGACGCCTTACGTTGAGCTCGGTTTTTGAAGTGGCGGCTAATTGTGATAGGATTGGATGTGGACGGGCAGGTTATGGTGGATTTCAAGCGCGTACGCACCGTTTAACTGGCCCTTGGGTGGGCTACAATCGATTCAAGGCTGCGGAATGACAGCAATCAGGGCTATTGAACCAATCCTAGACATACACCTCAGCAGATTTGCATTGCCAAATACCTCCCAAAAGACAGCGTGTCACTTCGGGCAACCACAGATTCGTGAGATACTCGGAATCGTGAGTACTGATTGGGTATCACGATTCCACATCGTTTTGCGAGGATGAGGTACTCGCGATTACCGCGAATCCATTAAAGTACGATGAATACCGGATCCAGCGATTACTTACAATAACTGGTACCGGAACCAACGATTACTTACAATAACTGGTACCGGAGCCAACGATTACTTACAATAACTGGTACCGGAACCAACGATTACCTACTGAACCTAGGGTTCGGACCCCGCGATTACCTGTGATTCTAGGGCTCGGACCCCGCGATTACCTACTGAACCTTGGGTTCGGACCCCGCGATTACCTACTGAACCTAGGGTTCGGACCCCGCGATTACCTGTGATTTTAGGGTCCGGACCCCGCGATTACCTGTGATTCTAGGGTCCGGACCCACGAGACCAAGTCCGAACCCGAGTAGTCTCGTGGATTCGCGGCTCCTTAGGATCCGGATCCAGTCCCTGCACCGGGTGGTGCTTCTGGTGGTGGTGATGCTACATGTGGCGATGATTATGTTGGATGGCACCATGCAACTATTGTTATTGTTACTTGCGCTTGTGGGCCTCGGAGTGTTGTTGATGTGGCTGCCGGTACTACTATTGCATGTGTTGATGCTTATTGGCGGCCGGTTGCTAGTAGTCTTAGGCAGAGGGCTGCAACTTGTGGTATTGTTACTTGTGGTATTGCTACATATGGTGTTGCTGCGGGTGTCGGTAATGGTGCAGGTTGGCGGCCGGCTACTGCCCTTGGTGGTGGTATTGTTTGTGTTGTAGGAACTGCCGGTGATGGTTCGTGGCCAGCTGTTGTTGTTGGTCCCGGTGGGCAAAGAGTTGGTCGTGCTTCTGCTGGGGGTGGTTTTGTAGCTATTGGTGTTGGTTGGCGATCGGCCGCCGCTACCGGTGTTAATGGGCAGAGGGTTGCAACAAATGGTGTTGCAACTGGTGTTGTCACTCGGTCACTGTTGTTGTGGGAGCTGCGGCTGCCGGGGCTGGCTCATGCCCATCTGATAATGTTGGTGATGGTGTTGTTAGGCACTAACATGTGGCCGGTGGGAGGGTTGTTGGTGGTGCTTATTCAAATTGAAATTGAAATTGTTTACAACAATACCTGTAAAAACCGGCTGTTGTCTATGGGCCCCCCCTTGTGCTACGCCTAACTGGACTTAGAAGCGTGAGGTAGACCGTGAACCACTAATCCCAACCTCTCTAATGGTAGTAACGAGACCGTAAAAAACATACCCGTATCCAAGTATTTTTTTGTTTCTTATCTATACGTGCATTTGTTTGGATACAATATGAAATATAGAATGTCGCTAGTCTCCACGATACGCGGCCTGCTCCAACCGCTGCGGGGTCGCTGATTAGCAAGGTTGTTCAACTTGAGCTGGTCGAGGCGAACCTGCCTGACCTCGGCTCCTGTGCGACTCCGGTCGTGCCGGAGCTAGGGGGGAAAGGCAAGTGAAAAACCCCCCTCGCATTGGTCGTCGTCTGTCCCGCCTCGATCCGTGCTCAACCCCGCCCGAGGTATTAGCCGCTCCTCCCGACGCAGCTCGCCACCTAGCCGAGTCTACTCTCCTCCTTCGGGTGCTGAGAAGAGAAACTAACTAGGCTGCATACGGTGTCCGGCTGGCTCTTCTGCCCCCGAGCCAGATTTTCTCATGTCCCATGTCCTTTTCCCGTCTGTTTCCAACACCTATCTGATAGCGCAGTGGCCGTTCGTACCCTCCCCCGGTGGTTTACGTTGTTAGGGGGCCGCCTTTACGAGCAGTGTGCCGTTACGATAACCCTAGGCACACTGCGTGAGGCAGCCTATCGATAACCGGGTACCGACTAGGGAAGGGGTTGGAAGAACACAAGGATCGAGTCGCCGGTCTCCAAAAGATGGTGGGTACGGGAATTTTTCCAAAAACCCCCCGTACCGGGCTTTTCCGGCGGCGGGCGATCCTAATGACCGCCGCCGCTAGACCGTGCCGCTCCTCCGGCTGCGACCCACCTCCGTCCTGCGTAGCATCATGCCTCATCCCCTGGGGAGACCTAAGGCTCTCGCAGGGCTGGCGACTGCTAGCGAGCGCCGTGCCCTAGCGCTGCTTCCCAACTGTCCGCCGCCAGCTTCAACACCCTCGTCCCTCCGTTGATCCATCCGTACCCTTCTGCGCCAAAAAATATTTCGCGAACTCCGCTCCCGCCCCATCGTCGGGAGAGTATCTGCGAGTATTTAGTCGCGGAAAAGACATATCGGACTGGCCGAGCGGGAGATCCATGTGCCGGTGTACGGATATTATGTTTTTCCAAAACCCTCCGTACATGGCTTCCCGACAGTTGATGATCCCGCGGATCGCAGCTGTCGGTACCTCGTTCAGCCCCCTACCGTGCCAGGCCTGGCACGGCTAAGGAGTTACCAGCGCCCACCGCGTGGAGGTAGAGGTAGGTGCCGACGGGCCTGCGAGCGCACCCCTCTCCGGGGCCGCCGCTGCGCCGCCGGCGGGCGCATGCTTATGCAACTACTTGTGTTGGCTCGCGCATGGTTGCTCATGCATAGGGCATGGGCTCGTGGTCAAAGAGCTCTCGTTGGTGGTGGTGCTATTAGTGGTGCAAGTGTTGGTCGGCGATTGGGTGCTCATGCTAGGGCTCGTGGGCAAAGGGTTGACGCTAGTGACGGTGGTGCTGGTGTTGCAACAACTAGTGCCAGTGAGCAAAGAGTTGGTGCCGGTGGGCGGAGGGCTGCAGTTGGTGGGCAAATGATTGCGGCCGCTAATATTGGTACTCGTGCTACCCTCAAGGGAACCTCGTCCAACGCGTCGTCTACGTAGCTAGATTTATTGTACTAGGAGGTACGGGTAGTAAAGTACGCATCAAAATCCTCGCTAATAAAATGCGGTAGCGACGTACCCACGATGTACGTCCTTCCGATGGAAAAGCACGAATTGGAATTAGTAACGAGTACATGTACAATGTCATGCAATGTACTGTTGCATGATTTTACTCGTCACATAAAAAATGTCTATGATGTCGGAGATTGCTGTGAAAACACCGCCGATATTCAGGAATCGTTTTGATGGGATTGAGGAAGAACAAACAATTCTAGTAAAAGTGCAATGTGTTGGTATGCGGTACACTCAAGTTATTAATGTTGGTGCTGGTGGGTGGCAAACCGCGCGTAATGGTTGTGGTGGGGGGCAAGTGTGTGGTGGCAAAATGTCTCCGGAGGGCGGGGCGACTACCGATGGTGACCACGTGTATGCTTATGGGTCGGAGCCGGGCCTCAACGAATCGGGTGCTTTATCCCCGTCGCGGGGGAGATTTTACACTTGCGCCTCTAGTGGCATACGGTTTACTCGCCGGAAATGACGCTCTAACTTCGCGAGACACACTAACATGTTCATAAATGGCAATGGCCCCCCCACTGCCCACCGTCGCCAAGCTTGCCACTATGCGACCTCCTCTCAGGCCTTGTTCTCCCTTTGTGCTTCGGGCGCTCAACTTCTATCTTCCAACCAAGCTCGCCCTCTTTCCGCTCTATGCCCCCGTTGTGTGGTTGCTCCCGTTCCTCCACTGGCCTCTCATGACTGTGCCGGATGCTCTCTTCCGTCGCACCATGGACCATGCCCCCTCCAAAGAGTTGTCACCCCTCCCCCCTGCCTCTAGTGGACTCCCTACCTTGGCTCCACTCCCTCCCTCAACCCGAGCTGAGCCGGTTCTTACCCCCCCCCCCCCCCGCCTCCCTCCACCCCTCCCCCACCTCTACATGATGGACCCCCGTTGCCTCATGGACAAGCCTTTATGCCCTCGTTTGCTGCCGCACTCCGCCGCGAGGCTGCTTTTCGACCCCCTCCCCGCGCGGCTGCTCTTACCTCCTCGTGCTCCGACAACGATCCAATCGCTTGCCTATTGCGGCTCAAACTTGTCACTTCGGCCCGGGGGGTTCGTGCGACAGCGAGAGATGACCTCGGTTGTGTTCTACGAGACACCCTCGAATATGCGACCTCCCTTCCCTCAACGGACTCTCGTGCCGCCGAAATTTTCTTGGCATTTCATCTCTTTGGCGGCCTCCTCCGTCCGTTTCCGGCTGCGGCCGGCGCTCGCATCCGCTCCCTTGTCAAACGTCGAGTCCGTCATTGGTTCTCTGCGTCGGGAGAGGATGGACTCACGGGCATTGACACCCTTTTATGTGTATTCGGGATGGAGGTGAGCTTGCCCGTGCGTGCCCGGGTGATTACGTGTCGAAACGCTATGGTGGTTGGGGCCGGGGTGGGGGGGGGCTCTCGTCATCGCCGGGCCCGGCCAACTCAATGGGAGCAACATCACCCACCAACTCACCTCTATGAAGGTGACCTCCGACGCCGTGCTGCCTTCCGTCGAGCCCGTGAGCTAGTTGGAAGTTGGCCAGTTGCGACGGGCCCGTATGGCCCTAGGCGGAGCCGACTTCGGAATGGTGGAGGACGCAGGCGCGGCTATGGCTGCTCTTCAGCGGTTGCATCCTCCGCCTAGTACTCTCCACCCCGATTGTGACCTCCCCGACTCCCCCCCCCCCCCCGCGGCGCCCCCCCCCATCCTTACTTTTTTAGATGATTGTTGCTGCTTCACAATATGGGAGGAGTCTATGCTCCTTGTCTTGAGAAAAGCACCTCGCTTGTCAGCCGCTCATGTTGACGGCTGGCGATGGGAACATATCCTTGACTTGAATATTCCGGCATGGCCAAGGTGGGTTAACCACTACTCTACGGGGAATATTCCCGATGTTGCGGCAGACTTTCTGGCGGTTGCGACAGGGTGGGCTCTTCACAAGCATACATGTGTCGACCGTGACGCTACTCGTCTTCGGGGTGAGGCTCCTAAAGTTCGGCCGCTTGATGTTGGGAGCGTCTTGTCGCGGTTAAACCACTGTCACGCCACAGCGCGGATAGCGACTTTTGCGGCCGACCATTTGGGCCATGTACAAAGATCGGTTTTCACCAAAGCGGGTATCGAGCGAGCCATTCACACCACTCGTATCGGCTTACAAACTATCCTTGATTGCAGCTTACAAAGCTTGGACTCGGAAAACGCCTTCAACACCATTTCCGGCCGGAGTTTCCTTGCAAAGTTGTACAATAATCCCGACTTGCGTCCTATTATCTCGTTGGTTGAGATGATATATTCACGGGACTCCACGGTGTACTATTTCGACCCCGACGATGCTTCGCTTTTGTACGGCACGGTTCAATCTCGTACGGGTGTCCAACAAGGAGATCCTCTTGGCCCGCATTTGTTCAACCGTGCGATCAACACCCCCCTCCGGAATATTGGTGAACGGCGTAAGGATTCATCTGCGATCCAAGCCTTCTCTAACGATGGCATGTATTTGATCAAAACGCCTTTCGTACCGACTGTGATTGCGGTGGCTACGGAGGAATTGGGAAAAGTCTGCTCGAGGGTTCAACCTATAAAGTCTTCGTGCACGGTACCCCCGGATACAACCCCTTAACTTGTTGAGGTGATACGGGCGTAGGTCCCCGTTGTACTAGTAACCTGGGAGGCTCTTTGGCAATGGACTTCTCGATGACAGAAGGCCCTCCGATGTCTCACAATGAGGACAATCTTCATTCTTGGCAGCAAGACACCGCGGGGGCTCATAAGCTCCTCTTGGACAAGATCGTTTGCTTTGTTATATCGGACTTCTGAGGGGCACATGTTGCTTTTCGCTTGATAATAACGTGTGCGGTACGTCGCTATGGGCTCTTGCTCTGCACCCTCCCCCCTTATAGCTACCAATTGTACCTTGCAGCTGCATATAGGGCCGTTTGTACTGTAGTTTTCCAAATCTTGGGTATTTCTTAGGACGTACAAACGCTCGATAACGTGAATTGTGCTAAGCGCAAGCTCTCCCTCCCCTCGAAGTTTGGGGGGCTTAATATACCGTCCCTCGAGCTCGGCGCTAAGCCTCCTCAAAAAAATTGAAAATTGAAATTTGAAATTAAACACAATAAAATGAAATTGTTTACAACAATACCAGTAAAAACCGGCTGCTGTCTCTGGGCCCCCCCTTGTGCCACGCCTAACTGGACTTAGAAGCGTGAGGTAGACCGTGAAACCACTCATCCCAACCTCTCCAATGGCAGTGACGATACCGTCTAAAACATACCCGTATCCATGTATTTTTTTTCTTTGATCTATATGTGTTTTTTTTTGGATACAATATGACATATAAAATGTCGCTAGTCTCCACGATACGCGGCCTGCTCCAGCCGCTGCGGGGTCGCTGATCAGCAAGGTTGTTCAACTTGAGCTGGTCGAGGCGAATTGAAATTGAAATTGAAATTGTTTACAACATGTACCGTATGCGCCGGTTTTACACCAAAAGCCGTATGCGCCGGCTGCTGTCTCTGTGCCCTCCCAACTATGCCATACAGGGAACTTACAAGTCAGGGCTAGACCGTTAACCACCTAAATCCAACCTCTCCAGGGATGTTCGGGGGTTTTACTCCCCCCCGGGGAGTTGTGCAAGACGAGGCGAGGGCGGCGTGCATTTAGGGTCGTGCGAAGGGGCAATGTGCGGAGGCGCGGCGGGAGGTCGTGCGGGATTTGATGCGGTATATGAGTAGGAGATGATGCAGCCATTGGACAGTATGCGTGTGGAGTTGTGCAAGGATGAGAGACGTGTCGAGGCGTGCTTTGGAGATGAGTTTGTCAGGAGGGTCGGTGCGGGCGGTGAGTAGGGAGGTGAGACTCGTGATGGTGGAGGAGTGCGGTGTACATGTGCGCCTCATGACGATGGGAAGGATGTCTACCACTGTGCCTGGCCAATGGCTTCGGATGGCGTTTGCAAGGGGTGTGTATTTGGCACGTATGAGGTTAGCTGTGTGGGAGAGGTTATTGTCCGTGCAGTACTTCCATTCCCCTATCTGAATCTTTTTGATGGATGCGTAACGTCGGCGACCGTTGAGTGGCCAACGAATCGGGGTTCGAGGATGCGGATGAAGTCGGGTTTGTGTGCGCGGGGTCGTAGCGCGGGGGGGAGAATCTCAAGTGGGAGGACGGCGGGACACAAGGTTAGGGAGTCGGGCGAGAGACCTTCGTCAGCAGCAGCAAGGCGAGTGGGCGTGTGGGTGGGGTGAGGTGGGTGGCAGTCAAGTGGAGTGTGGGCAAGAGTGGGGGAAGCAAATGATTTTATGGGTTTGTTACCGAAGTCTGCAGTGATGGTTTCCCATCGTCCTCCGTTGTGGCGCTCCGGTAGGGAGAGTAGGAGATGTAGCGCGCTGTTGTGTCGGTCCTGTCTTAGGCCAGACATGGTGGGGCAGTTACCGGCCATGTGGCCGTTGCTAGTGATTTGGCCACATAATAGGGGGCAGCGCAGGGTTGGGTTATGAGTAAGAAGGCGGGTGTTGTGGACTCCCCACATGAATTCTTGCTTGTGTGTGAACTGGATATTTGTGAGGGTTGAGTGTTTCTTGTGGAAAGAGAAATCGGCGCCGTCTTCCGCGGCGCGAGCGAGGAGGGCACCGTGTTTGGTTGTTTGCGAGAGGGGTGTGTGTGTGTGTTTGGTGCTGTAGGTGTGTGCGTCGGCTTTGAGGTTGGTGTATCTGTAGGGTGATGGGTCCCCTAGGGTTTGTGGAATTAGGGTGTATGGCCAGGTCCAGTGGCCTATCGTGACCTCTGAACATGTGGTGTATGTAGTGTCGGGTGGGTGACCATCCGCGACTTGGTTGGCAAAGGTGTCTGCGAGGTCGTTACCTAGGGAGTGGTTGTGTGCTTTGATTTTGCCGAGGTGCGTATGGATGCCTGCGTCGCAGCGGGTTTTAAGGGTGTGTGTGATGGATAGGAGGGTGTCGCGGTGGATGTTGTGTCTGTAAGCGGAAGGGCAGTTTAAGTATCCTTGTATGAGACGGAGGGAGCACGCACTGTCTGTGAGGAGGTGGGTGCGGCCAAGTTGGAGGCCTATATCTATGCCAGCTAATTCAGCGCGATTTATTGTGTGCGAGGGAGGGGTAGAGGTCACCATGATTTTGATTTTGGTGTCCGAGGCGGGGTGGGTAGCTGCTGCTCCGAGGGGGGACGAGCCTCCTTTTTTCGAGCCGTCTGTGCAGACAAAGTCCTGCCAGTTCCAAGCAAGAGTGCCTCTGGTGGGGGGGTATGTTAGATGCAGGCGTTCCGGGAGGGGGTATGTGATGGGGTGAGTTGGGTTTGGGGGGAGGTGGTATATGCCTGCTGAGTGGGGTGAGTAGGTGTCGAAGAGGTGAGGAGGAGGGGGGGTGATGGCGGAGTTGGGGAGGTGAGTGTCGTAGATAGATTCGAGTCGAGGCGAACATGCCTGACCTCGGCTCCTATGCGACTCCGGTCGTGCCGGAGCTATGGGGGAAAGGCAAGTGAAAAACCCCCCTCGCATAGGTCGTCGTCTGTCCCGCCTCGATCCGTGCTCAACCCCGCCCGAGGTATTAGCCGCTCCTCCCGACGCAGCTCGCCACCTAGCCGAGTCTTCTCTCCTCCTTCGGGGGCTGAGAGGAGAAACTAACTAGGCTGCATACGGTGTCCGGCTGGCTCTCCTGCCCCCGAGCCAGATTTTCTCATGTCCCATGTCCTTTTCCCGTCTGTTTCCAACACCTATCTGATCGCGCAGTGGCCGTCCGTACCCTCCCACGGTGGTTTACGTTGTTAGGGGGCCGCCTTTACGAGTAGTGTGCCGTTACGATAACCCTAGGCACACTGCGTGAGGCAGCCTATCGATAACCGGGTACGGACTAGGGAAGGGGTTGGAAGAACACAAGGATCGAGTCGCCGGTCTCCAAAAGATGGTGGGTACGGGAATTTTTCCAAAAACCCCCCGTACCGGGCTTTTCCGGCGGCGGGCGATCCTAATGACCGCCGCCGCTAGGCCGTGCCGCTCCTCCGGCACGATCTAGCGATACCGTCTAAAACATATCCGTAAACAAGTACTGCATACATGTATGAAATCTAAAATGTCGTTAGTCTCCACGATACGCGGCCTGCTCTAGCCGCTACGGGGTCGCTGATCAGCAAGGCTGTTCAGCTTGAGCTGGTCGAGGCGAACCTGCCTGACCTCGGCTCCTGTGCGACTCCGGTCGTGCCGGAGCTAGGGGGGAAAGGCATGTGAAAAACCCCCCTCGCATAGGTCGTCGTCGGTCTCGCCTCGATCCGTGCTCAACCCAAGCCTCCTCACTATGCTTCATTCACTGCGACCCTCGCCAACTTGATTACGGATTACGAGTCCGAGTCGGTAGGTCCTATGTACGGTCTTATCCGACATGAACTTCTAAATGTTGCCAGTTCTACTTCACCGTGGGCGGTCCAATTGAGCAATTCGTATTATACGATCTCCAGATGGGCGGGTTTTCTGAATTAGGTCTCGAGGTGTTGACTAACACACTAAATCAAGACCTTTCCGGTTATGATAAGCCCGATGTTGTGTTGGTGGTATCTCCGGTCAAACATGCGGTGGCACCCGCTACCCAATTGACTAGCCTACAACTTCCGACTCCCGATGCTCTCACTCGCTTGGGAGATTCCGGGGCCCACATTCAACGGGGTATTTCGCGCATTCTTCGTGCCCGGGCCTACCTTGACCTCTTGGCGTTTTGCAGACCTTCTCTACCGGACTATATGAGGGTGATTTCGGGTACGGGTCGCGGGGCTTTGGCTCTCTTTTTCGCTTCACATGAGTCAAGTTTCAAAGTGCCATCCGATTAGTATACGATGGCAGTGCACCGGGTGCTTGGCCTCACTGCGGAGCGCGCCTCTCATGTTCGGAAGTGCCCCCGGTGCAATGAGGCTCCCTTAAAGTCTCGTGGGTCTGTATTTTCTTCGACAATATCTAGCACCTCTATGTCGGATGAGCGCTCCACAATTGCTTTGCTTATGGACCATATCCCCCGGTGCCCGTGCTCTTGGTATGTCATTCAACTCCACGATCGCATTGTCCACGTTCTTGAAGAGTTTATGCTTGAAGCGGGGGCTACAAAGGGGCGGGACTTGCGGTTGAAGGTCCGCCGTACTCGGTCGGGAGCTTCTCGAGATCGTCATGTAGATGTGGTTTGGGTAGACTTCATGGCTCCACACCGTCATCTTGTTGCTTATGTGACGGTTACAAGTGCTCGCACGAACACCAATGTTCCTCGTACATGTGCGCTCGTCTCCCACTCTTGGGCAGTCTTGCATTGGGAGCGTAGCAAGGCAAACTTGATGCGGACCTCCGCACTTCAGCTTTGCTTGGCACGCCTTCGTATCAGACGGTCCATGACTACTATCCTATGGAGGATGAGGGCTAGTTGGCGCCTATGGCGCCGGTGTTAGTTGATCGCCCGGCAATTTCGGTGGCAGTTCGTCGCTTCCCTCGCATGGGTGTTGCATACTCTCGTTCTTTGCGCTGTTACAACTATGTCCGTATGCTACATTTTGTTCGTCGAAGCACTTTTGTTCCTTTCCGGCGTTTTTGGGGGGATGTGCGGCGAGAATTCATGCAACGTCTTTCTGCTCCTTTTCATGGTACTTTGGGTTCCTATCTCAGTGACGGTTTGTAGGAGGGCAATGCTAATGCTGTGGCATGCCTTCATGTTCCTCGGGCTTAGGTTGTTTCCTCTGTTTTTCTCTCTTTTTGGTGATCTTCACTGCTTTTTCTTGTAAAATGTTTTCTAGACATAGGACAAAATAAAACGCTAACCTGCACAATAACGTACATAAGCAATTTCGGCCAATGTACTTTTACTTTCTAGTCCTTACTATTCCATCCTATGCTTGAGTCGCAGGACATAATGAAATCGGCCAAAATCGGCTATGTGGTCTTACGGGTGTAGGACAGAAACTAGTATATCATATAGCGTACAACGTAGTAAAGTACAAATTGCCATCCACTTGTGTCTCGCTAGTTTATTCATCGCACTGCACATGCGGTGTATACTCCAAATATGTGGGCGCGCTTTGCGGAACGTATCGGTCGCCTTCTTAGTGTCACCTATAGGCAGTTACACAGCGGTTGTGATTTTCATTTTCCACTTTACTTTGATGTTGGTCTGTGGTTAGTGCCCACATGAATGGGTGTGTTGAAGCCGTCAAGCAACGGCCTCTGCATCATGAGCCACAAGACACCACAAGAGAGGCTGCCCTCCGTGGACGGACAGTCACCGAATGGAAATGGTATCGCACTGACTGCATAATGTAGTCATGCTATGTGGTACCGTCGCTTTGGTCACTTGAACATGCAGAGCCTCTAGGCTCAGCATGACAGTGCTGTCCCTAGTGCCTCGGGGATATGTGTATGATAAGTACTACATTTGTATGACTAATCATACACCAGAGTCTCGTAAAAAAACTGGTCACCCCCACGCGAGGAAAAGTTAGTACTTTGTCAAACTTCCGGGGCGTGTACCCCAAAGTGTCCTGAGCTTAACTCCGTCGGCTCACGACCCAAGAAGGGGCGGAACCTGTTCGAACGGCTGATTTGGTCCGATCGCTTGTCGGCATACATCACCACAACCACGAAAACGACCGTGACGCGAAAGGCATCGTTCTCTACCCGCACATACTCCCTTTTACATCTAAAAGGTGGTGCGTGACGACAAGAACGGTACCAAAGCTATGGGACGGTCGGCGCGTCCGTCGGCTACTGTGTGGGGTGGTCAATTGCGTCGACATGCCGCTAGAACACGATCCCGCACGCAACTTTTACGCTAAACTAGACAAAGCTGGCAGTGCAACTCCCAGACCCACACAAATCATCTACACAAAATGCGTTGCAGTGCGAATGCCCTTTCAATCCCCCCGACTAGCTATGCAAATTCCATGTGCACTTACGGACGATGCGTTACTCGTACCATTTATTACAGAGGATCGGTAGTGAGTGATACCGGTCCGCGGACTATCGAACTCACACTACCGAACTACCTTATATGGTGGGGTGCTTTCGCTAGCTATAGTTCGAACTTAATGTCACGGCCTACAAACGCAGAAAGCATACCCGACCACACCAACGACGACCTCGTTATGGAGCCTCGTTATGGTGAGTCTTCCGATGACGAGGGCGACCACGCTCCAAGAATAATACCGTACCGGATCCCCGAGACGGCTATCTCCTTGACGTAGCGATGCTCCCACCTGTGCCTAAAGTCACCGTTGCAGTATGCAACCCAAACATATTAGCGATGTGGGAGGTGTTGAGAATAATTACTGTGGCGATAATGCCTAATTGGAATGCGTGCTGCTCTATATGTAATGGTGAGGGGGGGGGGGGGGGGGGGGGGGGGGAGGGGGGAGAGCCTACATGTGACAAACGGACGAGAAGACATATTGAAGCTGTGTATCATGCTTTCCCACGAGAACATACACGCCGACTTGCGTGCTTAACAATTCTTCATCACCTAATACTAGCCCTCGGGGATAGATTGAATGATGCTTATTGATATTCATAGAAATGCAAATGGATAAGCCATGCATGGATAAAAACATGTAGCTCAACATGGCGTGTACACCGAATGGCGAATGAAGTCAAAGATGCACGCATGAGTATGTTGCGGAATGCTTGGTTCGGGCGTGCTTAAGGAAAAGAAGTTGAGAAAAGTCAATGTCATTTAGTTTCTATTGAATGTTGAATAGGCACTTACCTTCTTGCTGCATATACCTACTTCACCGAAATCTTGAAGTACGCACAACCTCTTTCCCAAGGCCTTCCTCCCATCAGAAATCTACACCACAAGCAGAGACCATGGTTTACCTTAGCACTGCAATGGATCACTTTAAAACTAGTGTCAACAGGCGGACAAGTGACAACATGATAAGTGACAACAGTAAAATTAGTGACAACAGGCAAGTGCAAACGGCGCATAAGAGTTATGTTGTGTTACGTCCACTATAAAAGCTCAGGAGGCCTGGCGGCCTTGGCGTGCACTACGTCAACCCCTATCTCTAACTTTGAGGTGCCATGCTATATCGATACCTATGCTATATCTCAACAGTGTTGTGTGTCTGTTTCGAAGAAAATCCGTGGATAGGTAGCGTTAGTGACTACTCATGCGATTGAAGAAGCTTAATAGATGTTCGTGCTCGACGACTATAACATATGCGTCACCTACTGTTGAATCTTATCAAGTTTCACATTCAAACAACCCAGCCCTATTCGACCCGAACTATTTAGGAGCCTTTTCAGATTGCATACCAGTCGTTGGTCTCCAACGTGTTACAGGATCACGTTGTGTCAACCTAACGTCGGGACATGTGATTACTATCCGGACCGTTATTCGGCCGAACCGAAAGATCCCTAGAAGAACGCGTCCACACCCTAAACAACACTGCACGCTCCGAAAACGGTCACAACAAACGATTATGCTACCTCAAGTGCAACCTCGACGAGGGTATCTTGCAGAGTACTTCCTTTCTGTGCGTTGAGTGTGGGACTTTGCAATTAGCGCCCCGCGCACGGCACGACAGCGATTAGCTACGAACACCAAATGCTACTCGACCTCCTAGCTTTTGGTGACATAAGGCGGGTCCGTACGGAATAAATACGCCCCACGGCCGCACCTCTAGTATCTTGAACCCTTCCCTCCCCCAATATTCAGCGGGCGTGGTGCACCATACCTTATGACAGGGATGGTCGCTCGATCTGTAGCCGAAGTCGGTGGTGCAGACGATACTGAGCTTAGGCGTGACTGTGAAAACGGCCTCCCCACCCCTATCGGACACCTCGACTCCTCGGCAGTACTCTCATTCCAATGGGGTCACTACCGGGACCTCTCCAACCTATACTGCATTGCCACCTCCCTAGCCAAACTCCACTATAACCCCTGCAACACATACTCTATCATCACAAACATCGAGGTAGACACATTTCATAACCATCAAGTATACCCCAGCCAGAGGACTAACCTCGCAAACAGGGGCGTACCCCCACGCCCGGGCACGCCCCACAACTCCCTCCTTGTCCTCACTTGGCAGCACTCCCACTTCGGCCTTCTACACGTGACGCACGACTCGGCCACTTGGGTAGACTCACTCCACCACCCCCCCCCACCGTCCCTACTTACCCGCTCCCTCTCACTCCTCGCCTCTTGGAACGGCCCCTGTCGACCATGCCTACGTCCCCCCACATTTCGACCCCAGACACACAGTCTACTCCCTCCACTCTCTCCTGTGGCACCACGTCTTTCGCTCCACCCCCCTCCTTGTCGGACGCTCACAGCTTATGGCCGCCCTTCACTCTCATCAACCATCCCCCTCACCCGAGCCTATACACCCCTCTCCACCCTTCTTATCCAAGCCTCCTCTCACTCCTTCCCTCCCCCCGCCCCTCCCCCGTCAACCCACCCACCCCCACACCAGCTCCCACCTCACACCCCCGAACCCGCCCCACCCTTCCACCTCCCACACCCCCCCACCTAGCCGCAACACCCCCCCTCCCGCGAACCCCCCCCTCGACCCCTGCCCGCACCCCACACCAATCCTCCCCCATCATCTTCCACAGCCCCTACACCTCATTAACCTCAACACCAGGGGACTACACACTTCCATCATGGATGTGGAACACCTAGCCACCACCCACCGCCCAGATATCCTAATCCTCACGGAAACCACCCACACCACCCACAAATCCCGGTGGCGTGTCGCCCTTCCCCAATACCTCCTAAAAAGCTCACGTCCTCGCTACTCAGCTGTGCCATTACCCTCCGCAGGCGTTCTCTTTGCGGTCCGCAGGGAGTCGTTCCAATCTGCCACCGTCCTTACCCCCCCATCCCACCTAATCCCACACATCGCAGGACTAAAACTCGTACCCCACTCAGGCGACCCATACCTCCTCCTCGGAGTCTACATGCCGCAGCTTTACAGCACCCAACTAACCCGCCTATACGCGGAGGTCGCGGCATGGGGCCTCCGCCTAACGGACGACTACCCGACCCACCGTGTCCTCTGGGGCGGCGACTTCCAAACGACCACCACACAAGGTACAGGCAACCCCGCCCTCACCTCCCTACTCAAATACCACCTCCGACCACTCCACCCCCCCTCCCCACCTTCCCCCGTAGCGGAGGTTGCCTTGACCACTGGCTCACCCCTCCTCCCTCCCCCCTCACCCTCAACCCACCTGCATGCTCGATTTTTACCTCTCCCTCACACTTTTCCGACCATTCGGCGGTACACCTAGTTATTCCTGCCCCCTCCTCCCTAATCGCTCGTCCACCCTCGGTCCACAACCCACCTCGCACTCACCACACCACCCGCAAACTCACCTTCAAACTCCCACTACAACCGCACCACATTACATCATACCAACGTAGCACGCCCTCCCTTCTCAACCACACGGCCTCTCTCCACGCAGAAATTCTCAATACAACCCCGTCCATGGCCACTCCCGATACCCTCGACACCCTAGCCTCGAAATTTACCGCACTACTCTCCCTACATATGGACCACGCAGCCACCATATGGCCCCTCCTACCCCCGAAGAAACCCCGCCCCACTACCTCGTCCATTAACCCCACCTGGCTATCTAAAAGAACACGCAACCTCATTCGCAAACTCCGCAGATGTAGCACCAACGGTGGCCCCCTACCCCTAGCCCAAACCCTCCTGCAAACCTCTGACTATCTTTCCCCCACCGATATCCATCAACAATGCCAGGCACGCATACGCCTTCTACTCCGAACAACCACCACAGATATACTCCAAAAAATTAAAACCCGCACCAATACTGCCTACGACGCCTCCCCAAAATCCTCCCACCGCCGCCTAAAAATTAAAAGCGGCCTCCTCCCCGCGACCACCGCAACTTCAACTCTCCACCGCATTACCAAGCCCGATAAAACCACAGCATCCTCCCCCTCAGCCGTCATTGAGGCGGTCCACTCCCACTTCACCACCGAACTCACGCGAGCCACCCCGCCCGACCTACCCGTACCCCCCTGGGAACACCCTGACAACCCCGACAACTACACCATAGAACCCCGAGGGGACCCCACACTCACTCTCGCCGACATGATTACCCGTGATACATTTGATAAAACCCTCAACTCGCTAGGCACAGGCAAGGCCCCCGGCCCCGACGGTATCCCCAACGAAATTCTCAAGTTCCTACCCCCGGAGACCCGCTCCGCCCTCTACTCTCTCCTATCCCTCTTCGCCCATAACTCCTACACACCCCCTGAATGGTGCCATAGCACAACATGCCTCCTACATAAAAAAGGTGACCCCACCCTCCTTGACAACTACCGCCCCATCGCCCTCATGAATAACCTTCTTAAGCTATGGACCGCACTAATAAAAGACGCAGGCTCGAAATACGCCGAAACCCACGGCATCCTCAGCGACCAACAAGACGGCTTTCGACAACACCGCAGCATCCACGACGCCCTCTCCTCCATAATCATGGCCATGGAGGACGCAAAACTCCACAAAAAGACATCTACGTCATGTACGCGGACTTCAAGGGCGCCTTCAACGCTGCAGACCACCGCATCATGTTCAAACACATGAGACAACTCGGTATGCCCTCCACTTTTGTAGATACATGCGAACACCTCTACGGAGTCTCATCCACAGACTACATTACCCCATACGGTCCCACCCCCTCCATAGACATAAATCGAGGTACCCTACAGGGAGACACCCTCTCCCCGTTCCTATTTACCCTATTCCTTGAACCCTTTCTCCGCTGGCTCACTGTGGGTAGCCGGGGCTATCGCCCAGGGCCCCCCGCCACTAACGTCGACCCAACAGAACCCACAGCCACATACCCCGGACACGGATTCGCCGACGACCTCAGCCTAGCCACGGGCTCGACCCCAAACATGGCCATCCAACTAAGGAAACTCTCCCTCTTCAGCGCCTACACAGGTATGACCGTCAACATCCGAAAATGCTGCATTACCGGAGCCCTTTGGCGCACAGGCAACGCCCTCTCCCTTGCCAACATCACACTCCTCACATCCCGCCTCCAAACACAGTTCATCACCATCAACTCCACCCCGGCACCCATCCCCTCCATAGGCCCCTCGGACACATACCGCGTCCTTGGGGTCGAACTCAACACCTCCCTCACCTTCACCAAACACTGGCACGAACTCAAACGCACTACCACATCCCTCATCAACGCCCTCTCCTCCTCCCTACTAACCCAGTCCCGCAGAATTCGCGTCATCCGTGGCCTCCTACTCGGAAAACACTTTACCCTCCAACTCGGCCTCTTCAGCGACTCCCAATTGGACACCCTCGAAGGTCAAATATGCCGCGCCCTCCGCTCCGCCGTCTCCTCGGTACGTAACCTCCCCCGCACCGCCCTACACCGGCCCACCTCCGACCTCGGCTACGGCCTCCCCTCCCTCAAAGCCCATGCCGCACAACTCACTGTCTGCCACCTCCACAAAATCCTGAACTCCCCCGGTTATAGGGGCCACATGGCCAGAGCCCACATACACAACATCTCCACAACATACTCCCACTGGCCCACTGAATCGATAATGTCAGGCAGTCTATCCCCCCCCACGCTCAGATGCCTAGTGCGCGCCCAACGCGACGCCGGAACCATGTTTCACAACATCCCTCCCCTCTCCCTCACCAACCCCATTGCCTCCACAATCCGCACCCACTTCACCAGCCAGGACGCCGCGCTCCTTACATCACTCAGAGACAGAGCCACACATATCACAGACCCACACACATACAAACAAGCATACCGCGAATTCTCACCCCGCAAGACACACACCTCCCTCCTTCCCCGTCTTAACCCCCTCTGGCAAAATCACATAACCGAATGGTCACAAGTTCTCCTCCGCGCCACCCCTTCCTCATTCATCCTCAAATCATGCCAGTCCATCTCCAAACTCACGGGGTCCACCACCTCCCTCTCTATCCCAATTCGCCTTCTCGCCGCAGTCCTCACCGAACCCTCCGACACTGTCCACAACCGCCTCCCCGTCACAAACCTCAACCCCAAACAAGCATCCCCCCCCACCACTCTCCACCCCTCATGGGTTCCCCTCCTCACTTCACACCTTCCCCGCCCTCCTCCCACCCTCTCCCCCTTTACCCACTCCTCCCGCACCAACATCTACACCCCCACTGCACCCATCACGCACATAGACACAGAATACCTCACCCCCTCAGACCACCATTTCCCCCCCTGCGACGTGACGCGCATCATCTCCAAACACAAAGACACAGAATACGGACAAACCCAATACATGGTCGAATGGGCCCCGGAACACCTCACGGAATGGGATATACAACTCCAACTGGACGACGGCTTCCGACTCATCTCTTCCACCCCCACCTCGGTAAACCTACCCACCCCCACCCCCGCCGATTGCTCCATATGTCACAACCCTCTGCACTTAGAACCCACCTCCACCTGCAGCACATGCCCGCACTTTGCCGTCCATTCCCAATGCCGCCCTGCCTTAGGCCCCGCCACATGGCAATGCGACTGGTGCGCTCGCGGCAAACAACACGACCTCACCCGTCTCCACGAAGTCCAATGGGCGCCTTGCCTTCAACTACACGACACCATCAGTGAGACCCCCTCCGGCCCCACCGCCCTCACCGCATTCAACTCCGGCTTTGTCCCCTCCACCACTCCCATTCTGCCAGAACCCGGACCCCCTCCATGGACACACCCCCTAATCACATTCAACCACGACCCCATCAACCCCGACCTCGACATGCTCCCTACCGGTACATTCGCCATACATGCACACCCCTCACTTCACGATACCACAATCCTCTGCACTCCCGGCGGCCGCGCAGTCACCACCCTTAACGGCCCCCGCGTCCGCCACCTATACCAACTCTTTCGCCCCGACCTCTCCGATCATACATTCGAAGAGGAGGTCTACAACCTCCTCACTCGCCTAGGCTCCCGCTCAGAAATCCACTCACCTACACCCGCCACCACCACCCGCAACAGATGGGCCACCAGAGAGGACCTCCTCTCGGCCCTCCGTCACACATTCCACATCCAGACAGAACTCTACTCAGACCCCCTCAATAAATCACTCCACTCGCACACCTACCACTCACTCTACCCCGAAGACATAGTCTTCTCATCCAGCGGCAGTAATGCCCCACACACATGGCAAGGCACCAACATCGCCAACCCCGAATACGACCACGAATGCATGCGCCGAGCCATGGAACATGCAATCACCAGCGCACACCTCACAGCCTCACACACCCCAAGCGCTACCATCCTCATACTCCCCCGTTGGGAACACACACCATACCGCCACTCCAAATATATCAACTCCCCCTACACACATCACCTATACACCCTTCCCAACGACGCGAACACCTTCTTACCCCCCGACCAACACACAGGCCACCCCACCCCTACCCCTTTCGGCACACGCTGGATGGTCGACATCTACCTCGTCGCTAACTCCCTCGCACTCCACACCCTACCCTCACACACAGCCATGACCGCACTCCACAACACCCTCGAGTCCATATACGACACACACCTCCCAAGCCCCACCATCACCATCCCACCTCCACACCTCACCGACTCCTACTCACCTCACTCCGCAGGCATATACCATTTCCCCCCCAACCCCACTCACCCCCTTACCTACCCCCTCCACGAACGCACACGACTAACATACTCCCCACCAGAGGAACTCTTGCTTGGAATTGGCAGGACTTCGTATACACAGACGGCTCGAAAAAAGGAGGCAGCTCCCCTCTCGGGGCGGCAGCCACCCACCCAGCCTCGGACACCAACATCAAAATCCTGGTGACCTCTACCCCTCCCTCCCATACTATCAATCGAGCCGAACTAGCTGGCATTGACATAGGCCTCCAACTAGGCCATACCCACCTCCTAACTGACAGTGCGTGCTCCCTCCGTCTCATACAAGGATACCTTAACTGCCCCTCCGCTTATAGGCACAACATCCACCGCGACACACTCATCTCCATCACACGCACCATCATAACCCGCTGCGACGCAGGCATCCACACACATCTCGGCAAAATTAAAGCACACAACCACTCACTCGGCAACGACCTCGCAGACGCACTCGCTAACCAAGTAGCAGATGGTCAACCACCAAACACCACATACAACACATGCTCGGACGTGTCCATTGGTCACTGGACCTGGCCTTACACCCTCATACCACATACTCAAGGGGAACCCATACCCTACATATACACAAACCTCAAAGCCGACGCACACACCCACAGCTGCAAGCACACACTTACACCCCTCTCACAAACATCCAAACACGGCGCCCTCCTCGCCCGCGCCGCGGCAGACGGCGCCGACTTCACCTTCCACAAAAAACTCACAACACTCACCAACATCCAATTCACCCACAAACAAGAATTCATATGGGGCGTCCACAACACCCGCCTCCTCACACACAACCCCACCATGCGATGCCCCATGTGTGGACAATTCACCAGCAACGGCCACATGGCCGGTAACTGCCCATCCATGTCTGGCCTAAGACAGGACCGTCACAACAGCGCGCTACAACTCCTACTATCCCTCCTGGAACGCCACAACGGAGGTCGCTGGGAGACTATCACTGCAGACTTCGGTAACAAACCCATCAAATCTTTCACCCGCCCCACCCCCACCTACACCCCTCTTGACTGTCACCCCCCACACCCCACCCACATGCCCACCCGCCTTGTTGATGCAGACGAAGGTCTCTCGCCCGACTCCCTAACCTCGTGCCCTGCTATCCTCCCCCCCGAAATCCTCCCGCCTGCACTACGTCCCCCGGCGCACAAACCCGATTTCATACGCCTCCTCGAATCTCGCTTCGTCGGCCACAACAACGGCCGCCGCCGATACTCATCTATCAAGAAAATACAGATAGGGGAGTGGAAGTACTGCACCGACCACAACCTCTCACACACAGCCCGCTTGATTAGGGACAAATACACACCCCTCGCAAATGCCATCCGAAACCACTGGCCAGGTACCGAAGTCGACATCCTACCCATAGTCATGAGCCGCACGGGCACACCGCACTCATCCACCATCGCAAGTCTCACCTCTCTCCTCACCCTCCGCACCGACCCTCCCGACAAACTCATCACCAAAGCACGACTCGACACATCTCGCATCCTTTCCACACTCCATGCACACACCGTCCAATGGCTGCATTATCTCCTCCTTGTCTACCGCACCAAATCACGCACGACCACTCGCCGAGCCTCCGCATAACGCACCTCCCCAAGCCACTCTTGCACACCACCTTTAACCCGCTTCAGACCCTCCCCGGGGGGGAGTAAAACCCCCGACCACACTTGGAGAGGTTGGACATAGGTGGTTCACGGTCTAGCCCTGACTTGTAAGTTCCCTGTATGGCATAGTTGGGAGGGCCCAGAGACAACATCCGACGCATCCGGCTTTTTGGTGAAAAACCGGCGCATACGGTACATGTTGTAAACAATTTCAATTTCAATTTCAATTAGGCATGACTGCCGCTACTTTAGATATTCACTGACTGTACATAGCGGTATTTTACAGAAAAAGTACTGATTATGAAAACGCGTAATCATACAAGCCGATGCATGATATATCATATCATACACATATCCCCGAGGCACTAGGTCGCCGGCCATGCCTAGGTATGAAAAAGTTACTTCTTGCGACGCTTGCTAGTCGAACAAGGCCAGTGCATCGCACCGCAACTCATCTGCTTGCTCTAAGCCAGCCCGCCCCCTCATGAACATGTCCTCATACATATGGGGCCCCGTGAATATGCCTTACCAACATGGCCTACGCTATTGCCTCCTATTGAAATTGAAATTGAAATTGTTTACAACATGTACCGTATGCGCCGGTTTACACCAAGTACCGTATGCGCCGGCTGCTGTCTATGGGCCCTCCCAACTATGCCATATAGGAAACTCACAAGTCAGGGCTATACCGTTAACCACCTAAATCCAACCTCTCCAAGGGTCTTCGGGGGTTTTACTCCCCCCCGGGGAGTGTAAGATGCGGGGTGGCGGCGTGCAATCAGAAGCGTGTGAAGGAACAATGTGCGGGGGCGCGGCGAGAGGTCGTGCGTGATTTGATGCGGTATACAAGTAGGAGATGATGCAGCCATTGAACAATATGCGTATAGAGTTGTGCAAGGATGTGGGACGTGTCGAGTCGTGCTTTGGAGATGAGTTTGTCAGGAGGGTCGGTGCGGAGGGTGAGGAGAGAGGTATTGCCTCCTAGTACTAGATCATCACACAAAATTTATGTGGATAAGACTTTTTGAAATCCAAGAACGACACATGCGCGAAAGTGGAGTCTATCCTTGTGGAAGTCCGCCACATGCATGCTCGGTTTCACTATGCGGCCGGTGCTTTCGCCCCCGTCCTGAAGTTTGACTTTTACGCGGTGTTCGAGGCTCATGCAACATGCACTATATGCAGTCGCTTGGGTGTTGGTGTCTCGTACACAGCCCCCTACGCGCAACATATGCTCGGGAAGGCGGAACGCCCTTAGCGCACCATCATGGATAATGCGTATGTGGTGATGCACATCATCTTTGTGCCGAACTCCATATGCTCGTGCGCGGTCAGCCCGGTTGTCTACCTGCGAAACCGTATTACATGCGGTTGGACCCTCCGGTGGCGTTTCTCTTACACTCCTCACATAAGTTGAGCCAAATGCGTCCAAACTTCGCGCCTTCGGATAAGCAGTCTTCGTAAAAGTGCCGGACAAACTACGTCGCAAGCTAGGCGAGAAAGCGTTTCGCGGGGTCATGGAGGGCTACCCATATGACGCACCATAGTACCGCGTCTGCAACCCTGTGACGCGCCGCATCACGACGTTAGTGCACGTCACGTTCCAAGAGAGTATTCATGGCTTCGGGGTATCTTTTGATATTGATTCCCTAAGCACATATGCCCCCGCTGCATAAAATAGTTACGACCAAGTGCCCCAATCGAATGTTCTCGATCTCGACGCGCCCAATACTGGAACGGTCCCCGCTGTGGGACGTCGACCGTCCACCCTGCCTCGGGTGTCACCGGTTCGCTTCAGCGACTACTCATATGTAAGAGTACCCCCTATGTGTTCGTTATTGTGTGTTGTGACCATGAGCAGGGTAAGGCAAAGGAGGACATCGTCTAACAGCCCAACTTGGCTACGTCGATTGCTGCCCCCCCCACAACTACCAACGGGCGCCACAGCTAACGCTGTTGCCCTCGTGTCGGCCATAGACAATGTGGAACCGTCCTCGTACCGCGCTGCTCTATCAAGTGCGCAATCAACTGAATGGCAAGCGGTAATGCAACAAGAGCTTGACTCCCTCATGGACAATGGGACATGGGAGCTCGTCGATCTCCCCGAAGGCCGCACGGTCGTCAACATCATGTGGATCTATAAGATCAAGTCGGACACAGATGGTGACTTGTTTCGCTACAAGGCTCGCTTTGTCGCCAAGAGCTAGCGAGCATATCTCGACTACACAGAGACCTTCTCCCCGGTGATGAGGATGACTAGCCTACGACTGTTCCTTGCCATTTCTGCCGCCTTGGACCTCGAATTTTGTTATTAGGACAGTGACACAGCATCCTTGCTTGCACGCGTCAAGGATGATGTTTACATCCGCCAGACCCTTGGCTTTGCGGACGGCACTTTGAAGGTGTCCCACCTTAAGCGCTGTCTCTAGGGTCTTATGCAGTCTCCCCGCGAGTTCAACACTTTGCTGCGGGACAGTATTGCAGTCAAAGGGTGGCAGCTATGGATGTCGGACCCATGCACCTATATTTTCAGAACATGGACCGTTTTCGCAATGATCGCATTGTTCGTGGGTGACATCCCAGCCGCTTGCAATGGGACAAAGTGGTTGGTTACGTTCAAGGCGCAGCTTGGGGCCAACTTCAAGGTCAACGACTTGGGCGAACTCTCTCTGCTCATGGGGATGCACACCACTCGAGGCAAGACTGCCCGCAGTATCTCGATGAACCAATCCAAGTATGTGAAGGACATCATGTCAAGCATAGCATGATGGACTGTAAACCACCCTTGCTGTCGATGGACCCCGGCTTCATGTCCGGCCTTTCGCACATGGATTCGCCCCTCTCACTAGAGTGGCGAAGGACGTTTATCCGAGCCTATTTATCAGCTTACAATACGCGGTACTCTGTACACACCGTGTTGTTTCTACAACTTTCAGCATTCTTGGCTTTACTCAAGCCAACCCCACGGAGGCTCGCCTCTAGGCACTGAAGAAGGTCGTGCGCTACTTTGAGGAGACAATCGACATGCGCCTCACGTTGGGGAGGGGTACGGACCACAGCCTCCGACTTACATGCATCGCGGATGCAGATTGTGCAAATGACAGCAGAACGCAGAACGATCCGGTTACTTTATTCACTCCTGACCGATGTCCGGTCAACTACAAGTCGAAACTGCATACATGCGTCGCCTAGTCTACATGTGAGGCCAAGTACGACTCAAGAGCAGGCGCCACCAAGGAGGGCATCCACCTCCGCCAGCTCATGGGCGAGATCTTGAACGAGCATGTCAGCGAGACCACCACCAAATGGGAGGATAACCATATAACGATTGCGTACTTCTAGAACGCATCGGTCGGCGAGAAGACTAAGCACATCGACGTGAAGTGGCACGTCCTGAAGGACCACGTGGAGATAGAAACAGTCAAGTTGAGGTACCTTCCCACAAAGCGGATGGTGGCCGACATGTTCACAAATCCATTGTCAAGACATGCACTCGCAAGACACAAGAATGCGTGCCATCTCCATCTCCAGCACGCTCATGCGCACCAAACACACATAACCACTAGACTTGCTAACGCCGACGAAGGCCTAGACACTACCTCCCCTTCCCCATTGACTAACCATCTTCCCGGAAGAAGTCCTTCCTACAAAACTCCCACACATGCACAAAAAAAGCGATTTCATTAATTAACCTCCTCGAGTCCCGCTTTGTGAGACACTCCTCCCCTTAAATCTATAAAATACAAACTGGGGAATGGAGACAGTGCACCGATACCAACCTCAAAGGCATACGCCACCTCATCTTGTAGAAATACACCCCGCTTGCAAACGCCCTTCGCTCACACTTGCCCGGCAGTGAGGTCGAAAGCATCTTAATTGTCATGAGCCGCACATGCATTTCCACATACCACGCCCTTACTCTCTCGAGCATAAACTCTCTTATCATCAACCCGCGCCCCCGCTCACCCGATAAACCCTGACCGTCTCCCTCGCGCTACTCCATCTATCCGCCTGCTCTCCCGCTTTCACATCCAAATTGTCCAAGAGCTACACCACCTATGTACTCCGCATCTATTACATCAAATTTCCGATGATGCACAAACACGAAACGCGGCGCAACTCCTCCTTACCCCATGTCGTACCTACACCTAATATTAACGACCGCACAACCACTTCCTTTGCAGTGGGGGGGGGGGGGGGGGGGGGGGGAGGTAAAAGACAAGAAGACCCACGGGCTAGTTTTATATACTAAATTGCATATGCAAAACAGCCCATAGCCGGCCCACTGCCTGAATTTGTTGTATATCATTTTCATTTTCAAAATTTTTTTGCGTTTTCTGGCAAGTTTCCGATAGCCAAGTGACACCTCGTCCCGCAATACTAACAAAAAACGATTATCAATTACTATAAAAGAAGTGGGAACCACTCATTAGTAAAACGGGGAAAGCATACATGGAAAGCCCGCGGGAGAGGAAGCCAAACAACAACATCACCTACCGCCCTCATGCAAAGCGTCAAGGAGAGAGAGACCCAAGGTCCCATGAAGAACCACATAAAGATGCTGCATGATGAATTCCATGCGCACACATCACCACGAAACCGACGGAAATGAAGGGAGCGGAAGAAGAGCGACGGAGAAATTCCTTTATGTGGGTGGGCATAGTTGTCGGACCGTTATGTGCGGGAATAAGCTCCACTCATGCGGGATCCGACGAACGGCCACCAAAACAGCCAAGTGGCCAGGGGTGGCCGACCAACTCCTCAATAACCGCCGCATTATCAAAAGTCGTCGGTGAAAATAGTAAGCCAGGTAGTATTCACATATCTGTCACATTAGAATGATTTGCTAATATTGTATTGATAAAATTAATGGATAAAGCGCAGCGAATGCGACCTATGACCAAAAACCCAAAATCACCATTGTTCATTTTTGTAGTCGCTACTTGAGTCTACCGGTAATAGTTTAAGGTTTTTTAGTTAAGAGGACATCAGGGACAATAATTTTTCGACGAAGCCATTGAATCGCCCGCCCGCGCGAGTCACCTGAACTGATAATATACACTCTTCAGTGGTAGAGAATCCAAGCGCAGGCGTAGCATCCAAAATCCAGCATGCCAGCTATAGGCAAGCGCGCCTGCTGCGGCGCCAATTGGAATGTAGGGCTCGCGCTTACGGTCGCGGCATGCGGTGGGCTGTCGGAGTCGGTGTGGGGCACGACGGTACTCTCCGCCTTTATCTACCTCACCACGGACGGAAGTAACCTTATTGTCGGATGGGCGGAGGGTACGGGCGCAGGCAACAGACCAACAACTATGTATTTGCAGCGAAATTTCTGTACCCGTACCTCGTCAGTGCTAAGGATTACCGCTATTGTGGTCCTGCAACTGATACCGTCTTGAGGCTTACTGTAAGGAAACTCTATTTGATCACCTGCTTTGATCGGTATCATCGTTAGCTGATCGTTGTTTGCATCGCAACAACCTGGTGTTAGGTATACAGGGTGTGGCTGCGCTCGTCTCCGCGCTACCGGTAGGCTACCTAGGTGACAAGCTGCCCCGCAGCCGGATTACCGCTTTCGGTGGCCTGGTCCAGCTGGCGGCGGTGGCCACCTGCCTCGCGGTCGTCATCCGTGGTCGCCCGCTATGGCTGCTCATGTTCTCGCTGCTGCTCTGGGGCGTCGTCAACACCTGCAGCTACGGTCCCCTCCAGGCGCTCTACGCCGACTCCATCCCTACCGGCCAGCGCAGCAGGCGAGGCTTTCACCGCCACCCCGCCATATCCGCTCGCCGCAACCTCTGTTCAAAGCGGCCAAAACAACTGTCGGTGTCTGATATTTTATTCTGCAAATGTATATATATCAAATAAATATGTTCTCATCAATGTATTTAATCATGCATGAAAGGAACTACCAAGTGCTACAGTTATTCTGCTTTTCGATGAAGGATAAACCATTACCTCGCCGTTATCCTTGGCGCAGTCCTTAAAGCTTACAACTTGGCACTCTAGATCAGCCATCTGCTCGTCGAGTTCATTATTCGGTCCATCCTTATTAATTTGGCTTATATCACTCTGCTCTGAGAGTAAATCGGCTCAGACAACGACGCTCAATATTGAATCCATCATAATCAATTCATTAATCCCCAATACATTTCACTAGTACAGGTACCTGTACTGATATGGTTTTTTCATGAATAGAAACAATTAATCTAAATGCCTTCATAGAATCGTCTTTCTGTTCATGCAATGTCTTTCTGCTGCTCTCCATGGTACTTTGAGTTCCCATCGCCGCGATGCCTTGCAGGAGGGCAGTGCTGACGCTGTGGCATGCCTTCCTATTCCTCGGGCTTAGGTTTTTTCTCTTTTGTGCTTTTTGCTTGGTGGCTTATGCTGCTTTTTTTTTGTAAAAAATACGTTTTTAACCTTTATAGAGTCGTCATACGTATTGAATTGGCAAGCACAAACACGAAACCCCGAGCGACTATTTTGGTAATCAATTTATCATATTGTTTGTGTAATGTTGGTTTGCCTGCGAATGCTGTGAATGTGCAGTATTTGCAACAGGAATGAGGACTCTAGGCACGGTGCGTTGTGGTCCCCACAGCTGTGCTACATAAACTCCCGACGACACGTCCTGAACGCTGCTGCCGCTGCTGCTGCTCCCCTTTTCGCCTCGCAGGTACTACAACTACCTCTACCTCGCGTGGCTGCTGCCCGGGGCGGTGGGGCCAGCCATCGGTTGGCTCATGTTTCACTTCCTGGGCAACACCTGGACCGTCGAAGACCTTCGCCCG